>OZ059797.1:6574086-6839300 GCA_964057025.1 Standfussiana lucernea | reverse complement strand
AAGAGCCTTCATCCGTCATTACTCATCGGTGTAAATTGATTAACTTTATTGTTAAAAAATATCTTGTTATTGTAATTAATTCAAGTTCCATTGGGTATAACTTTGATAGACACAACAAAATACAATGTGGTTAGTATAGGTTTTTATTATTCATATGGTAGACGAGAGAGAAATATAATAATGTTAATTTGTTCGTACTTTATATTTATTTGTATTTAGGTTCTTCCCAACATACATATCTCTATGTGGTAAAGCATTAGGTACCTATAACTAATAACTGTTAATATAGACAGTTTAATTTCAGGCCTATGAAGAGTTACTTTGCTACAACGCTCAGGTGACTATTCTATTCTTCTATATTCTTATATATACTGACGTATTCTATTTTCATTTTTAGAAATGGGACTTTAATCTAGTGTCCAACCGAAACTGGTTTTTACGACCGAAACCGAAACCTAATTTCGGCAACAGTCTCAGTTTCGCCCGAAACCGAAACTTACTTAAAATGATCATGTTTTGAGGGAAAAATAAAGAAAACGTTATTATAATCTATATATCAATCACGTCATATAAGTTACCGAATTCAAAATTAATCACACGAAAACTCACAACAAAGAAAACGAACTGCAAACACAAGCTAGTCACGGCAAAATGTCTTCGTCGCTTACTCGCTTGGATGGAATTTAAAGCACCGAACATGACCGATCACAGCGCGAGAACTCCCGAATGCAGTTTCGGTTTCGGTCGTAGTTTCGGCAGGTTTGCCGCCGAAACCGAAACTCGTTTTTTTGCCGAAACTCCACCGAAACCGAAACCGAACTTTCGGTCGGACACTAAGAAGAAACCACAGAACGTTTTTAATTTTACTTAATTGTAAGAAAATAAATTATTTACGTTTACCCAACAGGTGGGCCATATTACATTGTTCCACATAAAGCGATCGCCTTGACGCGACGCCATGATACTTAATTTGTATAAAAACCAGTTGGAGCCGATACTATTGTTATTTCAATGTCATATAATTGTTATACTTTTTGTACCTAGTGATAAATACACCTAATTATTGCCCATGCCATCTGTCTAGCAACCTCGGATGTTATTTAGAACTAAGGACATAATTCATGCTTCAGCTATTCTACAGTTTATGTGTAATTATTTACAGTTGTATAAGAAGAGTATGTTTAAAGTAAGTCATCTTTTTCGTGCATATAGCAAGCCATTAGATTATTTTTTTGAAAAACTCGTGTGCCGGTAGGGTTTGATATAGTCATTATAAAATCTGTATTTTATAGTTTCTTATAATTATAAAAAAGAAACAGACAAAACAACAAGTTAAATGTTATCGAATAATTATACCGAACAATACCGACATAACATAATGAAAAAAAACATAAAAGATGATTGCTGCATCGTTACATAAAACTACAATGGCTATAACAAATAATGTTTATATTTCTATTTATTAAGATATCTTAACACACTATTACAGTGTTATTGTACTCTGTTATTAAGTGAAAATAAAATGTTAAAGGTCCGTTCACACCGCGAGGCAATGCGTCGCAATGGTGCTTGAAGAGGCCAAATGTTTTATGATGCGTAGCGTCGCCCACTGCCCAGCCAATTGCATCGCAATATCGCAAGCCGCATCGTATAGTCGTATGAAATCGTGTTTCGCGCAAGCAAGCTGCAAGTACCGGCGAAGCCTCTCCAGACGTATCTTTCATTTTCAATGTGCATCTTTTGTGTAGTCAAGTTCTATATTATATCGCTATCTTAAAAAGCGCGCGCCTGGTTGCGTCTCCATATGAGCGGACCCTAAGTATTCGTAATGGTTCAGTTATCAGTGACGCCACGGAATATAGCGTCTCTCTCACGTAAACTAACATGAAAGTGAAACGCTGATATGTTACGCCGATCACGTTTCACTTGACTCGTTATTAGTGGAATCTTCGATCAAGTGTAACTGTGATCAATAAAAACAATAAAAACTTGACAGTAATCAATCTAGAGTAGAAAGAACAATTGTTAATACTTCATGTTATCGACCTCGTTTCTTGTCCATCTAGCTTGGTGTCGCGGTAATCGGCTTGGAGACATTCTCTATTTTGATACAGCTATCCAATAGACGTATGTTCCTACCTGATACTTTGCTCCACATGCCCCTGATCGGATAATTGAACCCTGTTAACCTTGAAGTCTGTTTTATACTCCGTGAAATTTATTTATTTAAGTGTCGGTACTTTTGTTTAGAACAATGTACGGAATGTCCCCGTGGCCTAACAATACCAGTCTCTTCTATACTACCTAATTATTACAATGTTAGCGTTTAGATATATGTATTTCCAAAATAAAATCTTAATATATGCCAACTATGAAAATGGAATTTCATATTCACAGCAGGCATAAAATTAGATTTTTACCTTGGGCGATTTCAGCAGTTGACCTTTTATTTTGTTAAATAACAAAAGTCAAGTCGCTTGTAATATATTTTCAAGTATTCAAACTAAACACTTTAGATCGAAATTACATAAGAACTTCGATACAAGAATATTGCTAAATATGAGCCCATTGAACCGTAGACTGGCCAACTTGTTACTTTGAAACTGTTATTGTGTTACCAAACTTAATATCAGTAATGCGGTCTGTTTTTATAGAACTTTCACGTGTTTTTTAGTGCTTTTTCCAATTGTATGGTGTCTGCATAAAGGGCACTGTTGGCCATTGTTTGGATTGTTTCGATGTAGTTCTTACAACGTCTTACGTCAGAATACTTTGGTATGTCAGCCGTTTATAAAATATAATCATAATTGAAAAAAAAATTATAAAGTATTTAATTTGATCATGTTGCCAAAAAGTATTTAAAGAGATACAGTGGGTCCGATTGCGTTTCTCTCCGAATCTAAATAATGACAGACTAAAATTTACTAAATATGTCCATGTCCTTAACCTAAAGCTATTACGTTTCTGTTAAAATAAGTTCACGTCACTAAATTTGAACTTAATTCTACGTCTAGGGAAATGGACATAATTACGTTCGTTTGCCGGCGCAAATGGCAACACCACACCGCTAGTCTGTCAAGTTGTCAAGTCTGTCGTGGTTATTTTTTAACCGACTTCAAAAAAAGGAGGAGGTTCTCAATTCGGTTGTATGTTTTTTTTTGTGTTTGTTACTTCATATCTCCGTCATTTATGAACCGATTTGAAAAATTCTTCTTTTATCTGAATGGATCTACTTCCCGATTGGTCCCACAGAAATTTCATCAAAATCGGTCCAGCAGTTTGGTTTTGAAATCAAAATAGCTCGAAAAAATATCATCCAAGTAAACGAAATTGCGAAATTGATACTTGACAAGGATTTGTGTGTGATACGATAACTAAAAAAAAGGGTAAAATAAAAACTTTTTTGCAAAAAAAAACCGACTTCCAAAAAAAACACAAAAAAAAGTGGTAAATAACTTTACTTTCGGAAGTCGGTGACTATTGTTTGTTTCATTGAGTTTTTGTGTGAGTTTTCGCAAGAATTATTAAATTTTTAATAAATATGGATATAAAGAAGCCAAGAATGAAGAAAGAACAGCAACAATATTTATTAAACTTCTTGATGAGGAATCCGGAAATGGTTAACGGTATGTTTACAAAATATTTCATGTGTTATAATTGCATCAGCGACTTCTTGTAAGCATTTGCTTACAGATGGCTGACTTAAACCTAAATACTGCCCCTGCCCAACCGTTGTTTGGTAGCCGCCATGTCCAAAGAAATGGAGTGAAGCCCAAACTTTGATATGCACAGGAATTCCGTGCTGCCTTTGTCGATTTAAATTCTGGTGAAGACACTCCACTAAAAGATGCGCAGTTCTTTTAGACAGCCTGTATAATTTGGTGAAACCTCTGCAGGCACGTCGAAAGGGTTGGAATGGTCCCGAATATGGCGATGCGCTATCCTTCTCGCAGCCCTACAACGAAAAAAGTTAGGTTATGTTATGCTTATACCGTATACAAGAAAAGCAGTTTCTATAATATAAATTTCGTACTCATACCGTTGCCGTTCCTCATTGTGTCTTCTTTGAATGATAGCCCAGCCATAAGGAAACATTTTTCACTATTTTCTGAAGAAACTTAGCTTACGTACGGACTAAATAGGTGCGAACTTAAAGACACTTTCTAGACGTAGGTATAAGTTCATTTAAAGCCAACGAACTGTCAAATTGTCAGAAACGGAATAGCAAAAGTCTTGCGTAGACATAATTTAAGTCCGAATTGGACATAAATAGTGTTGTGGACATAATTAATTAACAAACGCAATAGCAATAATATAAGTACGAATGTTAGACTAATTTAAGTCTGTTATTCGGCATTATTTAAGTGCGCCGAAGAAACGCAATCGGACCCACTATCCTGTTGTAGCGGCTCGTAGCGCTTTTGCTACGAACAGGCACATTTCGTAGCGGGCCGTAGCAAGTGTGCTAAATTCGTAGATGGAAATGGCCGTAACATACTTTATTTTTCTTGATATCCTACATCGATTTAATCATTCTATGATATCACTGTATTGAAAAACCTGCTCAAATGTAAAACTACATAAGAAAGTTACAGATCTGTCATGAAAATGATTATTTTGATTTTAACAATAGGTGCATCATGAATTTATTAGCCTGAAATGTTCCTTAATCTTGCCATCATTTCTAAATATTTAATAAATGTTAATTTACTGTTGACGATAAGAAGCCACGCAAACACGTTAAATAAACCATTAAACATATTAAAGTGTCCAATTTGTGGCAAGTGATGTCCTTATGTAAACAGAGTAAGGTAATAAAGAAGGCACTCGTTAAGTAATGAAATGAACGAAGGTACTCGGAATGTGTGGGTAAGACGAGCTACTATTTATTGTCGCTACCATACTTGATATAACATCAAATATTTAGATAGATAGAGAGATAGAATCCAAATATATAAACAAAGTCTGTCTAAATATTTGGACTCCAACGTTTTCACCAGGTGTATTTAATAAGGCAATAATACAATACAATCCTTGGTTGCTTCTCTGAAATCTATTAGAAAAGGCGGAAAGTTACGGAACATCACAAATTCGTAAATGTACACCACGTGCTAAAATTATTGAAACATTTTCCTTATTGACGTACAGTACAAACATAACTTCACGCACGCCTTTCCTCGAAGGGTTGTGTGGAGGTCCTATGTGGGCTTTATGTTTATAAATAAGGACTTTTCTTCATCTTAAATGCTTTAATTTCTTCTTTAATAATCATCCTCAGTGGTAGACGTTAATTCGTGTGGCAGCAACAATACAGTTGTTTTGAATTACGTTTTCTTTTCTTTTTATACATAGATCATAAAAGTGGTACCTATCATTAAGGCTGGCTTGGCTCCTTGCAGGTTCGCGATTGCAGACTAAATTAGACCACCCTGTGCTCGACAGCGGATGATTCAAAATTAATACTTAACAATAGACCACGAAAGCGGATCTTTTAACTTCTCGACTAAAGATCACTACATACACCTAGTTGACAACAATCCAAGAAGTGTTCTAACTGGTTTTGAAGAAACACCTTTAGGTACTTACAACGTTACATAAAAATAACATAGCACTGCCAGCCTTCAGTGCCATTCCTCGGTTTCGCGGTGAGCGGTATAATAATGCACATTATATCATAGGTGGGTAAAAATAAAGTGTTTACCCCCACGTAAACGGCGTGCGCCGTGGTATTGCGTGACTGTCTTCACTGCTACGAGTAAACGCGCTATAATTCAAGCGTTGTGGCTTTGCTAGTACCTACCTTGTGCAGTCAGCAGAGTTAGCAGAAAAACTTGTATTTCTTTTGAGATTTTCATATATTTTTCGACAACGGTAGACCTGCAGTCCGACAAAGACAGCGGTGCTTGCGATAAACGTCTCTACTTAAGAGTGACTTGTCGTTTGATTTAGGAGGAGTACTACGTTTATTTCTTTGATTTCAGTAATAATTTGATCCATCATGGTATAGGAATGTTAACTCGACGATTACCTAGTACCTATTAAAGATTTAAAAATAGATTCAATCATTCAAACAATGCGACTGTTTCATTTATGTCTTGATTAAAATCATTGCGTGCAGCCCATGCTATTGATAATGAACATAATAAACCATCCAGCCAGCCTTCTCTAAGGAAAATTATGTGAAAATTAATCTTACTTCTTACTACTACTACATAATATAAATGCGAAAGTTTGTATGGATGGGTGGATGTTTACTCAAGCACGCCAGAACGGCTGAACGGATCTGGATGAAATTTGGCACAGAGATATATTATAGTCTGGAATAGCACATAGGCTATTTTTTTTCTCAGACAAACACATCGAAATTTCCTCACGAACGAAGCCGCGGGCAACAGCTAGCTACTCCATAATTTTACCGACTTGTTATACGGAGATATATAATATAGAATGCCAGATTCCCAGGTATTTTTGGATTAAAAAAACTCTTCTTTACAGACCGTACAACGAGTGACACGACTTTTATATACTTTTATAGCGCATGACAAACAAAGAGTCGGTGTATGACCCTATTTACAATATAATACATAATAGTCCACAGTCATACTAAAAACGGTGTATTTAGAAATATCAAGGTGAAGCTAATTACAAATAATGTATTTTTATTATAGTTACTAATTAATCAAGCTGCATTGCTAGCTATGGTTAACTAGCATGCATGGCACAATAAAGTACCTACATATCTAGTGTTTTCTATATTAAACAGTCATAGATAACTCACGCCTTTTGCTCACGGGTTTTTTTTTAATCAGCTAAGTACTCCATTTGACGTACCTACACGTGTTAACAGATATAGAAATTTGATCGTAATTGTACCTACTCACCTATTACGTATTTGCACTTTTGCATTACATAAAACCATAACCAATAATATTACTTATTTTCGTTGATATTTTCCATGTCTTAGTAACAATCTGTGTAAACAGTAAATAACTTCTTACTTGCAGTCGCTGCCTTGTGGGTCTAGCGATCGCAATCGCGACTGCAGTACAACGAGGTCCTGTGTTCGATTCCCGGGAGGGTAAATTGTTATTGGGTTTTTCCATCAGGAATTTCTCAGTAGTATGGAGGCTCGCCCCCTATTATATGTATAGGACTTAAAGACGAAATCTGGGTGTGCTATCAGGTACACCTCTGCCTAACCCGGTATTACAGTCGTGAACTCGTAATGTTATGTTCTCAATAGCCTAACACAAGTTTCTTAAAGGCAATCATATTTCAGAAAACCAATCATAGCAGATTCTTATGAGTTTGAAATCTATCGATGAATTAGATTGACTGGACTTTCAGAATCCGTTTCCTGAAAGACATGTCAAAGGATGCCTTACAAAAGTTAATTTCTTAAATCGAATTCTATTTATTCCTGTAAAATCTTGATAAAATTCAATGTACTGTGAACTGTTTTAAAACAGGTGCCGAATCAAAGGCTTTTCCGCAGAATTTTCTGAGTCAGCACACAAATAATTACACAGCACTTCCAAGGAAAAACCCAAAGGAAAGGGGCTCTATTTCTACGCGATTTTAGGGCTTTTCGTTTTATTACACTCAAAGTTGCCTGTTAAGTGGTCACTAAATTGTATAGTAGCACGCTTGGGCACCGCACGCTATAACTTGGTCACAATATGAGGGGAAAATCAATAAAACTGTGTTCTTGAAACGTTCAAGTAGTTAGTAGTTACACAAATAGTAATAAGAAATGTGTAGGTACTGTTTGCTCCACAAACAAACATGTGGCGAAGTGGATAAAAAAACAACGTTGTTTCTATAAAACACATTTATGACATGCATGTTTCCTATTCATAGATGTAAATGTTTTGCATGCTTTTTAATAACAAGTTGAAGTAATGGCTCATTTACACGGCTTCCGTCATTGACGATCTGTCAAAAAACACGATACGTCATGACCGATGGACGTTCACATTGCATACGGAATCGTGTTTTATCACGATCCGGCAAAAAAAACTAATTGATGTTCACATTTAGTTTCGTCATTTTTCACAAAAAAATCACGATTCGTGTTTTGTTGGCGTACGTGATTTTTAAAAGACGATATGTTATTTAGACGTGTCCGTCATATTTCACGATTCGTGATGCGTGCGAACACGCATTTAAAAAGCATTGCCGCCGTCAAAAATATTGACGGATCGCAATAAGACGATAAAGACGATACGTCAAAAAAAAACGAATAGTTCTCGTGTGAACGGGCTGTAAGTAAGAGAGTCCTTGGAGTTTTCTGTTCGTTCTTTTCCATAAACATCTACACTTTGTAATGGTTTTAAAAACCGACTCCATGACCATTTAAAATTTAAAATGTCATCTATACATATAATAAATCTGTAGACGTGGCGTTTCTGTACATTGAAAATATTTTGAAAAAAAATTGTAGGGGTGTTAAAGGATAACAAACAGAACCCATTTATACTATTTGCTGAATTTTTGTCTGTTTGTCTGCAGTCTGTGAGTCTTCGGCTATATTTGCTTATTTAAGTATCTCGTGAAAATTACAAAACCAATGTGGTAAGTTTTAATGCAAAAGTATTGTGGTTAATTAGAGAAGGTATAACTTTTTTTTCATTGCAATTCGTGCTCTTAATCAAAAGATATATGAATTTAAAGTGTTCAAGAAGCAATCATCATCATTAATTATTAAGGTACATGCAACGACATCTATTGAATCAAACTGGAACTAATGAATAAAGATGAAGTGCTCAAGATAACTTTAAATCTACTTATCGGGTTTTTCAAAAAGTTATGATAGCAAAAGATACTTTAGAAGGCGCTGCTTTGAAAATCTTCATAGCCTATATTGTTTGTTCTATCGCTTTCCATGTATTAAATTTTAGCAGTTTAACTTCATGCTCGATCGATTCATTTGATGCCAATTTCTGAATCGCGGTGTTAAGATTTTCCGTGAAAGAACGACCCTCAACAGGTAAACTGCATCGATGTTGGTTATTAGGTGTCTTTCGTTTCGTATTGTAAAAGTATTTGGTATATATTGGTCTAAAATAGTTAGATAGTTGTTGTAAAAGTATTTGATTTCATATCTATTCTAATATTATAAAGCTGAAGAGTTTGTTTGTTTGTTTTGAACGCGCTAATCTCAGAAACTACTGGCTGGAATTGGAACATTCTTCGTTCTATCCCGTTTTATCCCGTCCTATCCCGTTTTATCCCGTCCTATCCCGTCCTATCCCGTTTCATCCCGTTCTATTCCGTTTTATCCCGTTTCATCCCGTTTTAACCCGTTTCATCCTGTTTTATCCCGTTTCATCCCGTTCTATTCCGTTTTATCCCGTTTCATCCCGTTTTAACCCGTTTTAACCCGTTTCATCCTGTTTTATCCCGTTTCATCCCGTTTTATCCCGTTTCATCCCGTTTCATCCCGTTTTATCCCGTTTTATCCCGTTTTATCCGTTTTATCCCGTTTTATCCCGTTTCATCCCGTTTTAACCCGTTTCATCCTGTTTTATCCCGTTTCATCCCGTTTTAACCCGTTTTATCCCGTTTCATCCCGTTCTATTCCGTCCTATCCCGTTTTATCCCGTCCTATCCCGTTTCATCCCGTTCTATTCCGTTTTATCCCGTTTCATCCCGTTTTAACCCGTTTCATCCTGTTTTATCCCGTTTCATCCCGTTTTAACCCGTTTCATCCTGTTTTATCCCGTTTTATCCCGTTTTATCCCGTTTTATCCCGTTTTATCCCGTTTTATCCCGTCCTATCCCGTTTTATCCCGTTTTATCCCGTTTCATCCCGTTTTATCCCGTTTTATCCCATTTTATCCCGTTTCATCCCGTTTTATCCCGTTCTATCCCGTTTTATCCCGTCCTATCCCTTCCTATCCCGTTTTATCCCGTTTTATCCCGTTTCATCCCGTTCTATTCCGTCCTATCCCGTTTTATCCCGTCCTATCCCGTTTTATCCCGTTTTATCCCGTTTTATTCCGTTTTATCCCGTTTTATCCCGTTTCATCCCGTTTTATACAGTTTCATCCCGTTTTATCCCGTTTTATCCCGTTTTATCCCTTTTCATCCCGTTTTATCCCGTTTCATCCCGTTTTATTCCGTCCTATCCCGTTTTCCCATTTCTCCCGTTTTCCCATATCTCTTCCCATTTCTCGGGGAAGACCACTGCCCGCGCCCAGGGTGCACCGGCCCAGCAACTGCTGTTCCTTCCAGACGTATCGAGAGGGACCGGCAGCCATCAGGCACACGAGGAGGACTTCTGACCAAGCACCCCAATCCTATCCCGTCCTTTCCCGTCCTATCCCGTCGCGTAATTTTTTGTTAAAGACCAGTGCGTTTTATATAATATGTAATTATGTATATATAAAAATCAATTGCTGTTCGTTTGTCTTGCTAAAACTTGTGAATGGCTGGGCCGAGTTAGCTTTTGGTTTTGAAATGTTTGTCGTAGACCAGGGAAGGTTTAAAAGCTGACAAAGGTGAGGTAGGTAGTGGGTAGGTGGTAGGTAGGTGGTAGGCAGGTGGAGAAAAGTGCATTGCAACGCATGCCGGGTACAGCTAGTTTGAAATAAATGCTTTGAGTTTAAGTCAGGTGGCTTGGAAAATACAGGAAAAGCATTCCTACAGTTTATCTGTCTGAGTAATTAAAGGACTCATGCACATATTATTGTTATTTGCCTGCGGTGGACCTTTCTGAGTTACTGTGTTACACTAGATTCGCATTGTTAAATGTCTGTACCATGAATCATCGTCAACAATCAACATACTTACCCTTTCTCAGATATGGGGTAAATTCCTTCATTATGTCTTTTACCAACCATGTTTCCGTCGGCTTTCATTCTAACTGGATGCAGTTGAAAAGCTGTTTTACGTGGAGTTACTGCGTTTGTGACCTCCACAACCCAGAATGTGTCTAACACGGTACTCTTTGGTAAGATTGATTGCCAATCTTTCGGGCTTCTGACTTTCCGTAACGAGTGTCAAATGTCTACAACATAGCATAATCACGCCTGCAATCCCCGAAGGGTTAGGCAGAGGCGTAGCTAATAGTACACCCACATTTCGCCAGTAATGTTTAAGTCCCATGTAATAGGGCGCGAGCCTATTGCCATCGACCGGGCACAAATCCAGATTTGTGTGGCTGCTGCTGAGAAATTCCTGGTACAAAAACTCAATGATAGCAATAAAATCAACGGCTACACGTGCTCTCCTAAGTGCGGAGAGGTGGCGATATGTAGGTCACCCAACTGACATAAGTGATCATGGCCCCTTTGGGATGAATTTCAGTATATGTATTATATTATACATAAATTCTAAAATTAGTTTCTATGCGATTAACCTTTTCTCATCATTTATGCATGCGTCGACTCAGCCAAAACTCATAGAATATGAAAAAAAATGTGTTAATGCCAACCATTTAAAATTTTAAATGCTTTAAACTGTGTCGTAATCATCACATTGTTTGATATTATTATGTAAGGACGCTAGATAGAGGAAGTTTAATTAACTTTTACATGTGCGTATTACTCAATTATTATAATTACCTACTGACCACTGGGCAAGTTACGCTTTCGTAATATTTTTTTTACCACCAAAGCATAACATAATTTTAATGTTTAGTAAAATATCTGCGTTCTTTACTGTAGTTATCGTCGACGGACGATCCAAAGGACGAGGAGGTCCTCCACATAAGCGAGAAGACGAATCGAGACAGCTGGACTTATGAGTAAGTGGATTTTTAATATATTTTATTTTTTCTTATCATGGTGTAGATAGACCAAAAAAATAAATGATGTTTGGCAGAATCATCGTCAGCACCTGCCAAGCTGTTTTCCAAGTGTGTTGGGGTCAGCTGCCAATCTAACCGGATGCAGCTTAACAATAGTATTCTACATGGAGCGAATGCCTATGTGTACTGATGTTTTAATAAACGCAATTCTTGAACAATAAATTATGAACACGAAAGCGTTGTACCACGAGCTAACATATAGATAAATCATCTACTGTTTGTATTACATTCTATGGACAAGTAGGTACACGTGTATCCAAAAGCGTTGTAAATTAAGTCCATAGTATCATTTACTTGATGTGGGTGTACTCAATAATTATAATTATCACTCATTCATTACGTACAACATAATAAAAAACTCGGAAAATCCTTAATTTTCTGTAACGTTACGATGACTTAACATAACATCACGCTAGTAATCCTGGAAAGGTTAGTCGGTTGTATAGATACATACAAATACCCATATTAAATTAACCCACTAATGTTAAGTCCCTTTTAACAGAGCAAGTGCCTAATGCCATCAACCGGGCACAAATCCAGACTCCAAGCTGATCTCTGATAGAAAACTCCAATAACACTTTGCTAGACCTGGAAATCGAACCATAGACCCCATGCTCCAAAGTACCGCAAGCAATATTTAGACAACGAGGCAGTAAGTGAGTACATAACGACATACCTACCTACTTAGGTATTGTAGTGTGACTATATAGGTACATGATCAAGTGATGACAGATCGTGTTGTCGCCCATAAAGCACAATACTAAGTCATCATTCAGTCGTGTCTGAGTACTAAACTGTCTGCTTACCACTTAACATTGGGAACCAGCAACCGTGAAGCGTGAAACCTCGGAATCGAAACCATGACAACCGTTTATTACACTAATATAACTGAAGAAAAAATGTGACCTCATCGCTTGCGAAAACATTGATACTATTGATAGTGTACTATCAACAAAACACTTTTTATACAAGCGAAAAATAAATATTCTCTTCTTCGTCGTCGTTTACTCAATGCTGAGAATCGCGACCACATACGACACGATTCTAAGCCATGCGGTCTTCTGCAGTGTGGATCGCTCAGTACAGGCTGCTTCCAACAACCTTCTTGATCATGTCTGACCATCTTGCCGGCCCTCTGCTTTGCGCGCGTTTACCTTCTAGCCAGCCGAAAGAAATCTTAGCACTAATCATTGCACTAACACGCATTTGACATTGACATATTGACACAACATACAGGCTCTTTCTTCTAAGGGGCGGGGGGTGGTCATAGGTGAAATAGTCTTAAGCACCAGACTTAAATCCCATGTAAAAATAAGACATTATAATATCATCAGAAAACTCTTTTGAAAAAGCCTTGAGTAGGCACAATACTTAAAAAAATGAATGAATACTTTTTTATACTAAACATGACTTGCGTTTGGCCGCAACTCGTCTGATGTGAAGCGATGATGCGGCGTAGGGTGTGGAGCACGTTGAAATTATTGCTTTTGTTGACTGTATAAATAAACAATTGAACCTGTTGTTGAAGCCATTCTTATCTTGGAAAAAAAACTGTTTAATAACTGATAAACACGAGGCAATGAACAGATTATAAGTGGGTAATCAAGAACAGATTGAATGACTTTCATTTCAGTCAACAACATTTTTAAAACAACAAAAGAAAGATTTTTTTTAATCTGAGGCAACAAATTACTTCCAAAATAAGCAACTACTTAATTCTGAATTCATGTTGCATTGAAAACAGTCATACAGAGAATAGGTACTGTACCTGAGATTTCTGTATAAAATTATCTTGTACTGGAGAATCACTTAAACCTCAGGTGAGCTAACTTAATAGTTAGCGGTTAATAGACTGTGCTAGGTCTGTTTACTTTTCTCGGAGTAATTAAATCGACAAGCGCAACCAATAAACTATGCTCCACCTCCTATCCTACCCTCTTAGCGCAAAAACATGCAGCCGAAGTGACCTCTGAGCTGCCACCGACGACGACGCGGTGGAAGTAACGAAGTTTTGGTCTAACAAAATTTGAAAATTGCCGTGCCAGCGACGCGAAGAAAAAGATCAAAAGAAAACTAAAATCTACAACTTCAATAGACATTACACCAATGTACCCTCGTCCCCTGAGCTAGGAGCGCTAGGATATCCTGTATGACTGGGGTCCAGGTTTCACTGGTTACATCTTCTCGTGCTTACTGCATCTGCACTGCATTATTGTTGTTATTTTCGTACCGCATACTCAGTTCGGTTTAACATTCCGAGTGAAGTTTACCGTTGTGATACAAAGATGGAAGTGACATACAATTGGATCACACTATCTGTGAACCAGAGCATAGAAATTAACATAAAACATGTAATCTTCTATGTAAGAAGACACCCTAATTAACATTCACACACTGTCACAGGTGCAGATGATATTAGCCATGGATATGAGTCAACAGATCGATGTAAATTACGCCATAGGGCATTATGAACCCAGTTCCTCTGATAACAGACGGTTCGAGGTGTAGCCAACTCTTACGTATAGCTGTTGCCACAGATTTTCGAAATAAGGTGATTACGATGATTTTAAACTCTGTGTTTAATTAATTATTTGCTATTATTGTGTAAATTGTATACTATTGCTGAAATAACATATTATACATGAGTTTGCTTTGTAAGACAAAGAATGATCAATATCATTTCAGGCCGTAAACTGTGTTTTTTTCTGAAAATGTACTCCCAAACTACCAATGTTTAATGAAGAGAAAAATTACAGGGAAAATCAATATGCAGTAGTTAATCCTCCCAAGTAAAGGAGAGTCTCATCAGTTATTTGCCAGTTTTAATTACAGCACATTTTTTTTATTTTGGTAATTGCTTATCCATTGAATAAACATGGACGAGGCGCGTAGTATGCGAGTAGGTATGTAAGGATCGTAGCAGGTGGCTTTCTGTAGTTTCTGCCTACCCCCGTGGGAAAATGTCGTGAAATTATGTATGTATGTAAATTGTAAGCCACCTAATCAATGCTCTACTTAGATATCATAATTTTTATCGCGAGTAATCGACAAGGTACCTATGTGTTATACAGCCAAGTGCTACAGCGTGCACTTGATGATGACGTAGCAACTAACCGGCATGTAACCTTTTCAAGGTTATCAACACATTACTGATTTAACAGTTATGCTGTGTACTTTTTGTCAGAAGTTGAACTCAACACTTTCGGTGTTCGTGATATGCTTTCATTTAAGAGATAAACAATACCTATATATGGCATGATCAACACTTCTTGGACGCGAGAAGAAATGGGCCATAATCCACTACGCGTGCCCAGTGCGGGAATGTCACATGTCTTCGGAATTATAGTTAGCTAGGACATGCAGCTTCCTTCGCCGTTTTGAGAGCAGTTTTGAGGAAATAAATAACACAGCAAAGTATCTGTCTGGGTTTATACCCAGGAACTACGACACGTTGGTCGGGGCCGTTACGGTCTAATCTCCATGAACTTCATTATTTTGTGATATTAGGTCAAATTATTCTTTCAAAACGCATACACTCATACCGCATACTCAGCAATCTTCTTCTCTACTTTTTAAGCCACTTCATACTTTTCAATAGAAGTTAATTTCGCCTATCGGATAAACTTACCTATTGAGGTAGTAATTATAATTAAACTTCTTTAGCTAAATTGACACTGGTATCAGAATGCTAAGATTCGCCTAACCTTGAGTACCTATTCATTTATGAAAGTTTCTATTGTGAAACATAATAAAACGATCGAAAGTGTAGTTTATTCAGAAAAACGTTTATAGAACCACCAGAATGGTGTTGAAACATTAAAATATAATGCCAGGCAGGTACGATATTTTTTATCATGAGCTCGTTACTCGAAGAATCATAAAGATATCATAAGTATGTATGTCAATTTATTTTTGTAGGATTACACTTTATTTATGCCATACAGAATTTGTACCTACATTATAACACATTAGATAACTACCTGAATTGCACATAACCTGTAATGATTATTCATGCGTGCCCAGAACCACTTAAGTAGCCAGTAAACTGAGTTATTATTTTAAGTATATTTACTTCCCTACATACCAACCTGTCAATATGGTTTATCATCATCCTCACCCCATCAGCTCCACAGCAGCCCATCAGCTAATTTCAATCTACAGGAGGTCGAAGTCGTGTCCCAAGTTCTCGGACACGGAGCCTGGTCCCCCGCCTTTCAGATAGAGTCTGTTCCAACAGCCTCATTAATAACGGCGTGGTGCCTCTAGTCCTTCTAGATGCGTTGAGGTTTAGCTTGCTGTATCTGCCCATAGACTCGGTTGCTGGGCCCACTGTCATCATCCATCTCTTTAGAATGTTTAATTACTGTTTCATAATTATGATAGACTGTGCAGTAATTTGTACGGTAGGTAATCGGTTTTCATGGTATAGACATGTAATAATGAACACTGTGTGAATGAATATAATATACTTCCCTCTTGACATTTAAATATCGCCATACGGCTATAAGAGTAGGGGAAGACCCAAGAAACGATGGATGGGCTATGTAGCTAGATAAGGGATTAATACTCAAACAAAAAGTACAAGGGAAGAATGGAAGTAGTAGACATGCTGAGGCGACCCCAAATATATTAGGATATGGGCAGGAGAATGATAATGGTGTGTGGCTGACGCGTCTTCGTTCTACGTGTTAGAAAAGCAAACAGAGAGATCGTAGTCGAGTTATTATAAGGAACAAAGTAATCGTACTCTAAACAATAATTTGCAGCGGCATAATCCAAACAAACGTGTATTGAATTATTGAGTCGCTATTTGACATACATTGCACTGTAACTGGGGTAACAATGCTGCGTTCCAAATGCGTACCGAATTCATTTTACGCTACAATTCAATCAATAACATGTACCTAGGACGTATTGAAATGATAATAGAGCTTGATTTGTGTAGAAAATAGAGAATGATATGTAAATAGAACTTCTACAATAATACAACTTGTAAATAGTTTTACAAGGCTCTTAATTTTTCATGTTTTTAATTGTCATTTTATACCCATTTGTAATTTTAATAGGCTTTTTGTATTTTAATTTGTATGTCAGTAATGACAAAACATAGCAGGAACCTTTACTACTATAGGATCCTTAATCTTGATACCTACGTTTAACAAATAAATGATTTTGATTCTGATTCTGCTGGCTCTAGTTGTACGTGGTCAAAAATGGAACTAACTCCGCCATCTTGCTTTTCAAAGTCATTTTTAATTTACCCCTCATGTCAATGTCATTCACGCGGCAAAAAATCCATGTAGCAGTGGAGTTACAAACTTAATTAGTACTAGCCTAGTAAAGTCTTTGCGCAAGTTGTAAAGTTCTCTAAAATTAATTAGTGTTTCAGCTGTGGTGTCAGCATAAAACTAGCTGTGCTCTCGCCCACAAATAATCGCCTCCCACACTTCCCAAGGGTGTAGTAAAAACAACTGAAGGTTTATATTTGGTACCTACGTACACTAGAATAAATGCTGTATCCGTAGAGTAGTTTACAATTTACGATCTGTTGAGTGTCATGGTATAGTGTTGTAAAACATAAGTAAATAATTATGGCAAAGTTCGGTCTATCTATCTTAGACATGCTATTACATAGAGTTGTATATCTATTCATTATAAATAATCAATAGGTATAAAATTACGGTACCTGGTCAATAATAATAAACATTGCTATTTTTTGTTGTTATAATTTGACACTATTTCAGATGAAACCCTTCTCAAAAGAGGAGAATCACCCGTTTACCGAATAAACACCTGCATTTGTTTGTGTGAGTGAAAGCGCAGTTATAGGGCAAGTATTAGACGGGCCACGGTTTAATACTAGTATTTTACAAAAATTCGGTCGGGATTTTTTAGGACGGGATAGGACGGGATGGGACGGGATAGTACGGGATGGGACACACTTCAACAATTATAAAAAAAATAAAAATTTCAAAAATTATACATTTTAACACATACACACTCACACACAGACACCCTTCTTTTTGCACCGGGTTACTCAAAAAGAGTTCATTATAAAGAAAGTTTGGATAATACATATATATTTTTTTTGTTATCATTTCTTTATATTATTCTTTTGTAATTTGTTTAATATTCGATTATTGTATTTAGAGCCTATTCAATGCAAACAAACAATCAAATCTTTCCTCTTTATAGTATTAGTATAGATTCGGGTCGAGAATCATTAGCATATAGTTGCCTCCTTGAATTTGACGAGGATGCAAAACTACACCTTGTACTTATAGCGTTTTGATAAGACAACTTTATGCTTAGAATGTATTTCTGAATAAATAAACAACTGTAAGTAATAGTATATCTAAGACCGATAACTAGTAGACCGAGTTCCAAACGGCAAAATTCAAAGACGTACGAAGGCCCTTTGATGTTGAAAATGGCAAAAAGAGCCCTATACCCAGCAGTAGATGAAGTCGAGCTGTGAATGACGATGACGATGAAATTCAAATGTATGAGAAACTATTTGCTTATGAATTTCTTCGTTAAAAACAACCGGCTCAAATGTCAACTGTGTCCAAACTCACAATTATAATATTTTCCAACTAGCGATGTTGCAAATGATGTGAGAAAAATCCCGCGTATGAGTGTATAAGTTTCCAAATATTTTTATTAGCTTCTGAGAACGATAGGTTTGTTGTACGAAAGATTTCTTTTTAAATGTGACGTTTCTACGTTTCCTTAGACCGTTCTAATAATTTTACACAATTATTATTAATTTGTACTTCGTTTTATTGTAAGAGCAAAGCCTTACGTAATTAACAACGTAACTAAAGAAATAAACAGTAAACACATTGCTAACCGATCACTTAACAATATAATAGGTTTATCCTAATCCTTAAATCCTGGGGTTCACAGTGTAGGATTTTCTTATCATTTCAATACAACAACGGTACAACAACCAGACAGTTGGTAATAAAACTAATTGCTCAGAATCTTTACACACCATTATGTAAGATCACACAAATGATGCCATCTGTGCTTGCCCCATCGGTATGTCTCGGAAACCTTACAAAACATGCGTAACCTAGTGATGAATGGCTGAACCGGTTCATGAGACATGTCAGTGGAGTGCTAACAGGCCACGTCTCACCATTTATACACCTTATGAAGATATTTGCTATCTTGGCAGACCTTGGCACACTAACACCGTCTTGGTAGAAGTTCCGATGTGGAGCGGGGATTACGGCAGAATGGTATTTATTAGGTATAGGTACATTACATTTCCATATTTAGTGTTGCCAGTTTAGATGATTGTTTGGTTTGTAAATTGGAAAAGTAAAAGGGTTACGATAAACCTACTTGATTACGGTTCGAAGTATTTTGCTGTCGTAGTCGTAGCGTCGATTCCTCGTACCTGCTGTAGGGTTACGAGGATCCACGATTTTTCTAAAGCAATAAGGAGTAAGATATTATGGTATGGTTTTACAGTACCTATATTTCTCTGGTAACTACTTTAAATGCTCACTTACTAACATATTTTCATATTTTTTTCAGAAGGCATAGGAATTGTGAGGTGTTGAGTGTTCAGTGTTGGTATACTGGAAATTAAATTACTTACTAAGTCATCACGTGCTAAGCATCCTCTGCTTATAGTATACTATAAGTAATGACATGAGTGTTTAATTGAATGTCAGCACAAACTAAGTAAGTACCTTGTATTTTCAATGGAAGAACAGATCTCTGACTCATTAACTAATAGATCTATTTGTATCTATACAATAATTTTTCAATAACAGTCTTCCATAAAAATAAGTGCATGATTCGAATTATTTTGATAGCACCTATTATTAATTATGGTATTTACTACATTGACTCACAACAATGTTGTGAGTTACAATAAATTAGAACGGAAACAACAAAGTGATAATTTGCTCACTTTTAATTGAAACATTTACATTAATACACGTTTCCACTAACACTAAGCAACACCTAAATTAATACTTAAATATGATTGCACTTTTTAAATGCCAACTATCGACGCTGAGCTGAGAGTTGGAAATCCAATAGCGCGCTTTTATTTGGGCAGTGATTTAGGTGTTGCTTACAGATAATGAAAATGGACATAAAGGCAACTAGTTTCTTACTCTCCTCTATCCAATACATTACGTACTAATGTATTCGATTTCTTATAATTGTTCATTACTGCGCTGAAGATCAGCGGAGCATTGATCCACAGTTGACACTGATAGCGTTAATAGCCCTATTGTTCAGAAATAAGTCGTAAACAGACGACTCTTGCGCATTAATTCGACTAAGATTGAGCATACACTGCATACATAAATAATCGTGATGTATGAATACTATGTCATAAAAAATATATATAAAATCTACAATTGGCACTAAAAATACGCCCCCTATAAAAGTATAATACCTACTTAAACTAATTATACAGTTTCATTTTAATCAATTATCAATGTCGTAATAAAATAAATCACAGATTTTATTTAATGAAAAATGTTACATTTAATTTAAGTAGACTAAACACAGTTAACTCCCGTGGTGTTGGGGACCAAGTTTCTAACTTTGATTCCCAGTTCGGTCAAAGGGACCAAGGAACCTTCTCAATAAAACTACTGATTTCAGTGCTACCTAGTGCACTGCGTAGCCTTTTCCCAACCATTTCAGGGACTTCTTCTAGTCCTGTAGTCATACCATTATTTTACAATCAATCAATCAAAATCAAAAGTTATTTATTCAAATTAGGCTGAAAATCAGCACTTCCAATGTTTGTTTCTGCATCACCCAAAGCTTGATTGGTAGAAAATGCCCATGGCATTAAGTCCGTCTCTGTCCTTCAAGCACAGGCTTGAACTGTTAAATAAATTACAGAAGACAGTGCCCTAAAAGGCCTACCTTTCGCGCCTTACATAAAGCGAATGCGTATCTCCCATCCACAACTAAGTTACTGGAAAACAATAACACGATACTCTTTGGTAAAACTGCTTGTCAGACTTCGTTCTAACAGCACTCGTAGAATACGACGAAGAATATAATTTCATAACAATTCGTTTTCTATAAATAAGAACCTAAGTGGTTCAGTATTCTGTTGTTTTTTTTTTAACGTTACAGTGAGCATGGAAAGTGAGGCGGAACATTGCCATGATCAGCAGAGAAAGCTTGAAGACACAAGTGTTGGCAATTTACCGTGCAACCGAGGTTTTTGTTGTTTTTGCTTTGTGTGAAATTACATGTTAGTAACAGTGGATATGACAAAAGTTCCGCCTTTCTAAAAATAAGCATTTTACCTCTTTTAATTAATTGCGAATAAAGGCAAAATATTTTATTATGAAGGTACAGTCCCTCTATCTATTCTAACCGCAACATAGCCTGTAGGCCATATATGTATAGTATAGAAAGCTAAATAACTATTAAAATCATGTAGGTAACTTCGAGCAAAATCGCATTTTGCTCACTGAGTGAGACAAATTAACTTTTTAATTTTTGTTTTCAGAAAGCCACGAATATCTTATTCAGCCTTGGGTTAATACAATACAATGGGTTCATACAATTCGAAACATTCACACTCTATCTCTTTCCCGCCATTAGAAAGAGAGAGAGACAAAGACCAGCCCTTTCGAAGTTCCGATTTTGAATTCTACCTCAAAGACAAACACTTTCGGAATTTCGTACTAACTAAAGAAATTTTGCAAAAAGATAATTATGTCTTTTAATGTAATTTATTGAATTTTTAACTTATTGTCGTATTTAAAAGAAAATAAGTATTTACTGCAAATAAAACTGATATTTAATCTGTAAATATTTATTTCTAGTTTCAATAATGTTACGTAATATATTTTGAATAATAAAATATCATGGGTTCTATTTCCGAACACGCCTTGATTTAAATAAAAGAGCGGGAATAAAATTTCGTGGCTGGCGTTTGATAAGTTAAAAAATATTAAAATAATCGTAAAATATGTGTGAAACTAGCGACGAGAACAGTATTTTAACACCGGAAGAGTTAAAACAACAAGTTATTAATGCAGAATTAAGTTTCCTACCTGAGAAGTCACGCGAGAAATATCTGAAAGCATACCATGTCTTCAATGTATGGAGACTTAAAAAGGGCGCAAGCAGTTTTTCGGAGACGGTGTTGCTATCTTATTTTTTAGATTTATCACAGACGAGGCGATCATCTACAATGTGGAGTATTTACTCAATGTTGAAAGCTACTTTAAAAACCAAACATAACCTGCATATTGAAACAAACGCAAAACTCGTATCTTTTCTAAAAAGAATGTCAGTTGGGCATAAGGCTAAAAAGTCCAAAATTTTCACGGCCCTTAACATAGAAACATTTCTTAACGAAGCTCCGGACTGCAATTTTCTTGCCGCTAAAGTAAGTGGTACCTATAAATCTATGTTGTTAGTTATTAAAATTTGTGTGTAGACTGTTATGTATAAAGGTACTTACTGCCTACTACACATTTTTGGAGCCGCAATGAATCCTAGTCTGACTTAGCAATGCTGTTAAAATATTTATTACGATATGTAAAAGATGCTGTAAATGTTAAATTATGTATATTAATTATATAATAGGTACTTTATTACAGGTTGCACTGATCATAGGAATTAGTGGAGCGTGTCGCAATAACGAGCTATTACAGCTAACAGTTAATAATATCGAAAAGCATTCAGATAAATTACTGTTAGTAAAATTGAAAAATACGAAGACAAACCTTGACAGGTCTTTTGTCGTACGCGAAGAATATGTAACTATTGTAGAAAAATACCAAAATTTACGTCCAGCCAATATAAAAACCGACCGATTTTTCATACAATACCATAATAATAAATGCTCCAGACAGTATGGGAGTAAATAAAATAGGTGCTATACCGCGAGAAATTGCCACTTTCTTAAAACTGGAAGAGCCTCAGCTATACACGGGTCACTGCTTTCGGAGAACTTCGGCAACGCTCTTGGCTGATTCCGGAGCCGATCTCACCACTTTAAAACGTCACGGCGGGTGGAAGTCCAATTCGGTTGCAGAAGGCTATATTGAAGACTCAATAGAAAATAAGTCGAAAATCTGTAAGCGTATAGTGGAAACAATAAGTCTGAATTCGACCTCGGATCCTTGGTCTCACCCACGCCCATCCACTTCCAACGACGCACTGTGTACTTATACAAAAAGCCGATCAGAGTCACCAACGTTCACCGTTGTTCCTTCTCAATCCGCCACTGAAACAAAAACCTTAACCCCTGATAATCAAACTCAACTAATTGCAACCATAACGTTGCCAAATAAATCTGTTACTTTTAATTTGCAGAATTGCAGTAATTTTACTTTTAACTTTTAAAATGGTCCATTTTATTGAATTGGTACCTCTACCTACAATGTTAATTATTTTGATTCACAATAAATAGTTATTTCAATCTATTCCTGTTTATTATTTTATCTCCTAAAGTGTTCTCGCTGCTGAAGTGAAAAGTTATGTGTGTTACACGAGAGCAAAGTTTTTTGAATCTCGTGCCTTTGAATCCCTCGCCACACTCAGGATTCAAAATCAGCACTCGCAGCAAAAAACGACTTTGCTCTCTTGTTGCACAAATAACTATTTACCAACTCGAGCTGCCTCGCTAGTTTGATAATCGTAAGCGCTACTGCTGAGCATGAGGTTCTGGTTTTTGTTCCAAGTTGAGCAAAGTGGTACCTATTGTGTTTTCCCTCAGGAATTTATCAGGAGCAGGCAGGATTCAGAATTTTTGTCCTTTTAATAACTTGCTCATTCAATTACTTGGAACCAATTAACAATCGATCACCACGAACGACCGCACCTGCAAAATATCTAGTACCTGCCTATAAGTTTAATCACAATCATAATCGTCCTAATTAATGTTTGAGTAGGTAGGTACCATCGTCGAACGTGACTAGCCTGTATGTGTGTATGTAGCGACCAATGTTACCTCAGCGACAAACGAATTAAGTACAAAGCAAATTGTTAGGTTGGTACCTACCTATATGAGTAATTGAAATCACACAATTGACTCAAGCAGACCACTTTTGTAATTTTGGAGCTATTGTACCCACATATTATAGACTATGTAAGGGTACTGCATTGTTCGTTTTATGAATTGTTAAGTAATTCCACCCCAGAATATTTAATTGAATACTGATCACTATTTCAGCGCATTCCATTTTTTTTCAATGTGGTCAAAGGCCATAACGAGCTAATTATTGATAGCAATTCGGCAGTATTGTGACCAAAGAACCAGCGGGGTGATAGCATTTAAAGGGGAATCTATTTTCGCAAATTAAGTAAAAACTCCTAGTGAAATGCGTCTGCAATCTGCAGTTTGATACTTTCTCAAAACTGATTTAAGTAATAATACTTGATTAATAATTAGGTAATGTATTATAGTAGCTAAGTACCTTCCATGCTATGAGAATAAAAATATGGTATATACAGAGTGTAAGGAACATCGACGCACAATCCCTTCCATTCTGCATACGCTTTTTATCACTGTTTTTCCCCCTTGAGAAGATGGCATAACTTGGTTAATGAATGAATGGGAATGACCAGAAACTTCTGTGTAAGTAGACGTGAAGTTACCCATCAATTAAAATGACTTTATTTGAACTAATAACCGAACAAGTGCAAAAACAGGTTCCCACAATGTATTCCATAGCCTTCACTTTTAAAATACGAAAACACATCATCGATCATCTATGCCTAGTACTTACCTAATCTCGAATCGATCTTTGAAGCAATTAAAAGTACCTCTCTGCTACCTACGCACAAAATATAAAAGGGGACCAACACGCAATGTATGCAAATGAGCCAATATATTATTTTGTAATAATTATCATTGATATGACGATTGCATGTGTGTGAAGTAGTACTTCTGATTCTCGATAGCGTCAGCGGGTGCATAATATCATAATTTCAGCAATACTTTGCGCAACGAACGTTTCACCAACGGAAAATGAAGGCGGACGCGTCACGGTCGGTCGAATTAAACAAGTGTTCAGGAAAGTACATGCAACTAGTTCTCCGAGTATTGCAATTCGCGTGGAAGAACGATAGGCATTTATCGTAATTGTGTGCCAGCTGTGACGACTAGTCTTAACTATGTTCACTATCGTGTCGGGAGCTGCAATTAACACTTGCTTCTAGCATTGTAGGTTGCAGTAAACTCGTTTTTACTATGATGTTTTCCTTGTCCACGATCACGGTAATCAATCAAGATACAATCATGATCGGAAGCCAAACATGCGTTAAACTAACACTGCCATTGTTTACCATCCATCCATTATTATAAACCCGCTTACACTTCAAAAGTGAGATTGATGAATGTATAGTATACATAGTTGAATAGTTGCCAAAATAAAAGCCAAGTAGTAAATAAACATATTTTATGTATATCCATTTTCTTACAAAATTATTTACAACACCATTATTATGCACATATCCGCTGTCATATAAAACATTACATTGATAAATTAACGTTTCTAAAGCGAATTTACAGCGCACTAAAAGTAGGTACACTAATACTACTAATAGTAAGCTTAACTAGTTGCAGATCAATTCTAGGCACCATTCCATAAACAATAATTACAAAACAGAATATTTACCTCCCCTAATATCAATACTATATAATTGCGATCTATGACATTTGAATTGTTTATAATCATAAAAATAAAAATTATTTCTCCAAAACCAATAATTTTTACATAAATAGTAAATATATGAAGCAAAACAGCCATACTCTGTAGTTGTTTGTTAAAAATTAAATAAAAATATCGCTTGTTCAACATTGCATATTTAAAGCTTTTGTAGTATTCGTTTGCACGGGTTATACAAGGCATTGTACTCAGCGATTGCTCGAATAGAGTATGGCCGTTTTACAATTTAAAATTAATATGACGAGATATACGAACGTACGTACGTACGTAGATGATAAGAGATCTCTTTAAATAATCATCAGAAGATCTTTTAAAATCCATTGACTTTTAATATAAATAAATCGAGATATAGATAAATTGAAATTAATAGGGTTAAATGAAATATTGAAATCGAATATTATTTGAAATTATTTACAGAGCATAAAGTTTTCGTAGAGAAGAAAAGCATTTCATTAGAATATAAAATGCAAATGAAAACAAAGACATTTCCTCACATTCTTTTGAGATTTAATTTTAGAATTAAGAAAAGGAATGTAAACTAAAATTTTGTTGGCCAATTAAAAATAATTATACTAATGGCCAAGTAACACCCAACTTCTGAAATACTAATAAAACTAATGACATGTTGATGATGTTAGGCCATGTAAAAGGCGCCATTTTAATGTTAGTTACCTACTGTTTATATCTATGTTTATGGGCGGAAATGATGATGACTTTTGTTGATGACACGCATAACCAGTATTTCATTTATTGACTAAAACATAAATAAAACCGATTCGCCGTGTAGATCCATGCCGAGATTAGTCTCTTATCCCATTAATTAGTTTTTCAAAAATTGGTTGTTGTGCCTTCCTATCTCCTGTCATCTAGCCATATTTACATTCTCATTAGAAGTAATACCGATGGCCATCATACACTATGTTAGGCTAATTTAACTATTTATACATGTATTACTTTAATTTTCTTCACATAATATGTTACATTACAATATTATCAAAGTAATACTTTCATTGAATACATTTCCGCCATGGTTTTATTAGGCTACAGATCAGCAAAACATATTATCATGCTGATCTCGTAAAATAAACTTATTGTCTGTTTGAGAAGCGACACTGATAAAATAACCAATATAATTATATCCCTTTAGAAATTTATGACGGTTTTGGCAGTACTCGCTCATAATAACAATCGTAACTAATCTCACAACAGGAACTCAAACGTATTTTCACCAAGTTGCAGTTCAAGACATTCATTACATTTTAGTCACGTCCATATTAATTTCATTGCATTTTGCATCGATGTGCGAATTGTTTACGTATGTGCGGACGTGTCGTACGGACTTCCCATAAAAATATCATTTTTTAAGACTACAGTGTTCATTTGAAAATTAAATTAATACCCACGCGACTACAAGTTCCATTTCCGAATAGGCGATGTTTAAAAAGCACAATTTTCAGTCTTTCCTTCGTTTATATACATGGACCAACAGCCATGAAATGATGCGTTATTATTGTGTTATATTATTGCGATATGTACAACACAATACATTCCTTGCGTCGTTATCATGGCTAAATATCACATATTCATTGGAGTTATGACTAATGGCTATTGTCAAGTCATTAGGTGACTTTTGACGGACGTTACCTCGGGGTTAAGCTCACTTATGATTTTGACACAAAATAACACGATAAATAAAACTTATTTCGCCATCAATGTTGATATAGACATTATATCAGACGCATTACATATCACTCGTAATGCATATTTCGCTCTATAACTCTTTAGGTACACTGTAATTATAAAATTCTACTATATTCTCTACAATAAATTATGATTAATGTCAATATTACGATTTAAAGGAATACGACTTCGTTAATAACAGGCTATACCCCTAAACAAACACGACTTATGTTTAATTGTATTGGGCAGAAGTTGTATAAACCACATTTTAAAATTAAGGCTCGTTTACTGAGGTGGTTTGATGTTGTTTAAATTGCACTTATTGTTGATAATTACTCGTGTAATCTGTGTTTTTATCATAATTGTTCTGCGGACTTTCTAGACACTGATCTTCAGAAGGATCTTGGATCATTCTGGCACACACATTACCAATTGACAAACAAAATGGAGAGATTGTTTAGGTTCAAGAGGTATGTACACTCGGTAGCACTGGCACGTAACTCGCGGTCGTGTCGTGTGTGGCGCACTAGTGCGCGGAGTGCACGTTGTGCTGCGCCTTCTTCTTGCGCTGCGCCAGCATGTCGTAGAACGGGTTGTGACTGATTGAGCGGCGGAGGCATTCGATCCATTCATCTCGTTCCTCCGCTGTGGCTGCCGACATTCTGAAAAAGATGAAATGTTCATAACGATAAGCCACTTATTTCATGGAATGTATGTGGTCGACTATACTAGCAACAACGACATGCTACTTATTGCACCTATCAGTCTCCTCATAACGTAAACATTCGTTGTCTCAGACTCTGTGGTGCCATAAAGATTACACTTCTGACACATTCTTCACATCCATTGACCTAAATACCTCGGGTTTATGTTATGGCAACGTAAAGCTACAATTTACAAAACTTCATTAGCTCCAGTGCCATTAAACTGGCTTGCCACGTGCAGCGATGTTTAAGGTGACGTCCTAATAGGCTGACGATGCGATTTCGTCGCGCGATGAAAATGATCGTGCGATGGTCCTACAGATGTCCTAATAGCTCGCGCGTTGCCCATCATGCGATGCCGCCGCGCCGTACATGAGTTTCACCTGTCCGATCTGAGGTTTCCTAACCGAGTTAAACTGATCGTGAGTTTCGTCTTAACCAAATTCTAAGCAAAAATGATAAACAATCTCGACGAACTCGATTCACCGGTGCCGCCCCTCGCCCCTCTCGTTCCTGTGCTCGCGCGATGACGCGTGATCAAATAGGACACTCAAAAGAGATTTGTAGCTTTGATTGCACGATCGCACGATCAAATGCACCGTACGATCGTTATTAAGCATTTCCAGTGCTCGCGCGATTATTTGCAAGCTTCAATTAGGACAGTCTAAAGACATGGGTGTGTTTAATCTCGTCGTGCGACGAAATCGCATCGTTTGCTCGTACGGTCGTAACCCATTAGTACGACGACTAAATATTTTTTATTTTATTTTAGATGGATCCGGACTTACTTGAATTACAATACATTAGAGTAAGTGACGAAGCTTTCTGATGCCTGCCCTAATAGAATGTTTGTCTTGCACTGTAAAAGACTTGGCTTACATGGCATATTTCACCGGCACTCAAATCTATGGCTACAGAATGGAAAATTCCTCGTCTTCCATTAAAAAAGGCAGTATTTTTCGGCCAGACGAGTTTGGAGTCTGATTGGCTACTGTCCCATCGTTACTGTAGGGTTTTACTTGCGCGATACAGAGTTTTGCGTGACGTTAGGTATAAAGCGTAATTCGCACGTGGCGTTGTATATGCCGCCACAAAACCTATCAATACCAAAACAGTATTCAAAACATCCCAACTGGGGAATACGAGTAACGTAAATGAATATAATTTACCTATAAACAGTATGTTTTCCCTCAACGACTTTCCCCTCGGAGTCAGTCTTACACGCCTTTATGAGATCAGCGCCGCCGCTCGCGTATAACTCCAAACAATGAGGTCGTTGTCTATCACTCGCTGGCCTCACCTGTAAAAATAACACAATTATACTATTCGATTTTTATCTTGGCCAACATAGGAGTTATTTTAATTGGACTATTTCAGTATCATTACACCTGCATCAGCCTGAGGTGTACAGTTTTTCGAAAGATATCTGATAACAAATATATTCCTGTAAATCTTACTAATTATAGGATCGTCTCTTAAAAATATAAGTAAAATTACTAAGGTATGTACATGTTAAAGCACACGTATAGTAAGTGTGGCCTCTTCAAAACTTATTATGATATTGCACAGTACTAACTGGGTTGTTTAGGTCAGATAGGCAGTCGCTCCATGTAAAATACTGGTATTCAGCTGCATCCGGTCAAACTGGAAGCCGACCCAACATAGTTGGGAAATGGCTAGGCAGATGATATTTTACTACATTTAAACCCTTTTTTATTATGATTCGATATGAATAAAAATTGGCAACCTGCAATGGTTGACTATTATTTTTCAAATACGGAATATTGTTATCGAGACGATCTGTGATCGAAGTACATCCAATCTCTATTCAACATTGATATCGACTCGTGGCTTATACAAGTACCTACTGCAGCCTCTTGACATACTTAGCGCCAGTTGCTGAAAGGCTTTTTAGTTTAATCTGTTGCAAAATCTCATGTCAAGAGATTTGATTGCTTGTTGTTATGCCTTGGTAGGGCAAATGAACAATTTCTGTGCATTGACCAGTTCATAAGCAACATTATTTGCCTTAGTAGATACGAAAATAGTGAGTATTATACTTTGTTCAATTTCCACATGGGCTGCAGCTAACTTGAGATTCAACTGTCGATGCTTGCATCACGCGAGTTATTAAACAAATTAAAATAGTAGACGTTCTTCGCCGGATGATTACAAAGTCACATTAATATTTGTTTAAATTATTATGCATAATATTTTTCGACTCCAGTTAACATAACAAGTACTTCGTTAAATAGATCGGGTATCGTGAAGCATCCAATGGAACTTGTTTATCTTGTTCAAAAGACAATAAGACAAAGAAACGACAACTTGTTAAATGTTGTGATCATTCTTACTTCTACCAGTTTTGTGATATGCCCGTCGGACTATTCCGCATCACAAGTTGACTCAAACTCAAAGCATTTATTTCAATTAGACCATTACAGGCACTTTTGAATGTCAAAACAAAAAAATAAATTAACACACACTGACTAGGTTCGGAATAAGAATTTAGTTAATAATTATGAATCTTGCCCCCCGTCTCCGGTGAGAAAAAACAACAGACAATAAAATCATTTTAGTCATAAGACCGTATGAATCATTTAGATTAACACTAATGAACAGATCACTAAATACATTTTTATTAAAAATATAATGCTGTCCTCGTCATTTTAAAATGATTGACTGAAACAGAATGATATTTTAAATTAGTTTATCTCGCAGAGCGTTTAGTGATTTGTTGGGCAAGGTGGCATTAGAATTTACTTTCATAACTACAATAAATAGATCGCCGCGACATCATCAACCTTTTCCGGATACTCACAGAAATATTCTCTAATGGAATGATGCCCCTGGGTTCTTTGTCCGTCGTGTATTCGAAGTAGTACAGGCAGTTGTCGTTGAGTATAAACCACCGTCTCTTCCACGACTTGTATCTGTAAGTTACAAAAAACTAGTGTAAGTGGACAGGTAGAAGCTTTAACCATAGACAAAAAAAAACAAATAGGTTTAGTTCTGAATAGATCCACTCTATTGAACACCGGACCTATTTGGTTTTTTCACGATTTTGTATAGTTTCTGGTGTTTTGTTACATTGAATCGATTTTGTTGAGTTCAATTTTAGTGACCACTTTATTGGATCGAGTTTTTAGGTACCCAAACTTGTACATAAGTAATACATGAGGAATATTTAAGATCGCCACGATCATGTTGTGACATAGTATCGAAGTTCAAAGGTATGAAATCACATCTATGTAATGTCATCGCATAATATGTGTTTGCGATAAACATGAGCAAGCCATAGTAAGGAGGAAAAAGAACTCGCATTGAGTCAAAACCTTTGTAAAAAGGTGCCAAACATTTGTCATAAATACCTTTCCTTTTAAGGTTCGACTTAAGTGGTGTTTTGCTTAGTGATGCAGTACCAAGATATCCTAACGGCAAATGAATGTTTCCGATCAATTCACATGGAAGAACGCTTGTTAAGCATTATTTGTCTTTTTTTTATCCTGACTATTCATGTAGATACCTGGTACATTACTGAGGTGATCCTCACACCCACGTGACTTCACGTTACTCGCGTGTTTTTTAATGAAGCAGAATAATGAGCACGTGGTAATTATAATACATATTACCATCTCACGTTTTAACGAGCTAAGTACGAATCCATAGCAACACGCTACGCCAAATACTACGCATTTCTAATTTAAATTAATTTTATAAAAAGGTAACATTACAGGTTAAAAAACAAAGGTAAATTGCTATATTTCCCAGTTAATGTCAACGACCAGCCTGAGTCATTTCAAGATGATGCTCAAAATTATAATTCCTTCTGTGTATATTTCGCAACGTTACATAACAAATGAAAACGTAGACACTTGAAATCATTAATCTCAATGACATTTGTTAGGAAAAAGAAAGTGTAACGTGAGATCAAGCATGTTCGCTCTGGTTTTTTTCCGTTTCCTAGTGAACAAAGCTCCAAAAGTTTTGAACGCGAGGTGAGTTAAAACAGGTCAGCTGTCAAATCCACGTCTGAGGTAAGTGTGAAGGGTTAAAGATCGCAATCGTGCCAAATCTGACATGTTGATGACGTGGGTGTTAAAAACTTTAATGTTTACGAGAAATCTTTTTACACAGTCATTCATAATGTGAAAAGAGAAAAATAAATGGGATTATTTACCTTCCTCCCTGTTTCCACAACCATCCCTCTTTGTCTGGGTTGAAGAAGGTATGCATGAGATCGTTGCCGTCGTCCTCCGGTATTTTGAATGGCTCCGTTTTTATCGACTCGTACAGCGACTGGAAAAAAACAGTTAAAGAGAAACTCAATAAAATATATTACCAAGTTAACACAAACATCACTTACAATGTGTGAACTAAAATAAGTTCGCCTGTTTAGGAGATAATAGACACTAAAATAAACAAATTAAAACATCTATTTAGAGGCGCACATTTAAATGGTTGTACCGTTCGTTGATGGACATAAAACCACTAGTTTAAACAGAAACTCACATTCAACTGTGACATTAAGATACCGATAGCTATCGCGCAGTTACTTCACAGATAACGCCGCTAATGATTTCAGATTGTTTACAATGTGTTATTTACGTCAACTCGGCTTATTACCATACAGATTGTAGTTTATCGTGATAGTTTGAAAACTAATTATTATGAATTATTTATGGACACGAGCAAAACAACACGCCCGTGACCTGTGTTGGTAAAAAATATAAGGAAACATAGTTGTAATGTGAATTTTATACGTTTCAATTACAATGTTTGCACTGCGGAACGGATTACTGCAGTATGTCAATGTGGTTTAGAGCGATGTCGACTTAGTGTTGGCATCTATACAAGTAAACATGCTTATCTATATCGTTATTTATTTATCGATATATTTGCTGTAGGTGCGCAGGGAAAAAAAAAATTAAAAACTATGCGACTTCGGCGTGATTTCGATTAGGCAACTGTTTTTATGACATTGCAATCAGGAAATGGCATTTCCCAGTGATTTTTAGCGATACGTATTGTTAACAGGTACCTACTACATGAATATGTAGATATGTACATATTATGTAGTTTCAACAACTCATATTTGTATTCGCATTAAAATTATCCGCGATTACACATTGCGTAGCATTAAAACGGAGTTAGAAACTCATTTAGGAAAATCACTTCCATTGAAATAATTAGGTATGTATGTACGCAGGGTTAATAATTATGATTTAAATTAAATGAATTAATTATAAATATTTAAAGCGGCTACTAAGAACTGACATAAATATAGAGCCACAATCTCTATGACTAACAGTACATAATTTGATTTATTTCATATTATTTTACCACATCAAAACACAAGGATGTATTACTTTATGGTGTACTTGGATTAAAATGGTGAGTTATTTAATTAAAAGGATGTGCTTTGAAAATGAAGAAAAAATAAGCAGTAGGTATACCTATTAGGACTTGAAAAAAAGCTGTAAAATAAAATGTATGGCGTTAACCTCGTATGTTGGTCAACTATATTAACTAACGGCACGCAGGTCGACCTAAATGTAGCCTATACCTAACACGAAGCGCTAATGTACAACAATGACGTCAGTTAAAATAACGTAGGCGGAGGAGCTAGAGACACTCCGTCTGGGTCGGAAAGTATTAAATTCCATCCCATTCAAGTCCGCAACGAGATGAACCCATTTATAGAATGGTCGGATGGTAACAGCAACACTTTGTAAGCAAACTGAAACAGCACTGTCCATATTGCTGTAATCGATACGTGAACCTCTCAGCATACCCATTCAATCAAAACATATTAGTAAACACGGGATGACAATCTGTTGAATGAACTGTCAGTCACAAAGCAGATGACAAGGTTTGATAAACATTGTCGTACTCACCAAAAGTAACTCCTGAGGTAGATCCCCGCCGTTGTTGATCCCCCGGTTCATTGCCACAAACTGTTCCGGCAAAGGCTTGTCTTTTACGCTGGGGTTGTGTAGTGACGTGTTCAACATTATTATCGCAAAACTTAGTACGTAACACGTGTCCGCGTTGGTGAAGATGTCCGGGTTTAGTTGGCAATATCTCTGAGCGAAACACTCCATCATTCGATCGATCTTCTGCGCCTCGCCCGGTAGACGGAAACTCCACAAGAATTGTCTGTAATAGATAACACAAACACTTAAGTATCGGTCCATTACTCCCTGAGTGAGGATACATACGTAGGTACCTACGTATTATAGCTCTATATGTACAAGGCCTCGTTTTCAAACTTTCTATAAATAATAAGGACAGTCGTCATTTTTCTACAAGCCAGTTAGAGGAGTGTGAACAACCTTAGCGCAAAATATATGTCTGCCAAGTGAAACATTTCCGAATGCCAAGAGAAGACGAGTCTGCAAATGCCTCAATGGTTTATTTGTTTTTCTTCGACAAAAAGTAACTAATCTGTTTGGAGTTTAAATGTATTTAAATTAGATAGATGGAAAGCTAGTATTGAAACAGAAAGTGGATACTCTACTTCTAGGTGTTAATAAATAAAATAATGAAGACAAAATGGTTTGAAGAATTCACCTAATAGGTTTCTTTTTTTCTAGCTTACAAGTTCAAGGAAAAATAATTCAAATTGTGTGTACGCAGAGTAATTTATTAAACCGAAGGAAAACATGTTTTTGGCGACTTTGTTTACTTGTTTGAGCTGTAAATATATTTGTTAATTATAAAACCATCTGTTTTGACAGAAAATGCCTGATAATCTTTTTGTTTGCCTACAAATTGGGAGGAAACAAGCGGCGCAAATGAATGACTGTAACTAAATATTAAAACAAGATTAGATTACAACTTCCTGTTTCAGTTTTGGTAATTGTTTTCAGTTTTTACAATCACAATTTACGTCTCACGCTGTACTTAGTTTGCAGTTTATTGAAACTCGATTTCGTCGAACTGGCATTTTATTTATGCATTAGATAAACTAGTAACATAAACTACTCCCGTTTGCAAAATAATATTCGCCCGAAATGGAATCGAGCTATTTGATCCAATTTCCAAGCAAAGGCTTCGTTTGCCAGCCAGGTAACGGGCGTTCACCTCGTTTATATTTCACTAAAACCTGCTGCACTAAACTGATTTCTTGGTCAAAGAAGACTCTCATGTGTTACCGGCTACCTTACGTCTACTTTAGCTGATATGTGGAGACTTTCTTCAAACTCACCTGAGTGCCTGAACTAGTATAAGGTCCGTAAAGTCGTGTAATTCAACGAATGCTTTGAGCACCGCCTCATTGAATTCTGAACGTTCACCGAGGTAGTCGCCTATCGCCGTCTTACTTAGACCTTCGCCTTTGTGAAGAAATTGCGCTACATCTTCGGGCGTCCTTTGCAGTAGACCGTTCTCGTACAGATATTCAATGCCTAAAACAAAGAAATTGGTAAATGTTACGACAGTTTGCATGGTGTACTAATTAATGTATAATGGTAAAATAGTGAGAACTTTATTCGCCCCCCAGGCATTGTCACTTGGCACAGGTGTACAAAGAGAAAATTAAGCCACATACTTTTACAAACATTAAATTCTGATCATGTGTGTGACTGTGACAAAGAAAAGCCTAAAATTACTACGCAATGCGCAAGAGCATCAGTTTTTATTTGCCAACAAGACTTTCTACCTATTCTTACCGACAAATACACATCGTATAAAAAAGCCATGGAGTCCATTTTGTGATTTTCTTTCCTCAACTTTTATTCACGTCATTAATTTCCAAACATCTTTTTTTGGTGAAAAATTAATTATTTATTCATGCGAATACAATTTCGAATTTACCATCTTAAAGGTGAAGTCAATTGAAAACTTGAACGAGTGGTTCACGGCGGCGATATGCAAACTGTCGTGAAAGCGAACGGTGACCGTGCCTGCACCCATTTAGAGCTGCAATCGTAGGAGCAATGGAATGCAACTTCTATTCAAACAATGCCCGCTATACGAACGCTAAATGCCGACCTTTCAATACAACGCTAAGCATTCGCACCACCGAGGTTAAATGACTGCATAAAACATGATGGATGCATAAGATATTGAAAAGAAATATAAGCTGGTAGAGGGAAACGTAGCCGTGAGTAATATTGGAACATTAATCCTATATGAAAAAAAACAGAGTAAGAAGCAAGAGGCTCAAGACTGGAAAGAACGGCGTGCAACTGTAGAGGTATACCCACACTCAGCATTGAGTGGATTCAGATTGAAGAGAGAGATACAACAAGACAAGATCCTAATTAATATTTCGGTTACAACACAAGTTACCATCACCATTAAAGCCAAACCAATGCGCTATACAATTTAAATGCTTGCGTCACGATGGTTCTGCGTACAAAATTCTAATGGTCTGCGTCTCAAATGACGTCATTCGCCCCCACACGGAGCCAAGAGCTTCAATGGGGGGTAATAAGCGTGGGTTGTGAATTTCAGGCTCCGCTTGGAAACAAACGCCAAAAGTTACACACAAAAACAAAGCATTTTACGGATAGCCAAAGAAAACACAGGTTTTCCTTGGCTAACCGTAAAATAAATCTTTGTTATAGATAGCCATAACAAAGACATTTATCAACCAGTATGATGTTGTTACAAAGATTTTTCTCCATCGAAAATGTTTATACCCTATGCGGTAGTCGGTTTAACAGACGATAAATATAAGCAATTTATCTTCCGTATCGCGTATGTCGGGAGAGTGCACTTTGGTTGTTTTATAAATCTCAGTGTCGACTGGAACTTCCATCTTGCGGCATGCAAAATTGCAGATAGCAGCATGACGGATCGTTGGTGCTAAGTGAGCGAGAACCGGAGCAGCCGTGTGACGCTCGCAACAATAACAAGCTTGTTAGCGATAGCGCACTAGCGTCTGCGAAAATACGAAACCAGATCGATATTTTGATTCAGCAACTTTTGAATGTAATTGGAAATAACTGAGATGTCGCTTTTGTGTGGGAATCTATTGTCACATTGTGTTCAGGATTCTTATGTAGCAAATCAAGGACCACACAAATATTGAAGACTAAATAAATCGAAAATACATTTTCCTTTACAATGAAGGCCTAAATTAAAGAAAAGTCACGTAAGACCCGCTTCACGTCTGGCTGATTTTTTTCAAGCTTTATTAGTTGGACGAGTAATTACATTTCTCAACGACTGACTTTATCGGTTGAATTTTACATAATTCAACTGTTTCAGATTTCAGTCGTAGAACTTGTTATGGAAACTGCAATGACACGGATGGTCGAATTGACACGACTTAGTATACGTAACCAAGTCAACAAGCGATTATGCTGATAAACAAAATGATTAATGATAATAGATGCACGACAGTTTTCTGCAGTTTCTTCCAGTAGGCTAAAGTCCATTTTCCATATATACTAACGAAACAAGGCAAACAGGAAAATCATTTACAAGAAAGAAACGCTGGACAGTCTAGTCGTTGAAAACAATGAAAGAACGTTGAATTATTTCCCGAGGGAAAGAAGCCATTGCAGTCACGTAGGTATTTTACGTAATTTGAATTATGAATGCATATAAGCGATGAATAGGGCTAGAGTTATGCAATTACTGGGGACAATCATGTGTGGTGTCTCGTTCATAACAGTTGTTGCTTCACACTCAAATTAATATTTAATAACGTCAGGTATTTTCAGTCCATACTTATTGATTGCCTTTGTTGGTTTCATTTTTTTCATCGAGTTTTAATGAAGCGATACAGACTTCAGATTTTGATTTCAAACATGCAAAATCATGGATATACACTAACTTTTTTGCATCTACAAACGGTATAATTTAGGTCAAGAGTCAGGCACCGATACCGACGGACTCCCGATGCGCAGGTATTCTACCAGATTTAACGAGATCAACCAGACCTGCTGATTGGGCGTGATTCGTCTATAAAGCGATCAACGTGTTGAATTGGATTATATTCTGATTGATCATATAAATGCTATTGCAGTAAGTACTTCATAGAATTATATTGTCGACCCTACATTTCCAGTGTCGCTACACTTTCAAGAATGTTACTTAAGAGTGTAACACTGACTAATATTACAACGAATTCCACTAACAATCTGTTACGGATTCATGCAGTCTTGGTAGCAAATATTGAGAAATAATACTTAGTAAGTTCATCCAGCTGCAATTAATGCTGAGTTTATTATTCTTGTGAGTACAGAGATTTTGCTAATTCCGCGTTTGGTCATCATCAGACGCTCAGATCAGACAGTTATTTTGTTATTAACTTATGTATCTCTTGTTGATCTTTGCTTCCAATTTACTTAGTGTTATTACTGCCGCCTGTCCATCTAATCACGTATGTAATGTGGAAGCTCTATTATAAAGCTATTAAGTTTCTTTTTATAAATAGTGACCATATTTATGATTCTGAAAGAGCGATTACCCTTTACCGTAATGTCGCTGCCATAATCCAGCATGGCTAATCCTGATGCGAAGCCAGCTTACCGCGCAGAAATAATGTTACCGCGTAAAGCCGGTCAATAAATGCTATAAATTATAAACAAACGGTACTGCACGTGTTCTGGTTAATTTATTTTAATTCTATAAAATACTAAAATACTGGATGAACATTTTCACGAAGAAACAATGACTTATGAACAGCACTGTAATATCATTTCAAATCAGGAAACGGTGACAAATAAGGTTTGATTGAACTTTTTCCTACAATTCAATAATTATTTAGAAAAAGGATAATGGCTGTCGAATAAAGCCATGTCCCAATTCATAAGATGACATCATTAGGAAATTGTGCAACCAGGTGCCGTATACGGCTACATCCCATTACGCCAGCTCTTGAGAATAGGAGAGCTCGAGCGTCTGCCGAGCTTGAAGCATGTATTCACAAGACCTCGTGCCTTACATCTGACCTCTCGTAAAGCTAGTTGTTACTGTCAACATGACCTAATTAGTACTGGAATACTGGCTGAAGTATCATACACGCGAGACACGAAAAAAGATTTTCGCATTAACGAATAATGCGAAGACTCAGCTAGGGATCCCGCATTATTAAAAAATGCTGAGTGAGTTATATGCTAAGCCAGTACATGTTCTTGCAAAAACTCTTCATTTCCCTCTAATGCGGGCAGATGATTTATTACCATATCGAAAGCGTTCTTGATCGCGGTAATTTGTACCGTTACTTGCAGAAAACTAACCTATATCGAGTCCACCTATCGGAGTTAATTACAGGATGGAGACTACTGTTACCGATTACATCTAAAGTAGTGGGTAACATGTCTAAGTGATCGAGTTTACTGAACATGATCACGAGAACGCAATGAGGCGTAATATGAACTTACATTAAGTAGAAAGACCTGAACAAAAACATGCCACTGAAAGATTTTCTCACTGATAAAAACAAAGAAAATTGGAAAGCAACTATTGAATAAACACGCGAGGTTTAAAAAGGCCTTGTTTGGATATTGATTAGCTAAACAAACAAGCCAAGCAAGCAAGAACTGCCAAGATTTAAGCGGATCAAGGCCTTAGCGCCATTTAGTATGTATATTAAAAATTTATCGTTGGAGAAGACCTTTTCGAAGAATATAATTTTACAATATGAAGTGTCGGAAGATGCGATTAGTTCCGATATTAATGTAGTGGATGATATAAGTGACGCAGCTATTTAAAACTAGAACGCGTTATAATAGCTTTTTCAAGGATAATATGCGCACGATATAACAAGCAACTAATAAAATATCTGTGTAAAATAACATATTGCAACCATAAACAACTATTTAGTTATTAGCACTGTGAATTTAAAATACTTGTGTGATCATAAGCAAATCAGAAGAGGGTTTCAGCGGCAAGATTACAAACCAAGACAATTAAAATGACATAGTTTTATTGTGTGCCGCAGGAAGTTTATCTAATTTACGATAGTAATCTATAAAACTCAAGAGTTGTTCGTTGGACAGGTGTAAAGGTGCAGGAATAGAACAATTTGCAGAATATGTCGTTCGACCGGCCGTGGGAACGCCGCACCTGCCGCATCGAATAGCATTTGTACCAAGAATTCTACTCCTTTTACTGCCATTATTTTAATGATAAGAGCCACATTGAAAGCACCTTAATTACTTCATATTAAATTCCTGACAATTATAATGATTCTCAAATAGCTAATTCAACGCAGTCGCTCAACCCCATAACGTTTAGCAAAGCAAAATTATCTGCATTGGGGATTTTGAAACCTTGATGGGAAGCCAAAAATCATAATGCATGCCGACATTGTCTACCATATAAAAATGCCTAGCCAACACAACACATGCAATAAAAGCGTCTGGACCGTTAAGTGTTTCAAGTTAACGAAGTCTAGAACTATATCTGAATCCTTTACTGTTTTCTCATTTGCATTTAAAACTTCTTTTACCATTGTTTATCTGTATCCTTTACCAGACTTTATGTATTTTTACCACTTTGTGTAGGCACAGAAATAAATTCAGCAGCAGAAAAGTAAAAATGTTTATAATAAAACTGCGGCGCCATCGCCACTGGAATTTGTCGTCAGATTGTATGGAATTCTTCATCGAGCCAGTTATTCCATTCCACGAGCTCTTAAATACGTTTAACCTCTACACATTGTATATGGGAACTAAATGAGAAAACACGTCCCAATGTGACCGATTTATCGTGAAGAAAGGCCAGAATCGTTTTTCATATAAAAAACCTACTTCGATACTTTCTCTATTCCAGTAATTGAAACGAACGGCGATGCTGCTAGTTTTTGTGAGACACACGGAGCAGGTACTGCGGGCTACGGCCCTTAATCAAACGGGCTTGTCAACTCTCTAGAACGTATGTATTTGTTTTTCTCACCTTTCTTCGGGTCCATGTTGAATTTCTTCCTCCCTATACTCATCTGCTTGGCTTTACTGTTTTGCTTACACTCCTCCTGCCCATCCAGAGCCTCCAGCTCCGCGACCACTTCACCGAGCTCATCTTTGAGTTGCTGTAACAAAGAAAATTAGAGTTAATTTGAGTTTGCACCGGTTTCATTCATCATTTTGTTTGCTTCCTGGCTCTTTCTAGTAATCGTTACGGACAACCTAGTTCTTCAGATGTTGGTTTATTTAAAAAAAAATACTAAATAATTAATTAATCTAAAGTTAAAATTTTAATGCAAGATCCTTCCAATCAAATTGAATACATAAAGCGATCATTCCTTTTTTTTATCCGTGTTGAGGTCAGGCGACAGATCCGCGTGAGGTTTTTAATTCCATCGGCATTCCTATCGCAGATCATGTATTAAATAAACACTTTGGTGTCAGTGGCGGGCGTGAGTGGCGCCCGGCGACCACAACTCCACAAGGCGAACCGCAAGACGCAGCGCATTCTACGTTGCAGCCGGTGGTGTTAGATTCAGAAAGCGAGCCCGCTCGTATCGCAAATCCGAGGCCTTCTGACGTTATTTGCATATTACACGCGTGATTATCCTTACTCCTTTTATTTTACTGTACAATATCGATTCGACAGTCAAGGTATTTTCCTTGAATCTTTTTCTGCGTTCATTCGCAAGTGCAGCTTTTGCTTTGACGCTCGATTATTTGATAACTATTGAGAGTACTTCATAATTATTTTACTGTTTGAACATAATCAAAACCAGTGCTATCCTTTACCCTAACATGGCGCTAATCCCAAATCCAAGTTAATCACAAAAACGTCGTCCCCAGAATCTCACAAGATGAAAGTTCCGGATTTCGTGATTGCCGGTATGTATTCGTGGAGATTTCACGCATAGATTCATCTGTTATATGGCCTAACATGTTAACTGACTATTTATTTATTTGATAGAACTCAAAAGGGCAAATAACTTCTTCTCTGGCTAGTTCAGAATGTTACACAAATGATATCGTGCAGCTCAGTATGAGGATTAATTACAGAATGCAAAGGAATAATAACCAGCTACTTATTACCTCCACGAGCCAGAACAAACGCGAGTTCAGTTGAAAATCACAAAGACAAACGAACAGGGAACAATGACCGAAGTAGGTAGGTAGCTAGTTTCGTTAGTTCTTCGCGTTTGTATCGTTCTTTTGCTGTACAACCCTGTACCTTTCGGGGAACTGCTTTGTTGTCGTGAGCATGCAATTTAGATGTATAGTGCTTGATATTTTGCTTTTATTGACCTTGAATTATGCCGTCTGCATGCACTTTCCGTTCTATTTATGGAATTTTCATGTAAATCGATAATTTTTCTTTGTTTGATCAAGTATTATCGAGCATGATATTAGCAATAATAATAATCGAAACATTCAATGTCGAGGCAAGGTCGTACGTACTGAAACCTCGATGGTTGAAACTAACTCACAGTTTGCCTATGAATACTGTTTCAGTTACTATTTCGACATATTGTATGCAGATGTACCGTGACTGCATTTGTCTAGCCAATTATCAAAAGCAATAGATCAGCATTACTAATCCTGCCAACTTTCGGCTTTATCAAGTTCTTTTAAACTGAAATATTTTTTTCAGTAGGTCAATTTTCTCGTCTTTCTATTAGGCATGACTAATCATATATCCCGGTATCTAAAAAAGTAACAACAGAGGACTTATCGATAGGAGGCAGGCGTAGCCCGCAGTCTCCGCAAGGAGCAGTGAATACGCCGTAATAGAAGCTCAAACAAGCACACAATGGCCGCTCGTCGCCACGGTCTGGCAACGCTAACATTATTTGCGGTCCGTTACCTATTCCCCCAGGAGACATGATACCGGCCTTCCTTGTCTAGACTATGAAATAAGCTCATAGGGAGTAAAATTTCGAGTAAGTAATAAATTTGAACTGGTATGGTTAGCCAATGGTATGGTCTAAAGTGTTAGGCGAGTACAGACTCGCCAAACACTTTAGACACCATTAATCTACTAATGGTTTACAGGCTAATTTGGACTGCATTTCAAATATTGTATTATGAAATTATGTGATAATTGGCTGATGAGCCTCATCCGTAATTATGTCGAGAGCTCTTGACTATCAAAATAGTGATGTGGCACTGCCACAATTATTATTATAAACTAATTAGCTTAAAATGTGTGTTATAAATATAATGAGCACCTAGTCAGTCACGCAAAACAAAAGCTTAAGTATGTTAAAATATACATGGGTAAAATATACATGAGGTCAAAGTTCGGATAATAGAACAGAGAGTACACTGTACAGCATATTGAACCTGGGACAATGGAGGAATGAAGTAAACAATAACCTGCTGACGACGTTTATAGAATTGCAATTTACATTAGCTTTTCAAGTCGACGAGCATTCCCAAACCAACTACCAGAATAAATTAGTATTATAGTCACAAAGGTCACCTGCTCCTAACAATGTTATTTACAGGCTTATTTAGATGTACTGCCTTAGACTGGTATATATTTACAGCAGAATGTCGAGTTTCTACAGTGCAAATAATGAGATTGACAATAATTTGATTTTCATTTATAGTGTTTCCAAGTGTAGGCCCTCACTCCAGCTTAATGCCGTCTAGACGGGTTTTTGCCCTGCAAATGTAGCAGGTGACTGAATTCCTACAAGTAGGAAAAAGCCGGATGCACTAAAGCCGCATTTTGTACGAAAGGCTTTAAGAGCGTGTTAGCATTTTACAAACGTAAATCGCGATCTTGGGAGATTTTGAAGTGATTTTAGTCACATAATTTATTGTTTTAGCTTCTTTTGACTTCAAACATCGTAATTATCATAGATTTTTGTTTAAATTCTATTAACAAAAACTCGTTCAAATTGGATTATTGACTATGAAAATAGCGGATTTCGAAGGTGCGATTTCCAGATGACGCGCGAGGGCACAACTTTGAAGTAATCTTACACCAAATATTATTACTAAGTAAGAAGGTAAAAAGGTATCCATACGAAGAGGCATACCCTGAAATTTAAAATGCATTGAGAAAAAATCGATTTTTAATTCATGAACTTGTAGTTTTATCACGTCAAAAAAAATAAAAAATCGAGAAATCGACCACAAAAAAACACGTCATATCTCATAATCTAAAAGTCATTTGGCAACACAAATAATTTTATATGTAAGAAGAAACATTGCACCATAAATGTGTAAAAAAGAAAAAATATATGTCTTCAATCATTTATGAAAATAATTTTTCAAAGTAAGTATAAAATCGGTTGAATCTTACGGCCTAAATCAGTCGCGCTCTGGCGCTCGTCGACGTAGGACCTATGTCGGTTTACCTCCCGCCGCTGCGCAAGCGCCACGCGTGATATATACGTAAATTATAGTGCGACCAAATATTTTTGATCCGTAAGTATTATTTATTTTATTTGTGAATCTGAATGAGGTTCTTCATTTAAGTAATATTTTAATAATTAGGTAAAGTGGAACTATGTACTTAAAACTATTTTCTCTACAAACTTGTTATTATTTTACTTACAGAACATGGGTAGAATAAACAAAACATATTACTTTGGATCAAAGAAATCTGTTAAGGCACGAAAAAGTAAAATGATTAATAATTTGCATTTTTGATTAACAATTTAAATTATTGTTTTTCTACCAACACAACACTCGTAGTCAGGTAAATGGCAAATCCACTAGCGGTGACCCATCAACCGTAACCGTTTCTTTTGAACACACTTATATGTATAACCTTCACTTCTAACTATGAAAGCAAATCTTAGAAGTAAAATTTGACCCACTTCCCGGTTTTCTATTAAGTTGAAATGTTGCGTACTTACATGTAAGAATTAAAGTGTGATTTTAGTTTTTTAAACTATACAAAATTATTTAAAATGTATGAGTATTACTGATTAAATTACTTACTAATAGTTAAATTAAATTACTTATGTCAAACTAACTTAATAATTTTCTATGTTTTTCTTTCAGATCAAAATTAAGAGCATCTTTGGTAAATAATATAATCCCCGATGCATCCTCAACTGTAACTTCTGTCTTCCTTCCTACTGTATAACCAGTAAATTTAACTTCTGGCTCATCCAAAAATGTAGCTTCCGACTCGCTCCCAACTTTTGACTCATCCACGGATATAAGAGAAGAATCTGATATCACTTATCATCAAATATCGTAAGTTGAAACTAGTTGTTTTTATTCTAGTAGATGAACTTTTGTTTTGTTTTATTTTCTTTAATATCAGCAATTTTATTTGTAGGACTGAAAACATGGACCTTGGTTTAATTGAAGGACGAAACCCAAACGTGACTTTTGATTTACCCAGAAAAACACCTAGTACCAATAACCTCAATAATTAAACATCGTTAGTAGAAAATTGTTATTATTATTTCAGTGATTTCAGTACAGATATTTCAGTGTGTTTGTTCGCTGTGTGGCTGTCAATTTATCATAAAAGTCTTCAAAGTTTTCAGAGATGATAATTTCTGGGGACAGAAGATGGCTCCACGATTAACAACATTTTATTTTGATTGTGTTCTCCTAGCAATTATAGATCCAAGGAAAAGTCGAGCGATGCCCATTAGACAAATAGTTTTAAAAACTTCAATTAAGTAGGTACTTATAAAAATAAACAAATAAAATGAGTTTATTTGTATTATAAGTAGCTACATAATGTTATTTTCTTCATCCATATTTGTATAAATTTAATTAAAATACACTAATAATCTATTGTGGACAGTCTTTTTATTTTCTCCGAAAACTTTTAGCTTTTTACTTCAATAAAATATAGGTACGCGGTACGCCATAGCTACACATCAAGACCGTTTAGTCGGCGCAGCGTCGCAACTGTGTGCCGTACATGAGGAAAAACGCACACTAAGCGGCGTCGAGCGATAAAAACCTAAAACCCGAGCGCGTAGATTTGGAACAACGCTCTTAAGAGTTAGAGTGAACTTCTACGAGTGTGACGACTATTTTCGAACGTTCACGCTGAAGTTGAATACTTAGGTAGTTTTTGGAATGAATATACAACTGTTTGTATTTTAATCATAAGTTACAACTCATTCATACAATTTCCAAATAATGGGTTTTCTTTCCACTGGCTGTTAAATTAAAGTTAAATTTGTTTATTAGTTACGTTTGTTCTGCCGTAAATATTCTGTTGTATAAGGATAAATCAATAACAAATGACGACCTAACCAAACCATGACACAATACGTATCGTGTCGTGATTCATCCGAATTTATGCGACACAATAATAATTGAAAATTGGTCATTCTGAGTACAGCCCAAAGGAAGTCACAGTTACTGATAGCCTGATGTTTTATTGAATAATTGTTTTGAGATCACCATTTTGCATCGGTGGTAAATACTGTGTGGTGAATTGGTGACGCAGCCGGTACTGCAGCCAGATATTGATGATTAAATGATTGATCATTTAATACGAGTGATTTAGATTGTTTACATATGAAATTCGGCATATTTTAGTGAGAATTACCGCTTTTACTATTGATCAACGCAACGCTCGCAACGCTACGTCTTATTCACTTTCGCCAAGATACAAATGAACCTTTCACCGATATCATAATATCATCAAAAGTGAATGCTATGAATTCGCTACAGGTTACATTGGCACATCAACACCAGTTCAGATTGCCAATTTTATTTGAATAGTTAATTTTACATCCATTATTCGCTTCTATGTCTTTGTTTTTTAATATCCATTAATGATTCTTGTTCTTTAGACTGCCACAAATATAATCGAACAAAAAAGAACAAGGTACCCTCGGCGTTTCCAGCAAAGACATTCGATCAAAGGCATTATCTCGTCCAGTCGTATTGAACGGACATCAGCCGAATTCAATAGGAATCATTTGTTACAGGGTTTGTATGAGAAGATATGGAGCTCTAAATTGTATGTCTAACTCCCAGGCCATCGTGATCACGGAGATTTGTTACTGTGCCGGCTCATTTGGATGCGATGTGATCTGAGCCCGTAATGGATGGCGATTAAGTCTCGCGCCGTATAAATAGCTGGGGACACGAATAGTCTGGTGTTGCAGCAATTGTGAAGAAAATAGCGACAACACGTGGTTTGACTTTAAATACGCACGTCATAACATGACGCTTTACGAAGGCAAGTCTAATGTGTGCATACGGTTCATTGCAATGGATATGACTCAAAACTTGAATGATTCACTATTGTTTTGACGGCAATTTATTTATTTATTACAGTAGTATATTAAGCATAAACAATTCTGTCTTAAATAAAACTTTGAATATGCTACCCACAACATTTCCCACAGATTACTATTTTATATAATAAAAACAAGCTGTTAGCAAACGTTAACTGTAACTGTATTTATTTATTGGCCTATCTACAATTGTTACACTGTTTATCCTAATAATACAAGCAATATGATACAAGCATAGTGTACAATATGATGCGATAGACACAGCATGCAAAAAACTAAATTATAACAACAATAAAATTATAATAATAGTGCAGAAATAACAGTTTAGAAACACAGTAAATACAAAGATGACAAGAGAAAAAAGAAAAAAAAGTCGGTGTGGTGGTTAGCTTTGATGGACTTGGCGCTTGAAGTTTTGGTGTTGTTGGTTTTTTGGGTGTATCAGGGTAAACTTAATGAAAAAGAGGTTAAAAGAAAAAAAAAGGTAAACAATATTCTATAAAAGATGTAACAAAAAAATAATAATAATTCATGCATGCATGTCATACAGGTCCCTAGCATATAAACAATTATACCTACATTGTGTAAACCTTATGAAGCCAACTGTTGACCCTTTAGAATTTTAATTATACAATTTTTAAATTTATATTTGCTCTTTTTTGTTAGGAATAATATGTTTATTGCACCAAAACGCGTATTGTATGTGTCGACTAAACGGTATAGCGGTGAGCGCACACCAGCATTGGATCTACAAAAGCTGGTAGCGAACAGTCGCCTGGTGGTTTTTTTTCGAAAACATCTAAACTGCATAGCACGAAGGCACTTACGTTGGACTAAATCTATAATTTCAATAAATTTTGCATAGTTAAGATTCCAGATCGGTACTGCGTACTCTAATTGCGGCCTAATTATGGACTTGTACAGGTGCAAGAAGGTGGAGGGACGATGGAAATCTCTAGATGCTCTCATTACAAAACCAAATATCTGATATGCCTTATTGACAATGTTTTCTACATGAATATCAAGATGGAATTTCGAGTCCAGCTGCACACCAAGACCACGAAGATTGCTAACCTTATTGATAACACTATTAGCAAGTCGATAATTAAACTGTATGATATATTTCTTTTTAGTGAATATTATACTAAGACACTTAGGCAAGCTAAAGTACAGTTTATTATATGAGCAAAAGTCTGAAAAACGACGAAGATCGCATTGGAATTCAACACGGTCTTGTTCATTTGAAATTTGTTTAAAAACTTTTAAATCGTCAGCGTATAAGAGAAATTTTGTATTTTGAAAGCAATCTTTTATGTAATTTATAAACATTACAAATAATAAAGGACGTAGAATTGAGCCTTGAGGGACTCCTGATGTAACATGAATACAGCTAGACTGGAAACCATTGATCACAACCTTTTGGGTCCTATTGGTTATATAAGAGACAAATCAACGCAAGAGATCCCCTCGGATACCACTGTACGCGATTTTATTGAGCAGTAATATATGATCCACTTTATCGAATGCCTTTTGAAAATCAGTGTATACCGCGCCCGTTTGCTGTCTGTTATCAATATTTTCAAAAAGTTGAGTTACTAATGCAAGACCTATCCATGACGAAGCCATGTTGCTCCTTTATTAGAACATGATGAATAATTGGATAAATTACAGCATGGACAAGCCTTTCATACAGTTTAGACAATGCTGATAATATGGAAATTGAACGATACATCTCTACCTTATTTTTAGAACGACTTTTGTGTACTGGTATGACATTTAAATGTAATAATAATTGTTATTTAATTCGATGTGCCTTTTAAAGTTTAACGTTGTGGGTTTCTGTCTTAAACAGAAGCAGTCATTAGCAATGGCTGGAAATTAAAAAAAATAAGAATTACTGTTATTTAACTGTACGGCCTAGCTCTACTCTCTACCGCTTTTGTATTATGTTACTTAACATGTTAGCAGTAATTTATTTATAATAATTTGAACATTCTATTTCATGTTCAAAGGTTATATAAAATTATTTAGTCACAGTTACATGAAGAGATAAATATACCCATTTTGGTAATAACAGTCAGAGCGAGCCATATCCGTTATTATAAACAATTGAACTTTACGAAAGTGTGACCCCTGTCGACGGTGTTATATAACATTATTTTATTTGGTCACAGAATAACTTTCTATGATTTTAAAACATCTTTTAATGTAACAATCTGAAGACGACATCGGGCTACGATTCCACAAGAGGCGTATCGAATAGCTGCCTTTAAAATGCGATTTCATTAACCATTAGTTGGATTGTTCAAATGAAACAAATTCATCTGAAGTGGTATTGAATAACGAATATTTAGTTTGTCAATATGAAATGAAGCGCTCTACGCAGCGTCATTGAAACACAATGCGATCAAGGGAGTCGTTGAAAGGAGCCCACATGGATGAGGGTTTCAACATTAATAAATCAAACCTGTATAGCTATTGAATCTATTGATATATTTTGACCCAAAGATTGAGCAGTAACTCAAAATACCATTCCCAAGCAGGGGAATATTTTGGGCTCGGTTTATTACATGTTGTTCTTGAATATGACGTGAGTTCCCACATGTGACTAAATACTCAATGTTTAAAATACACCTCGACAAATGAGAAGCACATATGGGATTAGTTCCTCGTGTTACAAACTACACACATCAAAAGTATCTAGGGATCAACATATATTTTTGCAATAACTTTTCTCCTGATTGATATTAATTAAAATTTTCTTTAAGGATTCATCAAATAAAGTGTTTTCGTTTGTCACAGTAACGATAAACCAAGTCACCTTTGCATTAATAAAGAAATTTGCCATTTTCCTAATAAAGGGATTTTTGACATTTGAACCACTAACATTAAAGTTCGAAAAAAAGACTGAAATAACAGTTTTCTTTAAAATTTTATTGGGTAACTTAAACAATTAATAATCCGTGTTTCTACCGCAAACACTAACAACACAAGAACATCGGTTTGGCATACTCAAAATGAGTTCATCCAAATCACGCTGTGGAATGGTCTCAGCATAAATTTGAGCGTTGAGGTTGCCTCTGATCCAAATCAACTCAGTTCTTCCGCCGATCCAAATACCCGCCCATACCATGATGGTTCCACCACTATAAGGATGGACTTCCTGGCAGGATTTTAATCGCTGTTGGCGTCCAGGGGTTCTCCAGTGTCGTATACGTCTTGTATCCGGTCTCATACCAAAACGAGACTCATCAGAAAAGCACACGAAACGCCATTGTTCTTCTGCCCAATTTCTGTGTTCAAGAGCCCATTGATATCGAATCCTACGATTGTGCATTGCTATAGGTGGTACCCGTAGCGGTCTTCGGGAATGAAGGTTCACTTCATGCAAGCGGTTTCTGACTGTTTGGTCGCTAATTAAGTTCCCTGAAGAGTGATGAAGCCTCACGGCTAACATCATGGCGGTTATTGTTGGAGCTCTTCGAGTTAAGATTTGAATGTATCGGTCTTGTCTCCGTGTGGTGCAGCGATACCGTCCTCCATGGCGCTCAGCCACGGTACCAGTGCTTCGGTAACGTGTCCAAAGTCGACTGATAACACTCTGACTTGTATTCAGAGCTAAAGCCACAGTACGTTGCCGGGAACCAGCTTCTATCATTCCCACGGCTCTGAGCATTTCTTCCCTGCTTAAATGACGTCGCCGCTCCATAATAACGTTGGTTTTAATCAGTAGTAGGGAAACAGTAGCACTAATAATGTCTTCAATGCGTTGTATGTTTTTATAGGGAAAATATTGACAGCTTATTTTCATCTTTTACTCGAATTTGATTGAGAGTTCCTGATTCAAATTATGAAATGCACCAAAAAGGATCCATAAATTATAAATAAATTTATTATAAAATCATAAATTTATTACAAAGCCACATCTCAATCTCAAGAAATCCGCATAAAAATGCTTGATCCCTAGACACTTTTGATGTGTGTATTTATAGGTAGTTAATTAGTGAAACAAATCATTGAACCTTACGAATATTTTATTATGAAATTCAACACTGTTCCTAAATTAGGTATGTAAAATCATTAAAATCATGCAAGAGAGAGCCGAACTAAATTACAAAATTGACTACAAAAGAATGAAAAACCGTTGTGTTCCATTATTACAACTTATAATATTGTCAGGAATAAGGAACAAAGTGTACCTCAACAGCTACGTGTTAGTCACATAAAATCACTACACCGCAAAACGGCTCCAATTGTATTATTTGTGCAATCATCTTGATGAAATCTATTGAGAGTGGACTATAAATCTAAATCAAGTAACCATGCAGCGAGCAATCATGTAATTCAAACTGCAAAGGTTTATTTGCAATTTTATCAATTGCCTATATGCCTTTTATAGCGTTGTTATTTCATTAGGTACTTTGTATGATCCGTGTTTATTTTTAGATACAACAGTAATGTCAGGTATAGTTCGGATCCTTCACATGACATTGGCGGCACGTAACGAAAGCGAGCACGCGAATCCTTAGAGACTTTCCCCTATTAATTCACTTTCCCGACGCTGTTTGACTCCAATTTCGTAGAGAGATCGATTCGGTGCTGTTATCTTTTGATTGCCAATATTCTAGACACGTTCTTCTTCTAAATCTAGAAGACTTGTTTACGATGTTATGCACTTAATATAGGAAAAGAACAACGTTACTTCAGAGAGGTATCTAATTAAACATAATTATTTCAACACAATTTAGAAGTTTGCGCCAAAGTCAACGTTGAAATCGCATGGCATTTGAAAAAGAAAGGCTTGCGCCACGCCAGTACGTTGGTAATTAGCCACAAGTGTTGTTTAAAAGGTAAAGTTCACCATAACTCCATAAGCCGCATTAGGTTGACTGTGGGCTGAGTTACACAGGCGTTAGGCGGTTGCTGCCACGTGAACAAACAGTACCCTCGACAAGTGAACCGGTGGGGCGGATGCATATTTACAAACTTTGCTTCCGCGTCCCGACTAAAGTATTATCTTTTAAGGGTAGAGTTATAAATAAACCTAAGTAAGGTGTGGTCGGCACACCACATTATTAGATACAAAATGTAGTTAAAAGGTCCTATAATATTAAAAGCTTTTTAAGAGACATTTGATTTATAAATAAACTAAGAGTCCCGTGACTCAGAAAAGAAACAAAAAAGAAGATGCACGAAAATACATACAGAAGATACAATAATTCTGAGAAGTCTTTGACAGACAAACTCTTAGTCAGTATATTTTGAGAAATATGTACAGACTGCCTATAAACTTAGAAAGTAAAGAAATTAAATAGGTTCGGGTCAGAGAGAAGTGAACCACGTGATGTTTAAATATAAAGCCGTCAGTTTTAAATGTAGTGTTAACGTGTCTAACAATAGCTTTCAGGTCAATACTTAGCCCTTAACGACACGGTCCATCGACTAATGGCGTGGCTAATGCATGCCGAGCTATAAATATATAGCCTACATTATTAGGGCACAGGCGATTTCACATAATTTATTAGTTATGCAACGTTAGCAACTATGAATAAAAGTTTGATAATACGCTAACGAGAACAGATTAGTATTCTTGGAGATATCAGAAGTAATCTGAACACACAATTTATCGAAATGATTGAACATGATTAGGATTAAGTTTATAACCAGAGGTCTGCTAATGGGATTTTAATGTATCAATCATAATTTAGTAATGTTTAGTTTTACTACGGCGCATTAGATTGGACCGGTTTGAACTGCACGCGGGCGAGGTGAATCGCCTCAGAGCGTAATGTGAACAGTTCCTGGCAGTGTTCCCAACCGCAGCAACAAATTATACTTTGTCATTGCATGCAGACGTACTGCTACAACGACCTTCACACCCATACCAACTGGAGAACTAGAGTTCCGTTAATATCATACTGATGCTAAATTAATTCAATTCACGCTCAAGGTTACATCTACGAAGACATTGGGTAAACAAAGAATTAGCCAAGACTATTTGCAGCAAAATAGTTCCAACAACAAATCAACTAATGAACATTAGGTCAAGGAATATTAAAAAGTTCAATTGGTAGCAACGTAGAATCGCTAGAATGTACGCCCTTGGCTCCTTGATTGTGAAAATATTTTAATTAGTCAAATTTTTGCCATATATATAACAGAAGATGAAACATCAAAAGGAATTCTTAATTAAAGAGGTCAAGCTCTACAGATTTTTAAATCACGAAGGCTTTGCCGCGAGCTTCAAAGTGGATTTTCTGGGCGTTTGAACTCGCAATTACATCCCCAGCAGTCCTTTTTAATAAGCACTTCTAAAGCTGCATCATTGATGGTAAATTATTATTTCACTCATATGTTTGTATCCCAAAGGCAACAGGGAGGGTTCCAACTAGGTGTATTTTCGGTACTTTTAGTTGCTGGCCCAGTGATATTTACCATCCAGTATTGTCTGCCAGCTAAACTATTTTTGGAGTTTCCATTTTTGAATGAACTATGATCTTTCGGAGGGAAAACTGCGTTCCTTGAACTGCAATAAGACTGTATCTATTATTCTTGAGAGGCTTCAAGGATTAAATTTGAATTAAATTTCAAAATTTTATCCAAAATATCGTGTCACATAGGGATGCAATTTAAGATATTGTATATCATCACCAAGTGTCCTTACTAATAAAGATTTAATATCAATGCATTTATAAATTACATTTATGCATATTTCATTACAAATCTTTCGAAAACTGGGCCAAGAACAGTATTGAAACATGCAGAACGCAGCCGCTGCGGCGAAAGGAAGATGAACTTAAACTTCTCTAAATTACTTTCAATGATACGATGATTAACAATAGGCGATATAATGTAATCTATGGAAACGATTAATAGCTCGTTTCCACATAAGTTATTGGACCTAAACAACGTATCGCAGAAATTAGTAGAATATTATCTTTTCATTACATTTAATGTATCGACGCTAAACAACCCGGTAGACTAGAACTGGCGTTGTGAAAGTAATTAATTACTGCAAAGTGCCAACTTATCATTGACACGAAATCTAAATACGATTTCTATAGTTTTTCGTGTCGAACGTTTTAATTATAGGTTAGCGCACAATGGATTTAGTAAACGTATCAGTTCAAAATAATTAAAGCACTTATTTTAAGATTCCTACTATCGCTGAATAAGGCGGTATTTTATACTAGTTTTAAACAGTTTATTGTATTATTATTCACACAGACAGTGCATTTGCACGAACCGCTCCAGTTAACGCAGACTTTGCTCATTTTTTCACGTTTATTGTGCAATCGTGTAACACAATGTATGTTATGTAATTATGTTAATTACATGTCGTCGATTTTGTTATACTTCAATCTCGTCCCAGTTCACTTCATCCATGAATTTTAGTATATTTTCAAATCGATAGTAATTAAATAAGGTTCTACTTGTCCTTAGTGTCCTTACTATGTAAAATCTTACATTCTTTTCATACACGACTACTCATATGCATGCCCTAAGCTAATATCATTATTATACAGGACTTTTGCCCTCTCTTGAAATAGTAGCCAAACTTAATCAAGAACTTGGCTGGAAGAAGACCATACGATTTTACGCGAGATTCTGTCCGTAATAACTTTTGCAATCTCTTCCGCCACGTAGAAACTTTGTTTACAGACAAACCTGACTCTTCCTTGTGACTTAATTAAATCAGAATAGTTTCTCAAAACTGTACTCAGTACGGTAGCCTCCCGACTTTACCGCGGTCGTTTCGAGAATTGTACTCCGGAAATCATAGAAATAAACGGGTTTTTATCTTCCAATTTTCCTGAAACAGTGCAGAAAAACGTACTCCGATCGGGGTGCTTATAATAAAACTCGAACATAGTCCACAAGAACGGACGACGTTGTCGTATCTAGCTACATTGACTGGGTTATAAATAGAACGATCACAAAAGATCTGCGTTTTTATTTCAAAACCTTCAGTGATGTAATCCGTACAAACGTTCACTTGCCATGTATGGAAATATGGCTATCTAAGGAAATCTTTAAAAGTAGGAGTTTCATCTACATCTTTGTTATTTCCTTGAATAAAATTCCTGTTTATTTAGCGCTTGATGTGGTAATGACATAAGAATTCTCTAACGCAAAATGACATCAGTTGAATGCTGCTACGTGGAACGCGACCTTCAGGTGTGGCCGGTGAAGTGAATAACAACATGTCACAGACTCTGTGTAAGTGATTGTTACATTAGTCTGATGCAATGAGATGCTATGCCTTTGTGTGTACGTAGATCGACTTAGGGGTCGGGCAAAATAACAGTTTAATCGATCACCATGGAGAGAGACATTGCAAGTCATTAGTCAGTTTTCATGATAAGTGGCTGCGCTAGAAAATTCTGATCAAACAAAAATAATTAAAAAACAGACTATAATATTATAGGTTAAAATATTATGTCAACAACAATGACTATTTAGGAAATTTGACACGTTCAGAACCAACCTAAACAACAACAGTGACATGTACCCTACCCAAAACTTAAATATGAGAGCATGACATGAGAAAAAGTAATATTTTATTTAACACATCGGTTTTTTTTACATCAGTTTCTCATCTCATCATTAATACAGATACTTACTGAACGATGCTTATGTAACCCAATCATGACTGTAATAAGGCAGCAAAGATCAACCAATAGAACCAATCTTTAATACGAAGTAAGGGTTAAGTGAAAATAATTGAACCGGATTAAAATAAAAAACCTCTGAGCTAGCAACAGCCGCGGTTAATAACCCACGAGGCAGGAGGTTTTTAATAAAGATTTCATTTACGGTTTCTACACTACTTAGTTGTTATAAACCAGCGAGCGTGTTTCCTGCGAGTTAAAATAAGTAACTACATGTAAAAATAATAATATGATTCACCGGTTTCCACGCATATACGAAAGGGTACTTTGGCCATTGCCTTCTACTGAACTTTTAATAACCCTCCTGGTCTGGGTTCATTTATAATCATGATTGCGGAATCTCAATCACTACGATCACTTTACTAATAAAAATGTTTTATCTTAAGAACTGAAAACCTGACCAGAATGAGTACCGCGCAAAGTAAACTCACATTTTTATTTGGTCTTTTCCGCCCACATCTTGTTACTAATTATCTTTTAAAACACAACGTTTTAAGCGAACCAACTTCGCACAAGTTCCGTTAGAAGTAGTAGACAAATTCTCATTTTAGAAAATATTATGTGTCCATGTAGCATAGATTGTGTTGTCTACGCAAGTGACTCAGCGGGCAGTACTGGAAGAATTAATACTTCATTTGCTTGCGACTAGCATTCATTCTTTCCAAGAAAGGTAGCCAGTATAATAGGCGACGCCGGCTGTTTAAAAATGTAAAATATTTTTATTATTCCCTAATGATGACAATTGTCTACAAAACATTGATTGTGTAGTAATTTATTCTAACTATTTCTAACCTTGTTAATAGATCTTTGGATAGCAAGACATAGCTCATCGCTGCCCATTCGTTTATACCTAAGTTGCAGTTTGCACTTTGCAGTGACTTGATCGGTGAGTCGATGACGTATTGAACTGCACGACCTCCAGTCGCCACCGCCGCATTCTTGACCCACACACATGCACAGATATTGAGCTTCACACGTGGAAAGTAACGTTACCTCGGCAAAATTCCGTAAATTTCAAGTTCAATTCTTCCAAAACATAATATTCTCTCTTACCCCATCACCAAGAAAGAAGAAGTGCTACGTAAAATAATGCTTACCTGGAAAAGAACAAAAAATTCGTTAATATTGAAGTGATGACGCAAAAAACATTCGTGGGATTTACCAACATCGATTAGTCATAAAAAACCCGCTATCATATCAGACGGATGTTTCAGAGTTACGGGAACCCGTTTTTTAGATAACATGTAGCATAAAAGTTTTGCATTTGATATTGTTTTATCAGAGTATTGCGTTCATGTTGTAACAGTCATTCAAAACTCTGGAATGTAACAAAAAGCTGCTGCAAGTGATAACAATAACAAAAACATGCGATGTGAGTGCGGCACATTGCGCTGCTCTGGGGCCGGGTTACAAAAAGACGAAGCTGCACAATGGGTTCATATTTCCGGCCTGCGGTCACGGAGCGAGTGCCACTGCCGAGCAACTTCCAAAGATTTTCGTTTCGCACAGGCTCCAACAATCTGCGCGTAAATTAAGGTCGATTGTGAATCTGGCTAACCGCCAAAAAGGGAAGAACGCAGAGACATTAGTGATTTAACTACTTGGCCAGCGAAACCGCTTGATGTCCGTTTTTCAATAAATACTTTGTCCAGTTCAACTATTGTATTTTGCTGTTGTTTTATAATTTTGACGACTTTCAGATGCAAGCAATTTAATTTAAAACTTTTCAAGTATTCTTTATAAATAAATAATGCAGTTAATAACAGACTGAATGAAGATACCAGTGGCATATTATTTAACACATGTGAGTTAAATATAACTGGACATGAATCAACTGTTGTTGTAATGATTTATGTGTGGGTAAAACGCGTTGCTTGGAATTCTCAACGACTTTAATGCTAACACAAATAAAAGATGAGACAAATTCATTTCAATTAAACGAACATGCGCGACTTCCTACAAATAAAACGACTGCTATGTCCGTCGCCATTATACTTCGATAAAGAACGAGGGTCAAACTGGAGTATGAGCAAAAAATACTCGCAAAGGGATCTAATGAGACAGTTAGTATGGGAGCGGTGGTGTGTGGAACATGCAAGTCCGACCGACGGCCAACGCCCCCACGAAATTTATAGCAGCAGTTGACATCGATCTACGATGGGATTTGAAACGCTAATCAAAAATACCCCTCAGAACTCCGACAACAATGAAGATAGCTCACGAATATCAATTATTATAAGGAGACGCACAGAATTTGAAAACGCTAAGATATGTCAATGGAACAAAAAGTTTAAATTACACAGTTCTACCTACATTTTTGTCTCACGGAGGGTAACAGTGTACGACACGTGTAATTTACATACATGCAGTTTCCCTTTTGACCTGTACGGTAATTAAAGTCATCATGTAGAGTTCTCATGGTATCTAAATCTTTATCAACACTTGTTTGAATTGAATAGATAATTAATTTATTATGTAACAAAAACAAACACTGAAATGTCTGAAATTAGAATTTCTAATCTTACAATAGTTTACGCAATTTACTGTTAAGCTGGATTTCACATCCTTTACATGTGGGTGATTAACGAGTGATTTATGTAAACGCGATTTCATTTAATTAACTGCACCAATAATTAAACGCTCATTTGATGGATAAATAAACTTAACATTCTAACTTTTTCTTCATAAAATTATTGTATCGTTTCAGCATTTCAAATTGTCATATAAACAGTCACAAAAATGGATTTGTTCAAGCTCACTTTATGTAAATGTGAATCTTTAATTAAGTAATCATCGTCTGCGAAGCTAAATGTTCTAGTTTCACGATGCTTTGGGTTTCCTTTCAACACAGTTCATTATAAGAATACAATTGATGTTCACACTAAGCTCACTCGCATACATTTTACATTGCTCTGATGACAGCATGCACTTGCGAACTTGGGTTGTTTTGTATGTCACAGTTCAATAATCTCATAATATCAGTCACACATCATAATCTGCGTCTAGATTTTATTTTTAAAAACGTTTTAATGCATAAGGAATGTGGAAAACAAATAGGAATACCTATCATGGAGGTTAAGTTCATTAAATTTTATACACTTATGTGCGTTCAGGAAATAAAACAGACAATTCGGCAGAATTTAAAATAAAAAATACGAATATGAGAAGAGGGTGAATAGATAAGTTTGTTTAGTTCCTTCGGCCGTTTCGTTTTCTTTCAAGAGAGAGATAAATATGATAAAGAAGCCATATGGCCGGGCACATGTTGAACAACTATAACCATCGACATTTTACGCTGGCCGTGACCGTGAGTGTTGAACCCCTGGAGAGCTTGACGTCCTGATTTAATTGGTTTATCTTATAGTTTACTACCATAGTTAGGGCCTGTTTCACCACCCTCAAGTAAAGTGTCGAGTAGGCTAATCGCCAGTTAAAGTGACCCGTAACTTCAAGTGCGAGTTTCACGACGTCCGAGTAGCACTAATCATAAGATTAACTGACCCGTAACTTACTTGCCACGTCTTCTGCCAATTAGCGTGTTTTACTCGACGGTTAAGTATTGTCTGTTGTCATTTCTTGCATATCACTAACGATCATTTTAAAATAAACGAATAAAAATGGATTTATTTGATTTAATTGATCATCAGTTGGATGAATTAGAATATTCTTCGACACAACGAATAGCAAGGATTCGTGTATTTAAATTCCGTGTTGATTATTTTACGGACCTGGATGAAACTGATTTTTTCGCTAGATTTCGTCTATCGAAATATGCAGTGAACCAAGTGCATAACTTTATAAAACATAAAATAATGCCTACATCGCAAAGGTGAGTGGTATTTTTTAATTATTGAAGTGATTTTACTTACTTATAGATAGGTAACCTATCAAATCATATTAATCCCTCCCTCCTATAATATTTGCAGTAGCTACATACTCGTATATGTTCTGTTACCTGTTGTTTGAAGTAGGTGTAGTACCTAACTTATAAAAAATCTTTATTTTAGAAATCAAGCAGTTCCAACAAAAACAAGCCTACTATTAACATTGCGGTATCTCGCTACTGGATCCTACTTAAGAAGTGCGGCTGATTTTTGTGGAGTCAGTCCACCAACAGCAAGCCGTATCGTTAAGAAGGTGACTGTGGCTATTGCTCAACTACGCCCAGTGATAATAAAGTTCCCTGACAACTTAAGCACACTTCAAGATAGTTTTTATGAAATCGCAAGATTCCCCAGGGTAATAGGGGCTGTAGATTGTACCCATGTTACAATAAAGTCACCTGGTACGTTTTATTTTTTAATTTTGTCATGCCAATGTAAGAAAACATTAACTTGGTAATCATTAATTGGGTACCTATTAAAATATTAAAATGTAATCCTTATTTACTTTTCATTTCAGGTGGCAATTCAGCTGAAAATTTTAGGAACAGAAAGTCAAACTTCTCAATTAATGTTCAGGTTGTTTGTGACAGCCAATTAAAATGCTTGGATATTGTAGCAAGATGGCCAGGATCTGTTCATGATCAGACAATTTTCAATAATTCATTTTTGAAACACAGATTTGAAACTGGACAATTTAGAGATGGCTTACTTCTCGGTGACAGTGGATATGAGTTAAAGCAATATCTTTTGACACCCTTTCTGAACCCATCATCCCCGGCAGAAAATTTATATAATGAGTCACACATTCGAACAAGGAATACTATTGAAAGATGTTTTGGTGTGTGCAAGAATAGGTTTCCTGTGCTTAGGCGACAGATAACGTTAAAATTAGCTCGTGTACAAGCTATAATAGTTGCCTGCTTTGTATTGCATAATATTGCAATTGATATTAATGAAAGAAACTTTGGGGACAACTACAACTCAACTGATACACAGACTCTGGAAGAAATTGCAGCACAGAGCCCTGAGCTGAATTATGATCCTAGAAATAGACTGGTGCAAGAATATTTTTTACCATTACTAAATAATAATAGACCCTAAATAAAACAAACAATTTATTTATTTAAAATTCTTTCCTAATTTTAATTTATACTCTTCTTCCTTCCATTTGCGCTCCTTTTCTTTAAACTCTGCCTCCTTCTTGCGTTCACTTTCTTCAAATTCCCACACCTTCTTTTTTTCACTTATTTCTGCTTCCAAAAAATCTCTTTGGAGCTGAACTAATTCCAGCTTAGCTTGAGTCAGCTCATCAAAAAGTGTTTTTTTTGGTGTATTAGCTGTAAAAAAAAACAATAGTGAAATTAGGTTGAGAAAGAAATTGTAATTTTTTATATATATTACAATGCTATTATTATGTCATACCAATCAGTGCAGGATGTTTTCTTGATTTTAAATTTCTTCTGCTAGTGACATCCCATTTTTTATTGGCAGAAGTAGTTGGAGTTATACATTTCCCATTTGGGGTTTCATGCAAAGCTTTGTCTGTAATAAAAATTAAGTATGTATTAATTTTAAATGTATGTTTACTTTTATAGAAGAGAACTCATAATATGTTTTATATTAAGAAATAGCACATGGGCACGGTAAGTATCAGACTGGATGGTTACAGATATTAACCAGTGTGAGGTAGACCTTAACTTTACATGACTGCTGTTGCTGTTAATTTATCATTACTGCTATTACTTGAAGAATATCAAAGATTACAATTAATGAAAAGTATCAAAAATAATATCAACACATACTTACCATTTACATTGTCTACTTTTAATATATTTGTTTCTTCTGGAACTGTTTCTGCACTAGTAGTAGGTGGCAATGGTTCAAACTCATTTGTAACGAATAGTACAACTTCTGTAAAAAAGTACAGCAATAATTAGCAATCAAGTTAATGGGAAATAAATAATGATTTAACTTTGATTGTGCGACACAGCAGGCACATTTTAATTCTTTTGCAAATATGTTGATAGGTACCTACATGACATGATAGGTAGTATTATGGATACTTACGGTTTTGAGTAGCCTCACTTTCTACAACCTCAGTTGTATCCATTTGTGATGGTGGAATTCTCAAAAATTCTTCCATTTTAGGAACATCAATTCTGTCTATAACAAAGCATATATTTTATTTAAATAGGTATGACTAATTATTTATAATAAACCACTTTCGATTTCAAATAGACCGCACCGGTAAAGACGGTCACGTTCCCTAGTGCTTTTTTAAACAAGTGAACAAGCTTACCTTCTTGAGTTTGTGGCAATATATCGGAGTCGAAAATACTGTCCAAGCCATCGGTGCTTAACGTTATCATGGCTTTAATCTGTTCTTCCACATTATCGAGTGGAGGAGCAGTGTTCTTACCACCTCCGGTACGGTAAAGTTCCGAGCGACATGCAGCTGACTTTTTCCTGACTGTACGTTTCAAGCCCTCATATTTGACCTTTAATGTTTTGGTCGATCTGAATATGCCTCCAGATCGAGCATTAAATTCGTTTTGAATGCTTTCCCAGCGGCTTCTTTCTTTTTCCACGTCGAACCATCACTTTGTTTATTCTCCAGCACAGCTTGGTATTTTTGTACAAGTGAAACTAAAATATCCCTCTCATGTAAAGAAAAGTTTGCACTTCTATCTCTTTTAACTTTATCCATGATAATTAAATAGGTAAGTACTTAATAACTTAACAAATTAAAATCACACGCGTATTTCCAACCAAACAGACAATCCACTCAAACACCACAATGCATAAATGACAGCTGCAATAGTGCAATGACGTTTGACGAGTGACATTGACGTAATATTGAACGAATGTGACGTATGATTTGTTACGTTACTCATTTAACCAGTAAGTTGTTACTCGGAGCTTATTTTTCGTTTGTGAAATTGACAAAAGATACTCGTAACCTTTACTTGCTGATTAACGTTAATTAAGAAGTAACTAATCAACGCTTTACTTGGAGATGGTGAACGAGGCCCTTAATCATCTTAATTTTATGTAAACACGTTAAAAACCACAAAGACAGGTAGCATATAGGTCGGTATAATAACCCTGTATGTATGTATCTACATATAAGTCGATTCAACTTAAATGATTGAAATGCAACCTAGTAATCATGTTTAGTTCCAAGACCTAACAATTGAATCAAAGAGGTCTGTTGTACATTCATGGCGCAAAAATTCCGACACATCCGCATATATCAACTCCCACGCATTACGAGCGAAACTGGTAAAAGCCAGAAGCACCATCAATTACACTAACAATACAGCTTATTTTGAAGTGTTGTTTCAAGAGCAAGGAAAAGACAAGGTCAAAGTACAAAATAGAACATTGACGTGAAACATGTGGCATACACGACACGGCTTAGCGTAACTGTTACAATGCAGACATCCTCTATATTTACGACTTCTGTCTTTTCACAAAACTATTTATAATTTGGCAGTTTCAAAATAATAGGAAAACATTTATTTTTGTACGTAGTTAATCATGAATGAAAATCAGTCATGAAATTCATGCATGACAGATAATTATAGAAGAAAATTGGCTTCACAAAATGTTCATGCTTCGTGTTGGGTTGTATGTGATTTACGACAAATGAAGGACGGTCAAGGACTTGGCACTCAAGAAATTTCAGCAAAAAATTAAGCCAGCAAAAATATACGCGTCGATTTCAGAACCGCCTCCTTTTTTTCGTCGGTTAAAATGGCTAAGATAATTATAAAAAAACGGTCTCTAAACAAAAATATTATCAGGCAGACGGTATTTTTTTGGAATAAGGGCAATTACGTGTTTAGCGGGGCTTTGACGCCACATTATAGCACCCCATGGGAACATTACAAGTGTTGCTCGCCCCTACAAAGACGACATTTCGAGTGGCTTGCTTTCGTTTCGCATCAGTGACAGCTTACGAAATAATATTTCAAATGCTAGACAGTTACCATTGAATGATCCTAATTGTTTTTTGGAATTATACAATTTCAATGTTTAGTTTTATAAAAAAAACTATATTACCTACCTATTATTTACGAGTATAATAATTTTATTATGATGATGATTGATGAACCACAGTAACTTATTATAGTCAACTGAGGGAAAATGTTCATTTACAAGGGAGCTCGACTCATAAACTTTGAGGTCAACAGGCAATCAGTAATAATTACACATTATTGTATCTGATTGGGTACTACAAGTAGTAGATGATAGATGGTAGATGGTAGAGTTAGATGATATCAATCTTGAACAGTTTCGAGCTCTGCCAACAAAACGAGATGTTATCAGAAACGTAAAAATATCTACAACTGCGCAGCTCCTTACAACCTGGTTATTGTCAATTTGGTTTCCAATAAACCGTAATATAAGAGATGTTTACAAAATATAAAAGTCAATTTCTCATATACGACGGAGGCACTGCTGGTTTGTGACATAAAAGTAATTTGCCGTTATTACCTGCAGCACCCCAACCGCCAGATACGACATAAAACGCATTAGGAACGTGTACGGTGTACCTATCTTATGTGCTCGTATATAAGACGTTAATAAAGGTAAATCAAGCCGTTTTATACCCAATTTAAGCCTTAATACGGACTAAAGTATTACAGATTTACGATGGAATTAACCACTGCACCGCAGTATTTGTAAGACAAACAACTGATTTGTGGTTACTCTATTTCTAAGATAGATTTTATGGCAAGCACGTGAACGAGTGTATGGTTCTTCCAATCATTCTTAAAATGGTTGTGAATAGAAAGTATTCTCGGGAACATACTTGTAGGAAAAAGTTGATGAGATTCTAGTGTAGCACACACAAGTGCACGTGAAATGTGAAAAAGAATTTAGAGATTTTTCCAAATGCTCAAAATAAACTAACAGTAAATCACTTAGCTTAACCTGATTAATCACCCATTTCAAATTGTTTGTTAATTTCGAAACATATCTTTCAAAAGCTAGATCAAATAAAACTACACACATCAAAAGTATCTAGGGATCAACATATATTTTTGCAATAACTTTTCTCCTGATTGATATTAATTAAAATTTTCTTTAAGGATTCATCAAATAAAGTGTTTTCGTTTGTCACAGTAACGATAAACCAAGTCACCTTTGCATTAATAAAGAAATTTGCCATTTTCCTAATAAAGGGATTTTTGACATTTGAACCACTAACATTAAAGTTCGAAAAAAAGACTGAAATAACAGTTTTCTTTAAAATTTTATTGGGTAACTTAAACAATTAATAATCCGTGTTTCTACCGCGAACACTAACAACACAAGAACATCGGTTTGGCATACTCAAAATGAGTTCATCCAAATCACGCTGTGGAATGGCCGCCCATGTTCGTTGCAACAACAAAAAAAGGTCTTCTTGCGACTGGATACCCTCCATATTCGGCAGAGCTCTTCTCTGTAGCATATCCCATGCATGCTCAATCGGGTTCAAGTCTGGCGACTGAGCAGGCCAGGGCAGGACATTGATGTTAGCTGCGGCGAGAGTCTGTCTTACAACTCTTGCGGTGTGCGGTCGTGCATTATCATGCATTAACTGAAATAAGGGACCGATTTGCACTTGTAGAGGAACGATGACGTCTGATACAATCGTCTCAGCATAAATTTGAGCGTTGAGGTTGCCTCTGATCCAAATCAACTCAGTTCTTCCGCCGATCCAAATACCCGCCCATACCATGATGGTTCCACCACTATAAGGATGGACTTCCTGGCAGGATTTTAATCGCTGTTGGCGTCCAGGGGTTCTCCAGTGTCGTATACGTCTTGTATCCGGTTTCATACCAAAACGAGACTCATCAGAAAAGCACACGAAACGCCATTGTTCTTCTGCCCAATTTCTGTGTTCAAGAGCCCATTGATATCGAATCCTACGATTGTGCATTGCTATAGGTGGTACCCGTAGCGGTCTTCGGGAATGAAGGTTCACTTCATGCAAGCGGTTTCTGACTGTTTGGTCGCTAATTAAGTTCCCTGAAGAGTGATGAAGCCTCACGGCTAACATCATGGCGGTTATTGTTCGAGCTCTTCGAGTTAAGATTTGAATGTATCGGTCTTGTCTCCGTGTGGTGCAGCGATACCGTCCTCCATGGCGCTCAGCCACGGTACCAGTGCTTCGGTAACGTGTCCAAAGTCGACTGATAACACTCTGACTTGTATTCAGAGCTAAAGCCACAGTACGTTGCCGGGAACCAGCTTCTATCATTCCCACGGCTCTGAGCATTTCTTCCCTGCTTAAATGACGTCGCCGCTCCATAATAACGTTGGTTTTAATCAGTAGTAGGGAAACAGTAGCACTAATAATGTCTTCAATGCGTTGTATGTTTTTATAGGGAAAATATTGACAGCTTATTTTCATCTTTTACTCGAATTTGATTGAGAGTTCCTGATTCAAATTATGAAATGCACCAAAAAGGATCCATATAAATTTATAAAATCATAAATTTATTACAAAGCCACATCTCAATCTCAAGAAATCCGCATAAAAATGCTTGATCCCTAGACACTTTTGATGTGTGTATGTATGTGTGTATTATTCAAGGCCTTTGAAATTATTTTAAAATTTAATCACACAAACAATCACAATGTTAATTTTAAGCCTGCTGGTGTAAATATTTCACACGTAGCTCTAATGTTACCCATACCAGTTCAGAGAACTGTTTATATTAGACATTAAGCTATTAATCAAATTAAACGATCGTGGAGGTATAGACGTTTCTCTCGGGGCGGGGGTGTAATAGAATTTATGTCGACACCAGATATATATAACAGTGAGTTTTATTACATACCACCCCTACAATTAATAACAATATGAAACTGGATTTAGAAGGAACCCTTAATCCAAATGTGTCACAGACGTATTCCCAAAGTTAGCACTAATATGTTTACGTGATTCTTCGCTCACATTAGGTGGTGACCGTTTTAATTAGTGTTTCACTTAACAAGGTAACACTTAAGGCCATCAGGCATAATCTAAGGCTAACAAGACCATTTCCTTCAATGTTTACTGTAATGGTTACCAGAGAAATCACTTAGAAGACTAAGTTTCTTTTAAAGTTACAAAGACGAAGATTACTGTTGAACACTGGGTGTAGAGAAAACGACCTCAATATGATGAGTCAGTTTGCAAAAAGTCCAAAAAGTCTTCAATACCGTCAACATGTGTTGAAAGCGAGTTTGTCATGGATTTGCTGAATTAAAAATGAATTTGACCGTATCTAGAATTCTTGACAGCTCTCTCATCTAATCTTATTTCGAATTGTTTTCTTCTGTAGATTAGTCTTATTTACATTTTTCAGGAACAGTAATGGTTATCATTACTGTTTCTAAAGGTCATCTATATTTGCGGCAGCTTTTTAATCTTATTTTACCGTTTCTAGAAATAGAATTGTTATAAATAAACGTTTCTACAAAAGCAGCACACACAAATATTATTGTAACGCGTGCGTCAAAAACAGAGATAAGTTCTGTGTAAAAATAATGCGAATTTGTAGTAATGTTGTATAATACGAATCTTACTAGGTGTTTACATTACATTACAGTTTCGTTATCAGACTTCGTTTCATTGTTGGAATAAAACTATGATTATTACTGTTTTTACAGCTACAGCCATGTGTGTTAAGTAAATTGTGCTATTTGATTAGCTTAAAGTAAATTGGACTAAAGTGGATTAAATTAAGGTAATGAAGCAGATTTCTGGAACATTTACATGCCAAATATGTAAAACATACTGTGTATGTATTTCATTGCAAAACAAGGAAAATGTAAGTACAGGTAAAAATATCATGAAATTATGAATCATTGGAAACACCTATACAACGGCAAAATAATGTGTGCTAATTTGAAATCTGGGATCGCTTAGCTGCAGAACAAATACCTGACGTCAAAACTATAAATCTAATAGTGCAGAGACTGAAGTTTGTTTTCGATTTAAAACAAGACCGACCAAGTTGTTGCCAACAAACTGGCTGGTGGACGGGACAAAGTTTCTGTACTCTTTTATGCAGCGTCAACAAAGAAATGTTCCAAAAACATTTTAAATATCTTTCTTATGATAACATTGAAGGACGATTCCCTGTCCCCTTGATGATTAGCAATGCAAGCAAAACTAGTCTGGCGAGTCAGTGACCGCGTGCGTGCAGTTCGCGGGCCCCCTGCCCCGCACCGCCCCCGGCAAGGTCAAGGCACCCCTCTCCGCCCATCTTTTACGCGATTCCTGGAACGCTATCCCATTCAAAGGATACCGGTCAATATTTAGCTCACGTGATACTCTAACTCTAGATGGGTGGGTGATCCATTACCAAATTAAGGTCAATAACACCAAATCTGCTTGTAAACAATGTTGGCGAGCAAACATTTCTGATAAGATAATCAATGTATTTTAGTACCTGGGTACTTTGTAATTACGCTAATCTCAACTTATCTAATTGATTATAGATTATGACGTAAAAGAGTAATGACGCGTAACACAATACATTCTACAAGATTAATTAAATATTGAATAATTCAAGCTCATTGTAATTTGTAATCTGCCTAAAACTAACGAAGTTGTTAATAGACGAGAATGTGACTCCAATGATTAATTATTTAAATGGAGCAAGGAATTGGATCGCGAGAAAATTGACAAACGTGTGTGAATGTGTCAGGCGTGTCGGGGATGTCACGCAAGGTACAGCTAATAAACATCATTATCGCTTCATGACGCAAGTACTGAAAAGGTCATCTTAATTCCACGCAAACACGCCAATCGTACTTACTAGGAACTACTACAAATTGACAAAACGTTATTTGCATAACAGTTTCGAGAACTTCGAGAATTCTGTTTGACCTTAACAATGTAGCAAAACTATGTTTTGAATCACTAGGAATTTAGTCGTCGACGTTCGAAGGAAACTGCGGAGACAAAGCTTTACATTGCACGAGACACATTTGATTTCGCTGAGATTTCCTTTGTCAACAAATTCACATAAGTAAATGTATTTTCTATTTCCCTGTGTAAACGCTTTCTTGGCATATTATAGTTTCTATGTTTCTGTCTGGGAGTGACCAGTATTAATGAATGTTTTGACCAAATTTATGGGTCTACGGTCAGCCCGACAGTACCTAATGGTTGAAGTCTTTTTACCGCAGTGGTCGACCCAACATTTGACAAGCGACTGTCGATAGATATAAATAGAACGAAGGGTTTCGTCGATACAAAAAGATTGATTTTGTTAAAACAGAATGTTGGAAAGTACTACCGAACCTTGACTACGTTGAAATTGGAAAAACCGTTGGGGATTTAACGAAACCAATATAAGGATTAATTTCGTCATATCCCTGAATATGTATATTCTGACTAGTGACGGTACTCGAAAACCGGACAACTATTTTAAAAAAATGAACACCTATTTTCCAAATACGTACTTACTTACATTAGGTAAGTAATCGACTAATCGTCATGGATAAGAACCAGTTAAAACAATTAAACACAGAAGCATATAGCTGCTAACTTCACATATTAAACGCAGTACATTTGTACACATAGTGTACATAGACCAGTCTTTCTGATTTCTTTTATTCCTGGAATACCAGTATAAAAACGTTAATGATGTCCACTAGGTGAGGTGTTACAAAAAAGCAAAGTTCATATTATAAACCAGCTCGACGCAGTGAGGACGGTATCTCGGTACGGTATAGAAAGAAATACTGTGTGTCATGCATCGCCGGATCTTTATGTAGCTTTTTATTCGAACCAGTCACGGCAGGTGAATACGTCACTATACGTAATATAATTTGTTCCAAATTGAAATACCGTGTGAAACAAAATGTAACAACCGGCAAAAGACCCGGCGAATATGCAATATCTAAATCTGACGTAATTTTATAGAAGCACCTGACTTTGTTTGGTGCGAACGTGCGAAGGTAAAAGTTATAATGATCACATGCTCCGGGTCTGCAATTCTCGAATGGAGACATTAAAAACATTGGAAGAAAGATAATTGTTGGGATTTTTTTTTTGGTCTCCTATAGGAGTGTGGTCGTCTAGCCTCGGTGTTCTTCGTTTGTACACTTTCGCATTCGCCCTGCCTCCGAGCGTCTCGACGAGTGTCCTTTAAGAGCATAATCTTCAAATGTTTCAACAAATATTAAAACTGTGTACCTACCTAACCAATGACTTTCCATTAGACGTCAATACTATACTAAAATCAACGAAAACCAAAACAAAACCGAAACAACGAAAGCCTTAAAGCAGAATTTGCTCTACTTTCTATAAGACTGTACAAGCTATTCAGCTCTTGATACATTTGTATTCCAAAGGTTCAATATTCAGATGATTTATACTGTGAGTCAAGCTAAGTGACCGTTGAGGAAATACCATCATGCAAAGCTCAGGCAGTGGAGCAGCAAAACCTAACCGTTGCTTGAACAAAAGACACATTTGCATTAAGCGACGACGCGAATGAATGTCAATAATGGCCGAACAAGATGTAAATATCGATGAATTCGCTGAATAATAGTAGGTTATACACACATTGTAGACAGAATGTAAAAACACTTGAACTCGAACATGGAAAATACTAAAATTGTCAGAGACAACCTAAAAATAATATAACCGCTCGCGCTCGGAGTTGTTTAGGTGCATTTCTAACAAAATATAGATGTATTGGAATCAGCAGTTTAACTTTACAGCATCGCAAAATTTATATAGGAATCCTGAACTAACTGACCTGAGTTAAAAATGTATTTTAATAACATTTGGACAAGAGAAATATGCCCGGTAACTTTTTCAATTTAGACCACAAAGGGAAGTTAAAAGCTAATTTACACGGGCGTGGAGCGGTCAGGCAGGTCGTAAAACGTAGTAGAAACGAGGGGTATTCGATACAGGCGCCATATGTCCATTGTTCTCAGGCTACACATACGAACTACTAGGTCGAACAAACATTGTTAGACAAACATACTGGAATCGTTTGCTTAGTGATGCTGATGTCACGTTGATAAACGTTCCACGGGAGCGACGGTTATTTGATATTAGATTTTAGAATACGGATAACAGATTTTATGTACAGAGGTGTGCAGACACGTTTGATCGATTATCGTCGCGGAGATAACAATATCAAATGATTTGCGTTGTCCTTAACAACGAAACACGATTAAAATTGCAGTCACGTGAAAACACTTCTTAAACATTTTAAAAATAAAGCGAAAGAATTAAGTTGAATGTCTTAATAACTAATTGGTTAACATACCAGATAGTACTCAATTAAAGTCGCATTTAAAAACTACCTAATTGCTTTAAATTTTGAATTTTTCGTCTGGCGAATGTGATAGCAATGCTATCGCATTCCGCAATTAGGATGCAGATGCAATGACACATTGATCGCCATTGTTCTTTGTTGGTTTTGATAATATTCTGCACATTGTGATTTAGTGTGGTTACTACTACTGTGGTACTATTACAAAAATAGGCTCAATTTCACTCCACGAAGTAAACTTTACTTATATTAATATCAAACTAAGATTGATTATTTGAAAAATCTAATAATATTTGATAAAATATGTATTTAAACACTGAAATGAATATAAAAAGAACGTGTTCAGCAGTGTGGCTATTTACTGTGTGTGTGAATCTAACTCCCTGGTAAACACGCAATTCAAACAAAAGCATGCTCTTCTTTACACATCCTATGCTTGTTTCTATTTAGTGAAAGAGAAAATGTAGCACTTAGCTTCATTAATTTAAGTATCCCATTTACTTAGAGATCTGAAAGAAGTCTAGAAATAAGAAAGAAAAATCTTATCCAGGTCAATATTTACAACCATAAGCACTATTGCATACTTTAACTACATTGAAGCAGATAAACTAATGAAGTGAGTACTCGAAGCAATGCAAAAAATAATGACCTACTAGATTATTTGGTTCAATTATGTCGATTTCCAGCAAATAAAATTTCGAGAGCGTTATTGATGCTTTAATTTAATATATATTTTTTTTATCATTTTTATATCTTCATTTCGAATTCGAATCAACTAACAACATGAATCAGTGCCGCAATTAACAAAATGAAATTTTTAATTTTGGACTTTGAAGGAATCGTCTTAACCGTTCAAACGCAATAATCGTGCTGTGCTGAAATTTTTATTATCACTAGCAAAAGGAAATAATATCTTAAACAATGTAATAAAAACTATTGTTTATCTTCGACAGCTCAATCAAATCATAACATTCACAGTACAGATGTTATACCTCTGTGCCTATGTTACTATACGTCGTTTGACTAAGAGACCAATGCTAAAAGCAATTCCTATCACTAATATTGAATTTGTATTCAATCACAGTATTACATTAAGACCAAAATGAGTGATGGATGAATCATACTATTGTTTTGTTTGGAAAACGTATTCTCTGTACACATTACAGTCATTCACAGATAAGTAGCAATGAATCACGCGGAATTTGACAAAATACTTTCATGCTGCTTGGCCTGCTTTGTAGAAATGTTTATCGTTATCGAACGATACCACTCGTGAAAACACATGTGCTATCGATAAACTTAAAACAACTTTGTTATTTTGCGCATAAAATGATACAATTTACGAAACAACAATCCGCAATAAAACGTTAGCAAGTTTTGTGTAAAACAATAATAAGTATGAAGTAAACGTAAGTAATACTATATTAGGCGATGTTTCTTCATAATATTGTTTAGTCATCATTTCACACGCAGACGCAAAGAGTGTGATCGATCCATTGCATTTGGATGCCAGCCAAATGCGGTCTCCAGCGCAGTGTGTCATCATATGATGACTTTTTACGTAAATACGATCGAAAATAAGATACAGACCAGTCTAGTGACGGTTGTAAGATCCCAGGCGGAGCGGGTCTTGCCCCGTGGCTGGGAGCCATCCTTCCGCCTGCCCAGCGAACCGTAACCTGAGGGCACAGCAGTTTCCTCACGTTTACGTCGCCCGCCACCGCGTCTCAACGATGAGAACCAATTGGAGACAGATCCTCGGCGCTCCGGTTCGGCCGCTCCCGGCCCGGCCTTGATGAACATTACTTCACAAGTGCCAACGCACCACGCACATTACACTCTCACACACCGCGGATGTTGACCACACGAACACCAATATTAGGAAGCTAGCAGGCACAGGATACCTATAAAGCCCACAACACATTTTAAAACAAATTGCGGAGATTTAAGAAGCAAATAAAGTGGAATAGTGGATGACTGCGCGTCGCCGGACGTATGTATTGATACCAACATTCAAGTACTTGCCAAAAAAGAAGTGAAGCTACACAACAAAGAAGTATACATGTTTTGCTATGTGCACAGTAAGCGGCAACGATGACACACCTGATCATAGTCGTCGTCGTAGGTGCGGGTTGCGCGGGCGCATCGGACCAGCAGCGGCCACCACAGCGCGCCGCACAGCAGGCGCACATGCAAACACATCGCGCGCCATACACTTCTCTCTAAGGAACGCACTAAACTGAAGATAGTCGCGGGCGCCACCGGTCTTTGGCACCGTGACAATTACATATAACTTCATACATAGATATACCACTTCGCTTTATCTTTCTGCACGTCTGTGACAAGGCCGACGTCACAAACAATTTATATTTCTAAAGCAAAAACATATGCCATAACAATAAGGTCATTATGCCTTTCAAAGTTTAAGTCTAACTACCCAAAACTCTTAATGGAAATGTCAAATTTGATATCGATGATAATCTTCGTCATCAGACTCTTCCTGTTAATAAAAAAATATATCAAAACGGCTCTTGAGTCTCATCAGTCCATCGTAAAGACCAAAAATAATTTTCTATCTTGTGGATTCGTCCACAAGCAAAAGTATGATAGCAATACTGTGAACACAGACGGTACTGTTATCGAAGTCTGCAACCACGCTGCGGAAGTGGTAAAGGAAATATGATAAATCCATCGTGAACATTGTCCAGTACGAATAAATAAATATCGCGCCTCACCACAAAACACGCTTTCATTCGGATGCTTACTGTTTTGAGAAACAAGTTTTTTTTTAAGTCAATGTGGATCAATGTGGAATTTGTACAGTGAATAATTAATTAGTACGGCTAAGGTACAGAATAGTTAATAGAAGGGTCTTCTTTGAATGACAAGTTTATCATAAGCTAAATTCCATACCTAGATTATAAGATGAGTACAACATGACAGTGCATCGTAATGAGGCGAAGTGGATTAATCTATGACCTTCTTTATCTAAACCAATAGACTACCTTACTGTGCTAAAGATACAAGCTGATCGGACAAACGATATTTAAATGACCGTCGCTCACAAAATTGTTCAAATCAAAATGGAGCGAGGATAAGTCTAATATGACGCACATTTTCCTCCTGTAGGTCTACATTGTAACAACTAGAGGAAGTTCAAAAACTGTATTGCAAATTACTTGTTTTTAAATCGATAATTTGATATACACGATCTTATAGCAAAATTACTATGTGAAGATAAATACTAATGAAGGTTAACTAGCTTAAGGAATTTAACAGTAAACAACGACGGTGGTGACGCTATGGCAAATATTTTATATATTCCATTATAGAGACTCAATGTATTGCTATTGATACAGCGCTAGAATATCGAATGGAAAGACCGTTCAAAAACACAATGCCATAAATCAAGGAATATAATAACAAAACCCCCGGTGTCCGACGACGTAGTCATAGCAATTTCCACTTATCCGCCTTATCACTATCAACTTACGGGTGATATCACTATGCTAACTCGAAGTAATGAATAAAAATCGCACAACAAGTAACAATTCACCAATTTTTTAAACAGAACTTTTATATTTTTCACAACACTAAGAGACAAAAGTGATAGTGACAATATATAAATAATAATAAGACGGAGGGCGACACGTCACGCCGGCGTCGCGGCCCGCCTCGCACTGCCTTACAACCAGGCTGTGTGTAGTAAGCCCAACCCAAGCATTGACGGCTTACGTCAGACCAGTCCGCATACCGTATTGAATGAAATGGCTAGGGAATGGGGTGCTCTCGACATGTGCGCAAAAATACCGAAAACATTCACGCTTACAAAATATAAAATGATTCCTACAGCAATAAATATATGTAATTCCTTTTGTTTTCTTTTTTAACTGTTGATACAATATGAGATTTTTAGATCCGCATTGCAGAATCAAAATTACTTATTATTGGTGGAAGAAAGTGAATATTTAGATTTTTTAAACTGCTTGTTGAACGCTTAGGCGGAATTCAATCCCAAAAACGAATAAATAACAATCAAAATCTACTAAAGCATAGCATTATAAGCATAGCATAGTATTTATTCATCATTCAGCCTGCCCTTATCCCAATTTATTGTGTTGGCGCAGCATGTCTTCTGCTTCCATACTTTTCTATTACTCGTTATCTCAGTAATCACCTTCCTTCTAGGCATTTCACCCTTCACACAGTCTATCCATCGTCACTTTGGTCTTCCTCTACTCATATAATATAACCAAACTTTCCTCACGAAATTTTCCGCGTTCCTCCGCATCACATGCCCACCGATTAATTACCATACAACTTTTCAGTCACCGGCGCCACATTCTGATTTCCTCAAGTATAATTAAATTATAGCTAAAAAAATTCATGAAACCACGTTTCCACAATTTTGTAAGATTGTGTAAAAGAAACACTGCAACAACCTTCCAAAACGTGTTGAAATCGAATTAAGATGAGTTAAAACACTTAAAATGCCAGAATTTTGTCCTGACATGGAAAACGGGCAACAAATAGGATGTGATAATCGTATTATAGAAGCGAAATATTCGTTAAGTTTATGATAAAAAATATAAAAGCCGGTGTACCTCAGGGCTCTGTTCTCGGCCCGGTACTGTGTACCATATTCACAGCTGACTAACACAGATACCTAGGGTATAGTTGCTACTTTCACAGACGTCAGTGATACTCAGCTTTAGTTAGATCAATTCAAGACTGGAGGTTCCGTACAAACTTGTAGGTATTTTGTTATTAAACTACATATTTAAAGTTTTCTGTTTTTTTTTTTTCAATACATGTGCTGTAGGACATTGCTACTTGCCAAATTTCGTGGTTCTAGGTCAACGGGAAGTACCCTATAAATTTTGATTCCCTTGAGAATGTCGAAATATAGATAGAATAGAGATGTGTCGTTTTTTACGGCATCGACAACGGCCGGCTGTTTTTTTACGTTAACTTAGAAGTTTGACATTTTCACAGCATTTTAAAGGGTCCTGAAAGACAGACGGACAACAAAGTGATCCTATAAGGGTTCCGTTTTTTTTCCTTTGAGGTACGGAACCCTAAAAATGGATGATTGGAGCTTGTGCATCCAAGTCAGTCCATATAACATTTACCCTTACACGAGATAACTGTCCCCCAGTCAAACTGCGGTCAACAGCTTCCGTAAAAGAATTGCATCAAGTACTCGGGAAAGCACCTTTTTTATACTAAATACGCTTGCGTTTGGCCGTAACTCGCCTGATGTGAAGCGATAATGCGGCCTAGGGTGGAGCCTCTACCGAAGACTGATTTGAAAAGACTACACTACAGCTAAGAGATACTTAACATAAGGTATCGGGGGTTGTACTCAGTAGACGTAACAAAACTGCCTCTGTAGAAAAACCTACATAGGTACTAAACGAAATTGTGATTTTAATAGCTTGCATTTTTAACCGACTTCAAAAAAAAGGAGGAGGTTCTCAATTCGTTTTTTTTTTTGTGTTTGTTACCTCATATATCTTTGTTATTTATGAACCGATTTGAAAAATTCTTCTTTTATCTGAAAGGATACACTTCCCGATTGGTCCCATAGGAATTTCATCAAAATCGGTTCAGCAATTTGGTTTTTAAATCAAAATATGTAGCTGGAAAAATATGTCATCCAAGTAAAAGAAATTGTGAAATTGATACTTGACAAGGATTTGTTTGTGAGATAAGATAACTAAAAAGACTAAAAGAAAAACACGAAAAAGGGAATTGCTCAGTTTGTTAGGGCAATTTGGCTTAACGTGAACATTAAGTATAATATTTAATGACTAGGGTTTTTAATAGTTTATGCCTCAAAGAAATGAATTATAGCAATAAGGTTGCAGGAGAGTGTTAAAATGGTTCATATTTAGCATGTCTAATGCTAAAACTTGTCGCTGAAAAAGTTACAATTATGAGTATTTATTTTCCAAAATAAATCATTTGCCTTTATAATAATGATATTATCTTACTTTGAATGCAGTAGTAACACCCTGAGGTAATTTAAATGGAAAAAATAAAACTATTTTTTTTTTGTTTTAATGATTTTTATTCTGAATCATAAATTAATAAAATATCATCTAAAAACTGGGCAGGCGGCCTAATATTATTTTCGTGCCTTGCCCAGCTTAAGTACCATATTATGGTCATAACGTGAGCACAGCAACCCACCGTTCTTCGCCCTACAAGGCAATTGCAACAATATTGAATAATTGCTTCTCTGCCTTGCAGATTATTATTAATTATAATATACACAAAATATATTTTTCGGCTTATGTGCCTGCTTTGAATTTTTCCTCGTAATAGAGTGCAATTGCCAGTTAAGGGTAAACCTTCAAGGAGGTTGCTGGCTCTCTCTGTACACACTTCAATAGTATAGGAACCGTCATTCCTGATATGCTCCCCATAATATGATCTAGCTTGCTTTAACTGATATGTTCCACAGCTGAATAAGATAAGCTCACTGTATGTAAGTCTTGGGAATGATATATTACTGATGTTTACATTTATATTTACAAACTGTGATCGTCTTCTATTTAAATTATTTTGGATTACAAACTCAGCGAGTGCATTATTCATGTACAATCTTTCGTTAACTATTTCAAGGATTTGGCTGGCATCTTCTCTATTCCTGACTCTTTGGTGAAACTTATTTATCAACGCGGCAGCCACCTTAAAATCTATGATGGCATGCTTGGAAGCCAAGTTAAAAAATTCATGACGGAATATTTTAAAAGAGTGTTTAAAGATCCCATTAACCGCTTCTACAACCCACCTACATATCGCACCCCCGGTGCGACACTGTCACTTTTGCAAAAAATGCAAAAATGAGTTAAATATCTAAAAATGATCCTAAAGCACCCCTTTACTCGGTGCGATAACGTTACTTTTGTAGTACGCATAGTTTCCGTATGAGGGCGTGAGTGTCATTGCCGTTTTGGCGCGAATCACGCGTCGCTAGGAGCAACATCGTTTTATTGGTCAGTAGTGCGCGGTCCCCCCGCCAGTGAAAGTGCGTCTTGGAGCTACACTGTTACTAAGGTAATTGTGACATAATATTTTTTTGATTCTGGAGCAGTAGTGACCTAAGATACAGTTGTGACATTATTTCCCCAATATTTAACTATCTTTAAATGTTTAGTTTTGTACTACAAAGACCTTTGTTGATAAATGACTTTGTTTCTCCAATCCTTGCGTTTTTAAATAAATGTGCCACATAATTCACAAAAATCACCTGGTCTTAAACTAAGGTTTTTCTTTGTACTACGAGAGCCATTTTGACAAGTAGGTAATAATATTGCTTGTAATAATGTCGTATATTTATTTATTAAAGCTCGAATTAGTTTTGGGTTAACTAGCTGTGGTGATTGTATGAACAATTTATTTATTTCGATCTTTTTTACTTGTTTTCAGTTGTTTCTTGAATTGAATAAGATGTTGTCTCGGGGTAAAAAACTAGTATTACTGACACATCTAACATCATCCGTTGAAAGAAATGAATCCGTCGAATCTTCAGTTCCACCTTCTGAAATCAATCAAGATGGCAGTAACTCTGTTTTACCAACTGTAAACTTCCCACCTAGTAATGCTGTTATTGACGTCGAAAATTCAACAGAAGAACAAGAACCTGGATGTCCAACTGGTGACTACTCTGGTACCGATTCAGGTGACGATTTCAAGCCTTCATCTAGTTCGTCTTCATCCTCAAATAGTTCCTCCAGTTCAAGTAGTTCATCTAGTTCATCTAGTGATAGTAGCTCTGAGAATGAGGCTGTTGATGACCAAGAATCAACAACATCACCAAAGAAAAGGGGTAGAAAACGTACTTGTAATCCTAATAGCTGGAAAAAAAATATTGCAAAAAAATTAAGGAATTCCGGTAATGAATATCGATCAATTAAAACTGGCAAAACAGTTCAGGCTAGAAAAATTGGTCCCTCTTGTTCAGATAAGTGTCGGCTGACTTGCTCATCTAATTTTACCCAAGAAAAAAGAATTCAAATTTTCAATTCTTATTGGGAGCTAGGCAGCATAGAAAGACACCGTGATTTTTTGAATTCTTGCATTAGACCACTCGAAATTGCAAGCCGGCGTATTAACACGAATCGTCGGTATCCGAGACAAGGTAACTCTGCATTTTATTTACTCAATGATGGTCGGTCAGTCCGGGTTTGCAAATCATTTTTAATCAACACCTTGGGTATTTCACCAAGAACTATACGAACTGTCATTGATTCTAAAAAACTCAATGACGGTATCATTCCCGAAGACCAACGAGGCAAACACGGAAAGCATTGCAAATTGGACAATGACATGATAAAAGCCGTCAAAGACCACATTGAATCTATTCCGAAAGTAGAAAGCCATTATCTGAGGGCAAACACTAGTAGGCTTTTTATTGACGGTGGCTTGACCATTGCAGAATTGCACAGAAACTATAAGGAAGTACAGCAACAAAATAATAAGCCAGCTGTTAATTACGACGCCTATCAGCGCATTTTTAATCATGATTTTAATATTGGCTTTTTTAGGCCGAAGAAAGACCTTTGTGACCAATGCGTTGCATACGAAAATGCACCAGAACAAGAAAAAGTTAAATTATACGACAGCTACAAGGTTCACCAAGAAGAAAAGAGCTTGAGTAGGATTGAAAAAGATAGAGACATGAAAGAATGTCAAGATCCTCAAAGCACAAAGATCGTATGTACCTACGACTTACAAGCTGTCTTGCCATGCCCTTTAGGAAATTCATCAGCTTTTTTTTATAAATCAAGGCTAAATTGCTACAATTTTACTATTTCCAATGCAAAATATAAAGAAACTACATGCTATTTTTGGCATGAAGGCTTAGGCAACAGGGGATCTATAGAAATAGGATCTTGTGTGTACTCATATTTGTTAGAAGTTGCTAATAAGTATCCTGGCTGTGACATAATTTTTTATTCAGACAATTGCTGCGGGCAGCAAAAAAACCGATTCGTATTTGCAATGTACCATTTCGCAGTTACAAAATTAAACATAAATTCCATACAACATAACTTTTTGATACGTGGGCACACACAGAACGAAGGCGACACTGCGCATTCAGTGATCGAAAAAGCCGTCACTAGAGCCAAAAAATCTGGGCCCATCTATGTTCCTGAACAATACATAGCCATAATACGAGGAGCGAAGAAGACAGGGAAACCATTTTTGGTGAGAGAAATGAACTACAGTGATTTCGTCGATCTTAAGGCTTTGACAGATAACATAAACTTTAACATGAGCAAAAATATTAACGGGGATGCAATTAAAATTGGCGAGATTATGAGTATAAAGTTTATTAAAAATTGCGCCAATTATCAATATCGAACAACCTACAAGACTGAAAACTGGGAAGAGGCCAAAGCTATAATAGAACCAAATAGAAATAACTTACGTCGAGTTCGAGGCAATGTTACAAGCATTAACGAGGTCTGTTTGAAACCAGCGTATACCTCGAAGATTCCTATTACAGCCCGCAAGAAGCACGACCTTTTGAGTTTGGTAGAGACAAACATAGTACCAAGATACTATGAAAAGTTCTTTAGAGATCTCATTTAATTTTATTAAACTATTAAATATTATACGTGTTGAAAACGAATTCAATATTTTGTTATGTTACAAATTTATGTTTAATTGATGCTACTTGTTTTGAAGAATTTAGTAAGTGATTCCTAATACTACACTGATAACAATTATTAAAGATATAGGTGATTAACTCGCTGTGATGTCATAAGTCTGATTAAACTTAGAATTCAGATAGTAACTAGATCTAAGAGCATTGGTTCTGAAACCAAAGTTATTTTTGATTTTAATTGTAAGTAAATATTAAATTAAGTTGTAACCGACTCTAAGATAAAAAGGGTATACGTACTTACGTAAAATTCTCATTTAGTTCTAATATGATTGTTGATTGAAAGACTTTCTTACACTATTTACTTTTCATTGCTTGATTTTTTTATTCTTTTTGTACTACACTTATGTAGAAATGTTAAGAAGTACAAAGTTTCTTATGTTTATTTTGAAGAGTTTTGACTTATTTTATTTCTTTCGTTAATAACAGTGCGCATTTATGATTTAAAATAAAACTTAGTAAACAATTTGTTCTTGTTTTCTTTTAACTCATTGTGACATAACTACAGTTATAATTTTTCGTTAGAGCCACAACGTCACTTCTGTGGGGGTTGGAAGGCTTAAACAATGGTATAGTATATTTTTTACAATATAAAATGATTAATATTTACCCAAAGGTATAGTTAAAGGTTGACGTTGTAATATAGGTTTTTCATCTCATCTATATATTCTTAAGTCATTGTTTTGTGAGGTGTCAAAGTTTTAAATGCTTCTCCTGAAAAACTACATTTTTGCATAAGTGACAGTGTCGCACCGGAGGTGCGATATAGTAACAGTTCTGGATTTATTTGCTGCCAACGTTGATAACTGAGTTTCACCTGCTTGTAAAGATGCAGGCATATGTACAGAATAATTACACTCTTCTAATAACGATACACAGTCTCTAAAACCCCTATCCAGAATAAACACATCTCCTGCCTGAAAATACTGCCTTAAAGTGTTTGCCTCAGTTCTAAATTCGTTTAACATAATATTAGCATCAGATGTTGTTGCTGGATAGGGGCCTAATACATCAATAATGTATCCATCAGAGCATACCATTAGAAATGGCTTCATTAGGTTCCTGTACTTGTGCAAGGAGTATGTATTTTTTTGATACAGATAATTTGAACTCTTTTGAACATATAAATATGTACCATCAATTATAATAATTGGTTTTCTGTCTTCTCCACCAAACAAACCATTGGGGATGATTAGATTTCTTTGGGATATTTCTGCCCTTGCAATATGGTTTATTCCTAAATTACGAGGAATAAAATCCTCATTTAACATGTTGCGAGCCTTGCCCATAAGTCTAGATAATGTTGAGCGTGGTACATTTAACAATGATGAAATTCTTTCATCACTATCCCCAGTTCTAAGTTTAATTAAATATGCAGTAAGACCCAATGTCCCATTATGCACCCCAGATAACCTTGGAAGGTCTGCTTTTAACTGAATAAATTGTTGTTTGGACAGTCCGATCCAGAAATGGACAATATCTTCAGACATTCCCTCTATATTATTAAAATCAAATGTTTGGTTCCTTTCTTTAATAAATGAAGCAAAATCCTGAATATATTCTGCAGTAAATGAATGGTTGGGATGAGAAATGTTTGATAAAAGTTCAGCCCAGTTATTGTTTCTTAAATGAAACCCACATATTCTACTGTTTTTTGGCACATAAAAATTAAAATCAGTAAACAACTTCACCCTTAGCCATGTTGGGATACTCAGTCGCTGTGGTGAGTCACAATCTGGACAAAAACAATGAGCTTGTGTATCAGGTGCTCGAGTATAATTTGGCAGGGATATTGTTTCTGTCGACGCTGGTAGATTTGCAGATATTACAGCAGGAACTGGTGCTCTATCAGCTCGTTGCCAACATGGATGGCAGATGCGATCGGATCCATGAACCTAAAACAATTTAATTCATAGTTAGTGGTGTTGGAACACCAACTGACATCGTTTTTATTGATCGCACATTCACTTCAATGAATATAATTATCAGAATAATATATTATTCATTAGTTGAAGATATATGACATTATGTCTGCACATTAAAGTGTAAATAGTATATCACACTCTTTTACAAACAACTTTTCATTGAACAGATCATTCTAAAGTGTACATTTCTTTGTTGTTCTATTACATATATTCTAAATGCAAACAAAATACATAAAATAGTACCTGACGTGGTGATATCCACTCGCTAATTACATTTCTTATGTGTGTTTCTCTTTCAGAATTTGTATGCAGAACATGATATCTACTACGTAGTATTGAACATCCACAATTTACACATAATTGTCGTTGATGACCACTACTTGTGCTTTGTTCATTTTCTTGAACCGCTGAATTGTTGAGAGCCAACATCCAGCAAGAATGACAGACCAAGCTCTGGGCTGTAACCTGTAAATAAGAAATATGCATATGTGTTCAGTTTGTATGGATAATGGAAAAGATTATTTCAAAAATATTATATAGAACATTAGCTTACCACTTGTGGAGCAGTCCATTGTCGAATTACTGATAGTATTTCAACGGGTTCCAGAGTGCGTCTCCTGCGATGCATAATATCAATGCCACAATTGACGCATCGCATTGGTTCCTCATTACCACTAGGGGCAACCAGATCGTGCGCAGGAGCGTCAGTGTTCATGCCAAGGTTGTCATTTATAGTCGGTTCCACGTTTAACAAAATAGCGCCAGGGTCATCGTCAGGAGCAGAATCAGTGTCCAAGGGTAAAGCTGGGTCTTCAATTGAAGCGGTATCGGAGTCCATTATAACAAAAACCAAAAACTTCGCAAAAGTAACCGAAACAACATTCACAATACACGGAGGCAAAGCGAATGTTTTTAATTTCATTTCGTTGTCTAGATTTGTCAATATTGACAAATCGGTGTTGCCAGGTAATAAAAAAAAATCGATTTGACAACAACCGAACTAATATTATAATCGGATGTAAAATGATTTGAAGGCCAAAAACGATGAGTGTTTTGTTTGTATTTAATGTATTTAAAGGAAAATAAATATAAAACCTTTTCAAAAATCATTTGATTACAGATTTTCAAGAAAATACATACTTTTTACTCAGATTCAGAAATCGATTATTATCTTTAATAAAAGACTGAAATCACAATTATTATTAATGTGGCAACACAGAATCAGCTTCCAACCATAAAATGGCGACGCTTTTTGATCTCAATCGGTTTAAATACTTATTAAAACGACTTGTTTTTACATTTACTTTCCAGCAACGAGAATCAAAAAAATATTTATTTTAAATTTAATGATATTTTTTCGTAAAAATACTTTTTACAGAACAACTTGTCCACGTTAAGCCATTATTGAGCAATTCCCTTTGGAAAATAACTATACTATCAGAAGTCGGTGCCAAAAAAGTCAATGAAACAAACAATAGTCACCTTTTTTTGTGTTTTTTTGGAAGTCTGTAATTTTTTGCAAAAACGTTTTTTGTCAATTCGGCATACACTGCATTGCTATGAACTAAAGAAGCCGAAAGAAACTTCGGGATTACGAGTGTGTTACTTTTATGTATTAGGAAGCCACACATCAACATAATCTAGGGGATATTTTAGTTATTCTTGTTTAAATGCTTATAGCATCCTTATATCGACATGCGTAGTTTTTTTTTAATTCGTACAAAAGATAAAAATAAAACATGTTTTTTTTGCTAAAATTAGACTGTTTATGGTGAATTGGTGATTAAAGCAAGAAACAAAATTAAACGACAAAACAATAAATTGTGTATAAAAATTATTGTAAGAGCACTTCGGATGTTTATAATTTTACAATTACATCTATGTCATAACATATGCAACGATGTTTCATGGTCAAAACGAGGTTATCAGTTTCGCCTTTTGGCAAAAGGTTCGACGAAGATGCATGGAACACTCCATGCATCTTTGTCGAACCGTCAGCAGATATTCGGGAAAAAATCGTAAAGCCCTTCGTTGCAGCATAGCCGCGTGTGTCAATAGTATTTAAACCTGGGGACTGCGTGGTGCGTGCCACTGAGTTACCAGTCGAGCGGTATGTGAGCGAGCATTATAAAGCATATGCATAAAACGACGTTACGTATATCTATAGCTATAGTTTAATAAGGTTTTTAATATGTATTAGTTTATTATTGTTTAAGATTATTTTGTGTATTATCTATGGGCCTCAGTTGCCTGACAATAAATCGATTTTTATTATAAAATCTTGAAGCATTTGCAATCGGAGTCGTTGGACTACAGGTGCCAGCACAAGTATATCACGGTATTTTGCAGCCGTTACAATATCTTTTATCCAAACGCGGTCAGTTCTACTGACGTATTCCCGCCCATACCATGATTGTTCCACTTTGATGTGGATGGACTTCCTGGGGATTTCGCAGGCAGCTCTCACGTCCAGGTGTTCGCCAAACACGTATTCTTCATGTATCTGGATGGAAGCCGAACCAGTATATATCTGAGGATAACACCCTAGACCATTGGCGATCATTACAAGCCAAATGTTCATTTGCCTATTCTAATCTTTGTCCGCGATTGCCTCGTCGTAGCGCGACAATCTGAAGTGGTGTACGAGCATGAAGGTTGTCTGCTCCTGACAGTTTGGTTGCTAACAAGAACCTGGTGTTCTGACTGTAACTTCAAAAGCAATCGCCCAGCTGGTAGCGTTTGGTTGTCTTGTCGCCGTAATTTGTAATAAAAATCGGACTTTTCTGGCAGTGGGTACCCGAATATTCCCAGTATGCCGCACTCAGCCACCTCGCCGGTACCCCGGTAGCCAGATCACAATCTTGATATGACGCTTTGTCATTGGCATCAGCAACATTTCACTGGCTCTCGCCCACTTCCAGCATGCCTTACCATCTCTTCTCTAGATAAATTTCGGTGTCCCATGGTACAGTAAAAACCACCAGTACTAATTAAATTAGTAAACATATGAAAAACATAAAACCTTGATTAAAAACAGTTTAATCAAAAACACACATTAGGAAAAAAATTTTCAGTAAATTATAATAAAGTAATATATTTTTTGTTATATTGAATTTAGAATAAAATAAATAAATGTGCCAGCAACAAATGACTGTTTATAACTTTTTGAAATAGCCAGTACTAGACAGTGTTGATGTGTGTATTTTTTGGCTGCATATTATATGTCTAGGTTCTTTGGAATGGGCTGCTTGAAATGAACCTAATTATTCAAACAAAAACCTGACTATAGAAACAATTAATAGCTGGTATCAGTAAGTTAAATAAGTATAAATAAGTTTTGTATGAGACAAAATCTTCTGAAGCTTAAAGTTTCCAATATATAAGCTACAAAGTTGTACTAATGGCAAAGATTGTTTCTTTGATGGCTTACATTTCAGAAGTGTCAAGCTTTAGAAAATTTCATGTAATACAACAACTAATGCATATTCCAGTGTCATAGTATAAGCAAGTATATGTAAAAAAATTGCTCGTCTGGTTCTCAGTAGGCAACTAGAAGGACAATTGGATTGGATATTTGATAAATGGAGTTTCTTGCCCATTCTTCTCCATAGAGATCTACGCTTTGGAATGGACAACTACAGTACTTTCACAGTTATTATGTCTACGACTGAGACTGTAGCTTCATTATTATTTCTGTCTTTGTTTCGACAATTCAAAAGTGCTTGTGTTTGACCTACTTGAAATAGATGCTTTGATATTGCCTGATATTGATTTTAATGTGTATGGTTAATTTCTTTATGCATTTTTTAAATTATAACAAATCATAATTTAAAATTATGCATGTATTTCCCCAAAAGGTTAAGCAGAGGTGTTCCTATATTACACTCATATTGTGACTGTTATGTTTGAGTCCTATGTGAAACTGACAAGCCTAAATTATTTCCCAAGTTATTTAATTATGGGTTTGGGTGCATGGCATGCTAATTAATATTGTTTTTCCTGGATGTGCATATTTTTGCGGGAGAGAGTGCAATGCTGGTCTGGGCCTTTTTTGCGGAATTATAACTACATATTTTGCATAACATTGTCATGAATTTCTGCAAATTAATGCCTGATTCTATTACTTACCTAAAGCCTATTTCCATCAACAAGGCCAAATCCAGACATGGATCTGCTACTGGAGAATTAATGATAAAAAGAAAACCAATAAACTTCCAACTTGACCAACAAGACCAATGAAATCATAAAGATTGGTAGAAGATAACAGGGTGTCTGAAGTAATGGTTTTAACAGAGTTACATAAATTAAAAATAAAACAGATACCCCTGTTGAATAGGCTTCAAGACACCAAGAACAATCTTCAACAAATATTTTTAGTTCAGTATAAGATCACCCTCTGCTCGAGGACACTGAGTCATACCATAACAACATTGTCTACGACAAAAACAACAAAATATTGTAGCAATGACTTCATAGATAGAGATTGATTAGAATCCTACACATTTCTTGAACGTTATGACTTACATACTGATAAGGATCTAAGTAATGTCTGTGTGTTGCTCACTCATTGGTGACTTAATAACATTATCAGATTGCCAGGGAGTGAAGCCAAGCAATTCGATGTTTCACTCACCTGAATTTCCAACAGCAATTCTGTTTTTCGACGCCTTATATCTATCAAAGTCTTTTGCTGCTCAGGTGTCAACTCTGAAAACAACGGTATAGTGACCATATTTATATCCTGCAGTAATAAAAACCTAGCCATTGAGGTCATGTTATAATTGGAAAACAACTTGTTCTACGTCTACAATAGAAATGAGTCTTAATTACCGGTATGAGTGAAAGGATCACCATGATTACTCGCAGCATTGTTTCCTCCAAGGGACAAGTTTTCAAATTCACTTAACATGTCTCAAAATATTTAGAAAACAGTAAACAAAAGTTTACATCGTTCTAAACTGTGTAGCCGCCATATTTATTTACTACACTACAGCGCCACTGCGACTTTCGTCTGTATTGCATAAAGCTACGCCACGCCAATCTTTCAAACTGACATTGACAAAATACTATTCATGTCAATCTGATTTTGATCCTCGTTTGTAAACCTACTCTATGCTCGTTTGGACCATAACATTTGACCACTTTATGTATACAGTTCAAGAGAGCGTTGCTTGTCAAGAAAATTTGCATCGATATGCCAAACTTGGTACATTTATTTTAGTTCTGTGTTTTCCCGCTTGCACGGATAAGTTGGTTGAAGTGTATACAGAACGCAGAAGAACATTTTGGAATTTTGATTTTTTCGCCCTAGGACTCTTGTTCACGACCGATCTTTATCTGGCTTGCCACTAGCCCGATGGACAGTTTTGTATGAAGCACTATAGAGACTCACGACGCCTAGCGCTAACCCAGACTCACGTTCGCGCCATCGGCCATGCCCCGTTGCTAGGCCGTGGCTAGGCCCGGCGCACGATCAAGATCACGAATGACACTATACGAGTCCTTGTACATGAGGCTGGGCGTACATACAGCGCATGGACATAAAATCACAACTCTTACCGGCTAGAAACTGAATACGTACGCAAGGTTGACCCACCGCCACGCCATCGGGCATTGCGGCTAAAAATCGCTCGTTAACAATCGCGAACCCATCAGGTAGGTTTTACAGGGATCTTTTAGCGAGTGGCTAATGTAGGAACTGATGCCTGATCTTGTTTTTAATCGACTTCAAAAAAAGGAGGAGTTTCTCAATTCGGTTGTATTATTTTTGTATTTGCTACCTCATATAAAAATATATATATTTATAAATCTTCGTCATTTAAGAACCGATTTGAAAAATTCTTCTATTATCTGAATGGATACACTTCCCGATTGGTCCCGTAGAAATTTCATCAAAATCGGTTCAGCAGGTTGGTTTTTAAATAAAAATAGCTGGAAAAACTATGTCATCCAAGTAAAAGAAATTGATACTTGACAAGGATTTGTGTGACAATGACAAACAATAGTCACCGACTTCCGAAAGTAAAGTTATTTTCCACTTTTTTTTGTGTTTTTTTTTTGGAAGTCTGTTATTTTTTTGCAAAAACGTTTTTTTTTTTAACAAAACATTTCACAGCACGTTTACCATAATATTTTGTAGTTTGTAGAAACCTTTCTGTCAATTGTCAACATCGAACAAGCGAACGCTAGGAGATCCTTGTAGCACTGTACATGCAAAGACTTCCTGTATGCCTTTTTAAAGTCTTTCAGCTGCCGAGAATATCATTAAAATGTTTAAAATAAAAATAATCAAAATCTCTATAATGATTAAATCATTTATAAATTATGTTTATTTTAATATTTTTTTTATTTTTTTTGAATTCCCAAATTGAGCTCGGAACAGACTCATAACGCTTGCGATTAGACAATTTGGAAAAAGCTCGCCATTGGCTAATAATTTGCATAAATATCTATTGACCAATAAAGGCACATGTTCTGTGCTGTTACTTCAAGAGCTGACACAAATAAGTTCCTGGCTTAAATCACAATAGTCAGCTGCGCTTGGAGTTGCGTTGTTGCGTATTTTACGAAAACGAAGAACACGCCCCCATTTATTGCTGTATTTCAATCTGTATAGTTATTACAAAAATATTTGTAGAGTAACTATCTGGGGACATCTTTCGTAAAGTTCTTTTTTAATTTTTCATCAAACAAATTGTGTTAGTGTTTGACTACAATAGAATGCTTTTATTTTAATTGTCCGAAGTAGACATAATTTGACTAGCCGGTGTATTTCACAAGCCAAATAATGAATGACAATGGATGTATACATTTGAATAATTTTAAGGCTGCAAAGGGTACAAACCCTTACAAAATTGTGCATGCATTTTTTGTGTCATGCACGTCTTACGAAGCAAGGAGATACAAGGTAAGTTTTCACGTAATAGAGCTACAGCGAAGTAGTTTGTGCGTTTATGACCTTTTTACGCGATGCAAATTGTAGTACATTGATTTTTATTAAATCGTCTGGCATTTCATAGGGATTACAGTGGTATTTTCTTTCGTTGAAACGGGGAAACAGATTTGTCTCTCCTAGGGCCGATTGCAATTCATGATCAGCTGATTAGTGATCTTTGACCTCTTAACAGCTGTCTGTTTGGTAGCATTGTATTGTCGTCGTCGCGTGATTAAATCACTCCTCTGATTGGTAAATGTTTGCAGTCAATCAATCAAGTAGTTACAAATGATTAAAATGTTTTACATTTAACCTTGTGTTTATAAAGTTGTTTCTATCTCTGACCATATGTATATGAACAAACACAAAGGATTGTTGAGAACATCTTGCAATGTAAACATGTAGTTTGTAAAACCTTACTATTTCACCAAGTGAACATTTTTCAATTTAGATTACAAACTCTGGACTGCACAGTCAAACAAGCCTTGTTTATTAACAAAATGCTGTAGAATATTTCCACTCCCTGTTACACTTTCAATTGCTGGCTACTTTCTAAATACACATAATTTATTTACTTTCCCGACTATGGTAAAGCCAAAAGTATTTTATAATTGTAAAATTAAATGTTATTTATAGATAGTGTAACTAATGATTAAGAGAACCATACTTAATTGCTTCTTTTCTGGAACCAAACAAACTACTCTGTAGAGTAGCAATGAAAAAACACTCATTCAGATAATGGTTAGGTCTATTTTTGCAAATTTAAAATATAACAAAGAATTGGAATGGCATCAATGGAAATGGAATTGCATCAGATGTCCTATTGATTATGTTTATTTAAAATAACATAATAATTCTTTTATTCAAGTGAAAATAATATAAATTTGCTAATTTTATTAGCAAATCCTCCTTTAATCTCAAACAGGTTATTTGCCAATCTTAATGAACAATGACTTCAACTTAACCTCTGAATTGACCTCCATTAAATGGTGGAGTGTTTCAAAAACTAATATGTTAAGTTCTCAAAACACTGTATTTTAGGTAAAACCACCCACAACAATGCCTAAATAATATATTTCAGGCAACAGCATGTGTGTGCTTCATCTGTGGCCTCCCCGGCCCTCGCATGCACTCTTGCCTGCATTGCATCTATTTTGCCTGCTATGCGGGCCACATTCAAGACCACTCAAAAACCAAAAAGCACTTCCTGTATGTGGACCTTAGTTATGGAAACATCTATTGTGCTCAGTGCCAAGATTACATATATGATCGAGAACTTACCGAGATTGGTGTGACTCACAGACTCAAAGAAGCTAAGTATGTACCATAATCATTGTATTATTGTTTATAGTGCATATTACATTATGGAAAATATGATTTATAGCTCAACATTAAATGTTATGCAGACATATAACAAAGTTTCAGATAAAGATTGGAGCATTTTATTCTTAAAACATTAAAAACTGATGGTACATACATTTTGTGTAATTATTATTATCTTCTTTGGGGAATGCTCGATTTATTTTCTTTCCTACTTCTCAACCAGATCACTTGGCATCAGCGTGCCATTTATGCCATGGTTGCCAAACAGCAACGAAGCAATGGCGCTGCGGCGCCTGCGCAAGCGACGACTTATCAGCCCTCACACCACCATCGGGCTGCGAGGTCTGCAGAACCTAGGCTCCACTTGCTTCATGAACTGCATAGTGCAGGTCAGTACGAGATACTTAACTGCTACCATCCCAAGAGTGGCGGGCAATACTGAGATGTAGGTTTGAGGGAACCCTGGCTAGTCACAGCTGCTATCTACTTGGTGACTGGTGGAATATGACTACAAAACACAGTTATGGTGTAACTTGAGACTGACATAGGACTCGGTAGTGCATTAGTAACATAACAAAATCAGATTTGTATTTGAGAAAAATATGAAGATACTGTTTTTAAAACTGATAGCCATTTATAATTTACAACAACTTGTTTTGAAAGAAGCATGTCACAAGATAACGAGCGACGTCGCATGATACAATCGCCACTTGCCCCTCACAGGGGATTAAAATTTCCTCTTCTAGAATCTTGATCGGAAATAGGGTTGTTCCTGATGCAGGTTTTTACTATATCAGCGCATGCTGATGCTGATTTTGTCAGATCAATATCAGCGGATGCTGGTGCTGATCCTGATATTAATAAATTACTTAAATAGAACATATCTTACTAAAAATTTTTAGTAAATTTGATATAAAATTTTGAAGAAAAGACTAGTTATAATAATTATATTATTTTTATTAACAAAATATACTAGCTATACCTCTATAGTAAGTATACAAGGTGGAAGGGACACCAACGCTAAAACGGTAAACACTTATTCAGTACATCATTCTGAACCCACCCCCCTCCCCTCCACTTAGAAATTTTTCGTTGGTTATTAAAAAAAACCGTTTTGTAGGAAACAGCTGATTTTTTTATGGGGACAGAAAATTTACACGTAAAAAAATCAGCTGTGCTGTGCTCAGAATAATATAGAATAAACGATGAGACAGAATATACTTAATTGTACACCAACATAGTAAATACAACAACATAGGAATACGTGGTTACCGTTTTAGCGTAGGTTTCCCTTCTACCCCGTACATGTTACATGTTTTCTTCTATAATCATCTATTATTTGTGTAACAATAATTATATTTTTTTTAAAACGGTCTATAATTAGTTAAAACTCCACGTGGATCGCGCTAAGTCCCGCTTTCAACGAACACGTCAAGACTTGAATGTCATCATAAAAAATCAGCATCGGTTGTTGCTGATGCTGATATAAAAACAATGCTGATAATCCGCGGATGCTGATGCTGATACTCGCAACAACCCTTGTCGGAAACAACGCATTATTATTTCATTTATATTGCAGAATAACCGCTACTAAATACGTAACTACAACTACGTAGCAAAATGCATTTTATTTATTTAAACTTCATATACAAGAGTGGCACATAGGCGGACTTAATGCCACAAGGCATTCTCTACCAGTCCACCTTTGGGTCAAATAAGATAGCATTGTGATAGAGCACAAAAAAATAAATAACATGCATATACATATTATATTATTTTACTTGAAGATTTTTTATTGAATCTTTTTGGTTGAATGAGTATCTGATGGGCTCTATATACTTTATGATTATGAAGCTTTAACGTCTTGTTTGACACATTCAATTAGTAGTACATGGCTTTAAAGGCAGTGGAGCGTGAATTGCCGATTGAATTGTTTGCTTCTAATTAACGTGATAATTCGACTCAAGTGAGTTCCTAAGGAAGAAGCAGGGGTAGCCATTGGACGGCTTAGTATGGATAGGTTTGCGTCATACATAAATAAATAAGACAACGACTCAATTACGATGATACGGGAAAATGTAATATTTTGTATGTTTTCCGCCAGTAATTAGATCGACAATGCAAAGCTAAAAATACTTACACGGAATATCTCATATTATTCCTACTCCTGCAGACACAATAAAAATCTGTATAAAATACCAATAAACTACTACTGTGTAATAAATATGTATAACTCGTCATTGAAAAACATTTAGTGGAGGGCCTGTTAAAGAAAAACTAGCTCTTGTGCCTCAACGAGCGCACCGCAAGGTCACCTAACACACTTGTCCTAGTACACGTGTATATGCCATTACAAAATCTATTGTAAATCAATAATGATCCGATGATGAAATAAAGGTGTTTATTGTTGCATTAGAATGCCTTGCAGAACTAACACAGTAGTCTAGAGACGATGCTCCTCTGAGCGATCTTTAATATGGCATCTAATACAAAAAAATATGATTTTTCAGACATTGATCCACACTCCGCTATTGCGCGACTATTTCCTGGGAGAGAAACACAAATGCAAAGCACAGGGGTCGGGAAAATGCCTCGTTTGTGAGGTTTCCAAACTCTTTCAGGTAAGCCTGGGCGAAATAAATTCATACACGTGTCACGTTTTGTGTTTCGTTTACGTAACGTAGCCACCCTTTTCTGAGAAATTTCCTTGTTCAAAACAGCTGCGTATCTAGGTGGTGCATTTATTTATAGCCTCACCTACCGGGAAATCAATAACAAGGTTGATCTTTTGAATCATACTTATTTTTTTATGTGAGGCATTTTTGTTTATTTATTTAATTTTTTCTTCAGGAGTTCTACTCCGGTGCTAAGACACCTCTAACCCTGCATCGGCTCTTGCATCTGATATGGACGCATGCACGTCATCTAGCCGGGTACGAACAGCAGGATGCTCATGAATTTTTCATCGCAACCCTTGATGTGCTGCACAGGTAGGTGTCTCAACATCACAAACTGACATTTTACGTATACTATCGTGTTCCTACTTTAAGTTTTGGGGTTTTTTTTTCACGTCTTTGTCTTTTTTTTTCCAGACACTGCATGAATGGGGTAGACGAAAACGGCGAGAAAAAGGAAAACGGTCGCTGCAACTGCATCATCGACCAAATCTTTACCGGCGGTCTTCAGAGTGATGTGGTGTGCACTTCATGCCACGGAGTGTCCACTACCATCGACCCGTTCTGGGATATCAGTTTGGACGTGGCCGGGCCAGGCTCGCTCGCGGCCTGCCTCGAGCGCTTTACTCGGGCCGAGCATCTTGGATCCGGCGCTAAGATCAAGTGTTCAAACTGCCGATGTTACCGCGAGTCCACCAAACAACTGACACTAGAAACATTGCCTATAGTGGCTAGTTTCCACCTCAAGCGTTTTGAGCACTCTTCACAGATTGATAGGAAAATTAATGCCTTCGTGTCATTTCCTGCTGAGATAGACATGACTCCTTTTATGTCGTCTCACCGCCGGGCTGTGGACGTTGGTGCTGACAACAACAATGCTCCCGAGGGTGTTTGTGAAGACAATCGCTACTCGCTTTTCGCTGTGGTGAACCACGTGGGGTCGCTGGACGCCGGTCACTACACCGCGTATGTGCGCCAGATGAAGGGCAGCTGGTTCAAGTGTGACGACCACATGATCACCCGCGCTTCGCTGCGTGAGGTTTTGGATAGCGAAGGGTAAGATGATGCAATAACGAATACCACATTATTTATACAACATTATTTTTAGTATATGCGAAACCAGAATATAGTTTGTTCAGAATAAGTAACTGAATCGATTGCAATAATTTTTATACCATGTTATATTTAGTCCAAAAAATATTTAAAAAAGGTTAGGAGTTGGACACCGAGCGACACTTAGTACCTATCCGCAATCATACGCGCACAACACAGGCACTAGGCGCTGGCGCACAATGGGCCGCCGTATGGTGAGCATGTTTTTGTACGGACAACCAGGTAACATAACAAGCTTATAACTTTGTGATTTTTCATGATACAATTTTGACATTTTGTACATAGATTCTTTACATAAAAATACTAGACACGTGTTTCGGGTTTCGCATATACTAAAACTAATGTTGTATACATGCAAATAACATGCATATTTAAAATATTACTTATATAATTTTCTCGGGCTATAGAAAAACTGAAGAACTTGTTTACTGCTGCTTTATTTCTCTTTTTATAAGGTTATCTTTTTTTTTCTAATTATAAGTAAAACCTTTTTCTTTTTCCAGGTATTTACTCTTCTATCACAAGACTGTTCTGGAGTATGACTGCGACGCTTCTTAAAGCGACTCAAGTAAATCTTTTTACAAATTATTTAGTCATTACTTTGTATCAGATGCAAAGGCATCACGTCTCTTAAAATTTTCCTATATCTATGTATTATGTATACAAGAAGGATAAGGTTTTGTTTTGAAACAAAATAAAATATAAGTCATCTCCCCTCGTGATATTAGTGTAGATGTTTGACAGATGTCTCAATGATCATCATGTTCGATGTTTTCTTCGGAATCATTCACGAATTTGTTAGTTTTAAGCTTTAATGTAATATTAACATAAATCACTGTCAATAGTAATGTACGCTAAATTGTTGAAACACATTCTATTACTTACATCAAATTTCGGAAGACTTCTAGTCTTGAATGTTAGGTACTGTGCGCTTTATTGAGCTACAAACAGGCTATTTATTATTACCTAGCTTCATTCGGCAAGTTCGACTTTAGTTTTGGACTCTTCTTATTGAAAGTTAACTTGTACAAGTTTTTATTTGACGCCATAATATGATGTGTACATTCAATAATGTATTAGATGTTAGTAGGTATGTTCTAAGCAGGGTTCGAAGAAAACGCATTATCGATGTCACTTTACGTACATGTATCCGAACGCGATTTGCCGCTTCCGAACTGGCTGTTATCGCACTACGATTAGGTTCAACATGCAATATTTTTCGCACGATTTTTTTTCTTTTACCACACGAGGGTTTTATTTTCCTTATTTTGCCACAGATAACATTAAACAACTGTTCAATTCCCTTTGTACGGCGGTGATTGCTTTTTTTTCCACAGCAAAAAGGGCATGTTTTTAAGGCCTTCATATTGAATGAAAACTTAAATTGTGTTTATGAACAGAATATCGTAAATAAACATTATTATTTATAAAATAATTTGCTTTATCAACAAATTAACATTTATTTGTGTTCTAAATTAAAAAGTATTTGAATTTCCTACTTTTCATATTAGGCTGTTTCGGGGCTTCACACCTTTGCATCTCTTTCAACCTGGCGAAAGCAAAGCGCGGGAAAAAAGCAAATAATTTAATTTCCTAATAGTTCATGACAAATATACTTTTCGTTCTATTATTATTGTATTTGTTCGAAAGTGTGTTGAAAACCGTCGTTTGATACATTTTTCGTTCTCGACTCCATAACACTCTCGCCTGGCGGCTCGTGTGTGTATTCCGCCTCGGCCGCAATAACAAACTTTCTCCACATATAACAAAATGTACTATTGATTGTTAGTATTTCAGTATCTAAGACCAGATTAATAGTTACGAAAATGCCGCAAAATATAGACCTTATTTGAAGTGAATTCGAGTGCGTTAAAACAAAAAAAAAAAGCGGTTTGAGCCAAAAAAATTAAAGAGATCAAATTTTGAATCAGCATGGATAATCTGGTAATCAGCAAATAAATTATCCGTTACTTATCATGATAATTATCAAAGAAAATAATAATCTTGATAATTTCGAACCCTGGTTTAAACACTACTCGTCATAAAACGAGATATCATTTAGGCGTTTATTCATTTAAACTAACATACATATTATTCTTTAAAACATACTTTTATCAATTTGTTTAAGAAAAATAATATTACTATGACTATGAATTATAAATATAAACGCTGTTTGCGTATCATTCCTAGTAAAAGATAATTTTGTGTTTGTGTGTGTATGAAATCATTTAAAATATTATTCTGATGGTGTACGAAACAAACATTTCAATCTACCTCGCTGTTTATCTCTTATTTGCATTTCACTTGAGCCCGTTAAGAAATGTTTGGAAGCAGAACTTCTGATGTGTTTATGTTGCTTGTTCATTATGTAAGACTAAATATGCATGAGCGTAACATATTATTCGGCAGATATGAATACAGGTTGGATGGGACACCGACGCACAAACTGTTACCACAAATACCTACATCATTCTGAACCTATTAATATTTCGATGTGGAGGCACAACGAAATTTTTAATAGGCAAATTAAAAAAAAAATGTACACGGTTAAAATGTGTAATTATTTTTGGCACAGCTGTATCTTTTTTTAATAACCGATAAAAAAAAATATGTGGAGGTTCAGAATGATGTACTGAGTATGTGGTAAACGTTTGTGCGTCGGGATCCCCTTCCACCCTGTATATGAAGGCAGTAATAATACCACCGACCCATCGCCCCCCAGCACGCGTAATATAAACATAAAGATACAAAGACGTGTTGTACCCAATTTTATGGCACGTAAAATTACATTAAATGTTACTATTTATAAAACTTTATGTTAACAATTTTCACCATATGTAGCTAACTAGCGACATGTGCGGAGTGTTTAATTTTTTCGCTCATGTGTATTCGTAGGTGGTTTAAAGTAGTTCGTAACCTATGACTGGACTGACATTAGCTTAATGTGATATTTAATATTTATGACTTGTATTAAATGTAGTTAGTTGTATGGATTTACATTTCTGTACGTAGGTATAATTTTAAGATTAAACGAACTTACCTTAAGTGAAGTTCTATCTTAATTATACGAAGCTCCTTGTCCGAGACGGTTTAACGTGTAGTAAGCTGTTTGTACCAGCGCCAAGTCACAACTTTAAAGCTATAAAAAAAAAAGTTAGTTTCCTCGTGTCACATCCCTATTTACTTGTCATTACGTTTAAAGACAGGTTTTTTCACAACCCTAATATTGGGATAATACTTGGTAAGTATTAGTGGGAGGGTTTTTGGGACTGCCGTCTCGGACAAGGAGCTTCGTATAATTAAGATAGAACTTCACTTAAGGTAAGTTCGTTTAATCTTAAAATTATACTCTCTCCTTGTCCGAGACGGTTTAACGTGTAGATGTTTGAAGTTAGGTTGTGAAAAACCAGATTTGGTAATAAAAAATAATTATGTATTAAATGAGATCTGTATGGTAATTATAATAATCAATAATCAACAATAAAATTATAACCTTAGGTTACATTGATTGGTAACAATGCAAAGAAGATAATCAACAAATTTATGTGTTAGCAACAGTATTACATATTGCACTACTAAACTGGGTTGGATCTTCACTAATAGGTCTATTGTAATGCCTGGCAAAGATGGCAGAATTTTGAGACCATCCTGCAGCTTTTCTTATTATGTCAATACTGACGCCGGATCTGTTCGCAGCAGACGTTGACGCATGTCTAGTGCTTTTTCTTATAGGACTTGACTGATTTATATAAGATTTAATGGTGTTGACAGGGCAAATTTCTTTTTTCTGGATGAAAGCTTTTAAGTGGAACATTGGTTGTATGCTACCTCTTCTGGACGTTTTTATCATATCAGGTATGTATATTTCTTTGTATAGACTGTGCAGCTTTAATTTTATCTGCACAGTCTGCACCAAATAGAAATGTATCGATTTTAGTGTTTTTGACAGCTTCCTGGATCACTTTATTAGCTCCAGACAGGGCAAAAAATAAAGAGTCTTGATGATGAATTTCGGATGCTATTTTAGCAGCATCATTGATCTCCTCAATAAGCTTTTTGCTATTTATGTCGCCCTTTAGTATGTTTGTTAGGGATAGACCCAAACATATCATTAACTTTCCAGTAAGATTCTGTCTATTAATTATCCTTTTGTCTCTCTTAATAGATGGTTCTGAGAGAGTAGCCAATAATTCTGCATTCATTATAGGTGCAACTGCATTAGGGAAGTTAGATGGAGTAGGGTACTTCTCGATTAAATTGTCTCGGGCATCCTTACCCAGCCCTTCTGCCATGATTTTTGTCCAGCGAAGGGCCAATTCAGGTCGGATTGGACCTCCAAACTCCTCTTTCTCCTCTCCCTCTTTTCCCAGTGCCAGTAGAAACTCTTCTGGCAGTTGGTCATTTTCTGAAAAGGATTACTTTAATTTAGAAAAAGAGTGAAATGTCTACCCGCTCTGTGATAGCGCTTCAATAATTGATATGTTACACAAATGTCTATCCGCTCAGTGATAGCGCTTCAATAATTGATATGTTACACAAATGTCTATCCGCTCTGTGATAGCGCTTCAATAATTGATATGTTACACAAATGTCTATCTGCTCAGTGATAGCGCTTCAATAATTGATATGTTACACAAATGTCTATCCGCTCAGTGATAGCGCTTCAATAATTGATATGTTACACAAATGTCTATCCGCTCTGTGATAGCGCTTCAATAATTGATATGTTACACAAATGTCTATCTGCTCAGTGATAGCGCTTCAATAATTGATAAATGTTACACAAATGTCTATCCGCTCAGTGATAGCACTTCAATAACTGATGTTACACAGGATTATTGTTGGAGCATTGTCTAACCGCAAGGTGATAGCGCCTGCTCTTTGTTTTAGGTGTGTTAGATGGTAAGACACTGTCTATCCACTAGTGATAGTGCTTGATGTCAAAATATATGTTCATACATAGGTATACGGCCCAGGCGTTTGAAGTTTCTATTAATCAATTAGGTACACATTTTTAGAGAAATTTACAACACACCTGTATAATTATTAGGTTCTGCTTCATTGTCATTGATTGATGGGGGTTCCTCGACAACCATCGTTTGAATTGCCGGCGGCGGCGGCGTATACTGCTGAGAAGATGTACGGCATGGTGATTCGTCTTCATTGCTATCTTCATCTGAATTTTGAGGCAGTTTCCTCAATTTGTCTTCGAGCTTTCTTATCTTTTTTCTGAGATATTTGGCATCTTTATTTTTCCTTTTCCCCATTTCAACTATTTCAGTAATAATCACTGTACTCAAATTGCAAACGCAAAAAGTTTGAGTTCAAAACTTACAAGAAAGCAGAAAAGTAAAAGAAAAGAACCGTTAAGAAATTTGTAAATTCGTTCATTCATTCGTTTGGATGTAAACGGAACTTGAAAAAATGAAATTTATGGTCGTCTAATAGATAATCTGTACTATAACCCGTATCCGGAAGCGGATATATGCATTGTTCTAGAATAAACGTTAGCTTATTTTTTAGGTTAGACGTCGATTACTTACTTTATCTTACTTATGTAATATCTCTAATCCCCAAGGGTATAGTAGTAATTTTTCAAAACGTACCTGTAACGCTGAATCCAACAAGAATTTAGTGTAATGTTTACACAACAAACCTTGACCTTGAGTGAGACGCTCATCATTTTGTTGTTTATTTACCAGCAAACACTGTAGTTTTTTGTAAAAACACAATACCATGTACCACTTCATAATAACACTGATATAATATTGTTTTATGCTATTAATGACGTACAAAAACAATAAAAATAACATTTTTATCACGAGGAATGAGTGACCGCGCTGTGCACAAAAAACCGTAATGACAAGTAAATAGGGATGTGACACGAGGAAACTAACTTTTTTTTTTATAGCTTTAAAGTTGTGACTTGGCGCTGGTACAAACAGCTTACTACACGTTAAACCGTCTCGGACAAGGAGAGAGTATAATTTTGTTTGTTTTATTCTAATGCTTGAAAGTACTAGCAAATGACGAAAAAATTTCAGTCTCGAACATTGTTGTAACACTTTTAATTAAGGGCTTCCGCCATTTTATTTTATTTTCAAAATAGCGGTCACGCATAAAACATGTATTAATCAATAGCTGGCATCAATACAAAAAGTATTGTATTATAGCAAATCTACTTAAGCGTCATGTTTCCGAGATATCCGCCATCAAAGTTAAAATCTTCGCCATCTGCACAACTTTGATAGCTTATATTTCGGAAATGTGACGCTTTAGAAGATTTTGTGTCATACAATACTTCTTTGTATTGATACCAGCTATCGATTGATACAGGTTTTACCAACTAAAAGTTGTACTGATTGTGACGTCAGTGAATAGATTATAACTTTGAAAGCTTATATCTCGGAAACGTGACGCTTTAGAAGATTTTGTCATATTCAATACTTGTTTTTATACGAGCTATTGATTAATACTTATGCATGGCCGCTATTTTGAAAATAAAATGAAATGGCGGAAGTTAAGCAGGCTAAGCTTCATACAAAAATCTTCCAACCTCTTTAAAAAACTGTCGCATAGATTACATTATCTTATATTTGTGCTCCCCATACCCACTAAGCAAACTGGTTTGCATGATTCTTATCGTGGCGTTTGGATAACCGTAATTTTGAAGTCTAGTAAACCATATCTTTTCATCATTTGCTAGTATCATGCAACAGTTTAATTTGCATTTAATATTAATTTAGAATTTGGATCCGAGCCTAAACAAGTATCTGAAATATGAGTCCATAATTATTATTATGGTAATGATGTGATAGACACAATGTCACTATTGTATGATTGTTTATTTGTAATTCATTATGTATTTTATACAACCCTCGATCAAAAAATATATACCTAGGTTTAGGCGTCATTTATAACCGCTAAATACCTATTGGCAAAAATACAGGTATGCTTAAATTAAAATTATGAAACTTGTATATACAATTAACGTGAGGATGTTTGATTGCAGGATTCTGAACATAGCAATTATATTTTGTCTCATGTCATAAATGTCTAAATTATTATAAATAAATAGTTGAATGATTACAAATTAATATGTTCATATCTTCATAATCGATGTAAACGTAATCGAAATAAATGTATGAACAAACAAATAAATCAATCTTGATGTATATTAATCAGTTTTTAAACGTGTTTAATATCCCACATACTATCGGAAACCTATAATAAAAGAATCGGTGTCTATTAAAAAGATATTAATTGTGTTGTGGCGTGCAATCTACGCTGCTAGCTCTTTCTATAATGTATAATAACATAACATCACTCCTGTAATACCTGAGGGGTTAGGCAGAGGCGTACCTAATAGTATACCCACATTTCGCCAGTTATGTTTAAGTCCCATGTAATAGGGGGCGAGTCTATTGCCATCAACCGGACACCAATCCAGACTCCATGGCTGCTACTGAGAAATGCCTGATAGAAAAACCCAATATAACACTGCCCAACCCGGGAATCGAACCCAGAACCTCGAGCAGTCCCGCTTGCGACCACCAGAACAACGTAAATGTATATTAGAGCTATTTACAATGTATGAGTTCATCTATCTTTATTATATATGAAATAAAAAAGGTCTGTTTTCCAAATAATGGCTGTTGCCATAGTTAAAGTTTTTACTACTGATCGTTTTTGTATGTGGATAAATCCTTCTGAATACCCTCCACGACGGTCACCCTAGAGCCTATATTACACTATGCTTAGCGAGCCCCATTAACGAGTGTGGCAGAGACCACCACTGCCTCCCTCTATAAAACATACTGCCTGCGACCTCTGGGCTAGTAGTGGAGCGCCAACTTAGCCCAAGTCTAGTAGTATAGTGGCAAGAGATCGAAATGGTTCAAAAGATGTGGGGTCAGTAGTGTAGCGTGGGGGGGGGTTGAGGGGGTGGCAACAAGCGAAACCTGGAGGCGGCGAGGGGGTCCCTCTTCTCCATAGCGATATACACTAACTACTGTACTTTCACAAGTTATTATGCCTTGTGACTGAGACTGTGGCTTCATCTTTTGTTTTTAACATTCAAAAGTGCCCGTTAGGTTCTAATTGAAATAAATGCTTTTCAGTTTTCATTTATTACATCCAAAATATCACAAATTCAACAAAAACAATTTTGCTTCTAGCGACGACAATACATTTTTCAATAAATTAGTTAACAATGAATACATCACCGATCATAAACTAGTAAGCAGAAGTCACTATGTAACTACACAATTAACAGAAACGATACTTTATCGTTCATTGAAAGCTTTTAGCATTTATTCGAGCTACAAATGATTTCGCTTTGTATCAACTTGTTGACAAAATTACGCTATCACATACATCAGACTAAACATTTCCGATACCTCATTCGAGATTCCTTTCTATCCTTTAATTGATATTTATGAAACTTCCAACAGACTCCATGAAAGTCTCAATTTTTATATATAAATAAATCCACAAAAATAGACACTACCTACATCAAACTACATAGTATACTGTTAGTGGTGAGATATACTTAAGATATTTATATATTATGATGAATATACTAAAGGTTGAGAGATTACTGAAATGACTAAAACTATTGTCACGAGACTCAAAACTAACGTTCAACAACTAATGGGCTAGGATCCCGTCACCGTCAGATCTACGTCATTTTATAAAAGCTGAAACTTTCCGCGCAAGTACCATACTACGGGTACCTTAGAATGACTAGCTATAATAAGAAGTTGGTCGTGGTGGCTTTGGCAGGTATCAGGTAACAAAGGTATGCTGAATAGCTGCTAAGGTACGTTATATTATAAAGTGTGATTTTTTTTATATTACTTGGGCTAGTATGATGATTCATCTCCTCCACTGCCGGCCACTGTGTGGTGGAAACCCCCCCGCCAGACACCATTAACCTTTTGACCGCCACGGTCGGCTATAGCCGACGAATGAAAAAGTGCCCAACATGCCACCGTCAGCTACAGCCGACAAGAAAACGACATTTTCAAATAGTTTTCATCTGTCGGCTATAGCCGACCGTGGCGGTCAAAAGGTTAAAGTATGATACATTGTAATTGAATTTATGTTATTTTATGAAATCTGAATTAAAAACGTTACTTGGGCAACTATTTGAAACTGTTTCCCAAGCCGCCAGACCTTTTGATGGTGCCATCCTACTGCCAGACATAGTTGTAGGAATATTTACTAATTTTATACATGGTATGACCTAACTAAGCAGCTATTCAGCACATCTTCGTTAACTGATACCCACCCAAGATAACTTATCGTTCTTACCTGTAGTAAGTTACTTCCGCGATCACTGACGGTCGACCACTTTTCAACCTTATTACTCAGCGCATAAGGGTGAAAGTGGTCGACTGCCAGTGAGCGCGGTAGTGCTTCCTTAAAAAAAATTCAGCATTTATAAAATGACGAAGGTCTAGCGGTCACGATATCTCCCTCTATAATACACTAGGATCTTCTTGCACGAGATCAAAATTGGAACTAACGCCGCTATCTTATTTTTCGATACAAGCGACCCCATCAAAAATATTCGAGCGCCAAAAGATCCATGTAACCCTAACAATGATAACGTCACTAATTTTATTGTTACACGATGACTAGGTTAATAAGCTACACAATGTAATGTTAGTATGACTTGGTAAGTAGCACAGTAACACTAAAACGATTTCGCTGCAATTATCGCATTAAATTTTATAAATGTCCATCGTAATTGTTTTCATAACATCCCCATTCACTATTGGCTTACCGAGAGATTAGTTTTTTTTTTGTGATCCCTTCACAATTATTTTACCTATGACAGCAGCAATTCAACAGTTACTGTAACGACGGTAAAGTTTACTGTGATTTTGACAGTGATGCAAGATCAGAGGTAAAATAACTGGGACTACACCATATCAACCGCTGACACTGAACACATTACATGACTTATGTTTTCGAATACATGGTGAATAAATAGTTGATGAGTAATATAGTGAATGGGTATATTATACAAAACAAGATAATTTTCCATGTAGTTCATTTGGTAGAGGGCGCGGCGGGCGTCTCGTCGAGCAGGGTCTCGAGCTGTGCCGCGTCGCTGACGGGCAGCGAGCACGCGTAGCGCCGGCACACGTACGCCACGGGCACGTCGCCCGCCGACCAGATGCGGCTCAGCACTGGGGAACAATATATCAATGCTTACTTTACAACATCAAAAAAAAAAAAGATAAAACACAAACCGTTGATGGTGATCGTCTGGATCATCTGGCAACATTCAGGAACATTGGTATCGCAATATTTTACCAATAACTGAGCTTTGGAAGTTCCAAATTAATATTTAATTCAAGATGGACTGCCTCGTTGGTCGAGTGCCCGCGAGTGCGATTGCTGAGCATGAGGTCCTGGGTTTGTTTCCCGAGTCTGGCTAAGTGCTATTGGTTTGTTCTATCAGGAATTTCTCAGTAGTAGCCACAAAGTCTGGATTTGAACCCGGTTGATGGTTGATGGATCTTTATATTAAATATATTTTTATACATATAGATAAATATTAAATCCACAAGTTTCTCAATTGCATCTAACACACTTTTCTCTGCAACATCAAAGGTAGAGAGAATGTCATTGGCATTAAATCCGCCTCTGTACATTATGTGTGCTTAAAGTATTTAATAAACAAATAAAGTGACGCATGTCGGACATACCGGCGATGGACTCGGTAGCCGGGTCGGCGACTGCCAGCACGCGACCTGGCAGCAGGCGCGAGCGCACCACGCGCACCAGTTCCAGAGTGCGCGGGTCCGAGCACCCGCCCGCTATCAGCACCTGCGGAAACAACATAAGGCCGATTTCTAATTACCGTCTTACGAAATACGAAGCGCATGTAGGCGCACTTTTAGCTCCACGCGCAACTCGTAAGAGCGTTGACGCGCTTATAAGATCGTATTAGCGCGAGCCGCAAGCACACCTCCCTGGGCGCACACTAACTCCAAAAACCTGAACGCGGCGTGTTCGCGTATTCTGTGTTTTGACAATACGAGTTTACACGCGTTACAAAATACGCTAATCTGAAACCGCTCTAACGCCGACCCATTGGACTATGTGGGTGAGGCAAAAGCTCTTCACTTGCCTCTCTCCTCTGTGCACTATAATAAATTTCTCCTGGGACTAACGGTAGTTTCCATTGAAATTCACCGCCGCCACCGAAACTCCGACAGGACGATATTATTTTAACGGTAAACAGTTGTGCTATGATAACTTATCGGTCCGTGAGTTTCCATGTTTGTTTGACAAACACGTTCCTAATAACCGCTACACCCGATAAAGAAGAAAATTCGACAAATGACCATCGTATCATAACGTCTAATAACAATAAATATAGGTATAAGAGTAATAAGTTAAAGTTATCCTGCTAGTTTGCTGTGCCCGACGGGATCCAGAATGATCTCATTATATTTTAGGTTACCATTACACATGGTGAAATCCAATAAATGTCAGAGTATTGAACGTACCTTGTAGGGAGAATCATTAAAGAACATGAGAGCAGACATCATCTCAGGGAGCGACGTGGGTGCATCGTTGAGTCTCTTAGAGAAAGCCTTCAGTATTATCATAGCCATTTCCCTCTCGCGGTTCCCGCCGTCGGCCGCCGCGCTCTTGTCTGCGTAGGCCGCGAGGCGCTGCAAGTTGTGGCAGGCTACGCTGTTGCCTGAAGGCTCGGCGCCATCTTGGTCTGAATTACATGTGACAAGGGATTTGGTAACCAAAACCAAATAAATAAAACTGTAAGACATATGTTCGGGCGTTGAAATGGCACATCACATTCTAAAAAGCCGAACTTTTTGTTAAATCTTGTACTACATATTAAATGAGCAATATTTGCAATCACGTTCTCGAAAACGGCTCTGACGATTTCGATGAAAGTTGCAATAAAGGGGTTTACGGAAGGGGGCAAAAATCTATCTAGCTAGATTACACATTTAGGAAAATTCGTTTTCTCTATTTTCACCCGAGCAGAGCTCAGCCAGGTACTTTTATTTGACGTATTAACGACTAGATAAATAAATGTCGTGAAAAATGTTGATATTTTTAACTATCCATAACACTGCCAATCTTATTAGAATATGTATCTGAAAATAAGCCAGAAAATTCCGAAGATATTTCCGTAATAATTCTTTACCTTCTTTTAGTTTTAGCACCAAATTAGCATCATCCGCAGAACTAGTGAAATAACCGCCGTTAACGTCGTCCCAGAACAGCTCGTTCTGTTTCTGCTGCAAGTCGCGCGCCCACTTCAACCAGCGGAAGTCCAACGACGCCTCGTATAGGTCCAACAGGCCTTTGATCAGGAACGCGTAGTCGTCCAGGAAGCCCTTAATCGGTTCGAAACTGTAAACAGTCACTGAATTATTAGGTACGAATATAATGCTGCGAATTGATTTTCAAAAAAAGATTTCAACATACATTTGCGCGATGGAACCATCTTCAGCTCTATAGCAAGAATGTAATAATATCTGTTTTGATTCATCATACAAATGTTTTTGTATGAACTCGGCCGTTTTGATAGCGTCTTCCACGAATTGCTTCTCTCCCAGCCCTTGACCAGCTTGTGCTAAGCCAGCTATCATCAAGCCATTCCAAGAGCAGAGCATTTTTGTGTCCAAATGCGGACGAGGCCGCTTCTGGCGCACGTCGTACAATATCTGGACGCATTCGGATATAACTTGATTGAATTGCTCAATAGTCAGTTCGTATTTCTGAGCTGTATCTTGCTTACTACCGTAAATTATCAATACGTTTTTATTGGTAAGTTCTCCGAGATGGTCAGTTCTGGGATCAACATTTCCATCCTCTTCAACACTGAAGTAGTCGCAGAAAACGTCCAAGTATGAGACTGAATTAATTTTCTTATCTTCCAGTAGAGATTTTAGTTCCTTGTATTCCCATGTACAGAACGCTCCTTCTACCTTATGTGCAGCTCCGAACTCTGGGTAAGAGTCGGCATCTTCAGCACTGTAAAATCCGCCAGATTCGTGTCTCAGATCTCTGTTTACATATTTTATGATATCTCGAACAACTTCGGCGTAAAATTCATCTTTTGTCGCGAGGAAAGCGTCCGTGTAGGCAACGGTCAACTGTGCCTGATCATAAAGCATCTTTTCGAAATGAGGTACATGCCAATCATTATCGGTTGAGTATCGTGCGAAACCGCTAGATATATGATCGTGAATCCCACCGTTAGCGATTTTAGTCAAAGTGTACAGACACATATCCAAGCATTGTTTACCTACTTCATTTTTTTTGTCACGAGCATAATAATGGAAAAGAAAATTAAAAATCGAAGCTTGTGGAAATTTCGGTGCTTTTCCAAATCCACCAAATTCCGGTTCGTAATTCGTCAAATATCTGTGAATGCACCTTTCCCAGGTTGCTTCTCCAGAAACACAATTAGAACTCTTTGAGTCGACTAAGGAAATTTGTTGCATTGCTTCTATATAATGCTGACCGGTTTCCAAGAACTTTTTATGATTAACCTTCCATTTGTTGGCCAGTCCAAGTAATAGAGATTTGAAACCTGGCCTGTTCCATCGGTCTTCAGGGGGGTAGTATGTTCCGCCAACAACAGGGCCTAAGTCTGGCGTAAGGAAGACTGACATCGGCCATCCACCACTACCAGTTGTGGCCAGTACGAATAACATGTAAACCCGATCAATGTCAGGTCTTTCTTCACGATCTACTTTGATGTTTATGAAGTGTTCATTCATTATTTTTGCTACTTCCTCATTTTCAAATGATTCTTTCTCCATCACGTGGCACCAATGGCATGTAGAATATCCTACGGATAGGAATATAAGTTTTTGTTCCTTCCTCGCCTTGTCAATGGCTTCTTGACACCATGGATACCATTGGACAGGGTTGTGAGCATGTTGAAGTAAGTAAGGAGATTTCTCAGAGATTAAACTATTGGTATGCTTTGGTTGTTCTGTAGATGGAGCATTCGAAGTTGCCATTATAATCTTATTGTCACTGAAACTCCGTGTGAGCGGTGGGACTGCTATATTATTTGGTCCAAATGTTGATAGCCTGAAAAAATTATGAGATACTTAAATGTTTTCTTTTCCTACTTTTATGGAAGGAAATGTTTCATTGTCTCTGCCAGTCTGTCCTTTTGGGTGCTTATAACTTAAATGATGATAAAAATATTCACAGATATATTTTCTTAGCTTGGTTTTGGTTTATCACTATCAAATCAAATCATTATTTAACTCCACAATCATGCTTTTTAGAATGAAATAATTAAAAAGATATATTATTTCAAAAATTCTTAACATGTGACTATTTAATAAGTACACAAAGAATTAAAGGAGCATGCTTATCATTTACTAGCTGACCCACGCAAGTTCATCTGCATAAAATATTTGAGTGATGCTCTGCTCCTATTGGTTGCTATAGCCTTCATTGATAAATGGGCTATGACTAAAACAATTTCTCAATTTGAACCAGGGGTTCCTGAGATTAGCGTGTTCAACCAAACAAACAAACAAATTCTTCAGTTTTATAATATAGATTTCAACACCAAACTTGGTTTTTGGAAGTTAATTTGAGCCTTCAAGTTGATGAAAAAAACCAGTACTTACCAGTTCTCTATGTGTGTGGATAATAAGGACCCGTCCGTATCAGGGGAGTCCTGCTTAATAATGAAGACACAACTTCCTTTTTAGTATAATAAGGATTGTAGCAGGTGGTGTTCTATGGTTTCTACCTACCCAGGAGCAATAGGTGTGAGTTTGTTTATGTAATTTTCTTTTCAATCTCAATAAAGAGCCCCAAATAAGGGGGAATCATTGGGTCGTCTTAGGGGCGGAAGCTTGAGTGTTAATGCTCACACTTAAAAAATATTAGTAGGTAATTTATTCATAAATCTTAGTAATTTATTGATCAGTCACTATTTACATAAGACTGTACACACCTAATCCATGCACACCATTGTATAATCCAAGTAAGTACCTATTCAAAAGAAGTTCGCAAACCTTAATTCATTAATATTATGACAAATATGCAACAATGGTTCCCTTCTCTTTTAATCGTCGTAAACACGACATGTAAACAAAAACAAGGTCATGTAACAGTATTACATTTTAGGATGAAACGTTAAGGATACAGCCGGCAGAGTACAAATTATTATGATAAATATTAATAGAATGATAAAATATATATCAAAACTATAGTATACCTTTTTGGCAAGCCTAAATCCCTAGGACTGCACACCGGGTTGGCAACGAGCGGTTCCTTCGTAGTATTTTGATTCAAATTGAGACTTTTCAACCTATTATCACCCGTCGAGAGACGCCGTAACAACAGAGCAGCACGCCCAGTAGGCATAATAATATTACGTTTCACGAAAAATCGCTTTCACAACACGGAATTTCGCTTTATTTTTGTTTTTCTTACATAATTTTCACTGCATTACTGCGACGAAACAAAATATTTTGACGTTTAAAATGGTGGTGTTGCCAATAGATAAAAAAGAAATAAAAACAATCGTCCTGCAAAGTAAAGTGATCAACCAAGTGTTTATTCAAATCAGCAGAAGATAAAAAGAAGTTAATTTATGACAATGTCTTGTAAAGCTAAAACAATGACTAATCATCATGATCATAAACACTCATCAATCTCGCCTTCCATGGTGTGGAAATCCAATGATTACACTGGTGCTAGTACTTGCTCTATAGGAACGCGCAGGCGCATTTATTAATTTGAAACACTACTGAGATGAAAACAAAACTTTTATACTAAAAAAGGAACTCTGTTTAGATGTTTCCGAATGGACATTCTGTGAATATCTAAACTTTTTCTACTTTTGTGATAATAATAATATTCAAATTCTTCATTCAAAATACCGTGCTTAGGTACCTAATACGAACATTATGAACCCATTTGAGCCATCAGCCAAACTTTAGAGCCATCATTATGAAACTTGTACTAGTAAAATTTAAATCATCAAAAGCTCAACAATTTCTGACCAAATCTTACTAGCTTTATCTATTGCAAAACTTAACGTAGATTAAGCTGCAAGACACTATCTTGACTTATGCTTAGATACAAAAGCGCTCCTTATCCCGTAGCGCAGCATTTGAAAGGAGCCCATACATATTTCATGGCAAACACCCTCTTGTGATTCTCAGCAACACGCATGCGCTGAAATCTGGACGCCATTCTCACTTTCACTGGCATACGAAGTGTTTTGACATATAACTAAATGTCCACCGCGTTTGGAAGTCTAATGTGTTCTTGACACGAGATATAATAATAAGTGATATTTTGGAAATGGAGCCGCGTGTGAAGTCCCCCTTATGATAGTGGTGAGAACGATTAAAAGAGATAAAGGTAAGTGACCGATTTTGGTTATGTTGATTAGGGGAAAACAAACGATATCTGTTTTTTTTATAACTATTTGATTTAAAATATTGTCACTATCGCTCCTTTTCTTGTTAAATTTATTATTCTTTATGATCACAATTAGATGCTAAAATATGAAATTGATGAAAAATGAAGGTAGAGTTAAATTTATATAAAATGTAACGAGCAAGTACCTATGTGGGTAAACATAACCATACAGTACTTTTTAACATTCCTATTCGTTAATCATTTGAAATTGATTATTTAATGCCAAACCTAACGTTTAAAATGATTAGAAGGAATTCATAATAAACACGTGTACGGCAAATAAGCCTAGTGTTAAGCGGGGTATGAAATTGCGGCCCGTTGCTATGGTAACGTTAAGAGGGTTGAAGCCCTCTGGCCCGCAGCGTTCCGCTCACGTTTCCCTCCCTCAGCTGATTGGCTATCTCGGTGCTCAGAAAATTTGATTTTATGTCGTAAATTGCACCAGAGATATAACATTGCATTTTGTTGACATAATAGCTCTGTGTAAACTGTAACGCTTGGTATACAAGATATAGACTATTTCGATAACTAAGTAGGTAATCCCGATCAGTAGTATCAAGATTTTGTAATGGTTACTTCAAGATTTATATGATTATAGAACTCAAATAATGAGCAAATTCAGAAACCATTGAAGTTATTTTGTCAATCTGGCAGTTTTCTACGAACTCTAGATAAATCTAACTATTCAAATCCTTGTTTAATTTTTATTGATGCTTCCACTGAAATTAATAGGGACTTAAATGTTTTGTTTTTTTGTCAACCGACTTCAAAAAAAGGAGGAGGTTCTCAATTCGGTTGCATGTTTTTTTTTGTGATTGTTACCTCATATCTTCGTCATTTATAAACCGATTTGAAAGATTCTTCTTTTATCTGAATGGATCTACTTCCCGATTGGTCCCATAGAAATTTCATCGAAATCGGTTCAGCAGTTTGGTTTTGAAATCAAAATAGCTGGAAAAAATCTGTCATCCAAGTAAAAGAAATTGCGAAATTGATACTTGACAAGGATTTGTGTGTGATGCGATAACTAAAAAGGGTAAAATAAAAACTTTTATGCAAAAAAAAACCGACTTCCAAAAAAAACACGAAAAAAAGTGGAAAATAACTTTACTTAAAAATGAAGTTCATGTGCGGATTTCAAAGTAATTTTTCTGGAACACATATTCGATTAAATAGGTTTGGAAACTAAATTGCGGACGCAGATTCTCTGAATTTCATCGACTAAAACAAGTGACTGGTATGATCCATTTTGCAGATTTTTATAGGCTCTTCTATCAGCGTAGGTAGGTATTCACCAGATGTAGAAAGCTGATGAAGATTGCTAATGAAGCTTTGAAGTAGATAGTGATATTTTTGGTAGTAGTAGACGGAGGCAGATAGATACCTACCCACCTAAGTAACTGAGATGGTGTTTGGTCCTTGTAGACTATCGCCATTTGCGAACTGTGGTCTATAATATAGTCCAGCCTCTTTGGTTTCCCTATGAGTGACAGGAAGCCGTTATCAATTGAATTAATTTAGCAGTTAATAACATTGCAAACAAAATAAGAGGGAGGGATCTTAGGTTTTATAACTTTAGGACGGATGTAGTCGTTAAAAACATATTTAAAGCTTTTAAAATCAGAAATCCCAAGGTTTAAAAATGACGATAGGCTTTTGTTTTTAAAGAGGTCAAGTACAATTTGTACAGATGAATAAAAATTAGGGTGAGGGTCGGCTTAAAGTGTAAAATTGTTTACGAAAAAATCCCAAGGTTAAGGAATTGAGAAGGTAGGCTTCCTCAATTCCATAACACTGGGATTTCTGGTGAACGATTTTATGATAAAACATCTTTTGTTCGTTGTTTCAGTTGCATCAAGGCGAAGAATATCAGACAACGTGCCTTATAAGCTTCCAAACATAGAATCTAGTTACTTGTTGATATTCACAGTTTTCCTTCCATAAAATTCTAAAGTCCAAAATCAAAAGCGTCCAAGCAATACAATTTCGGTCCCAATATCTGTCCAAAGAAAATATTGCGAAAATGCAATTAATAGATATCGAAAGTAGACGTAATAGTTGACTGTCAAGCCAGTTTAGTATGATATCGAGGGAGTCATTGTAATAGAGGGCAAGTCCAGTAGTGTGGATGGTGTTGCAAGCAGCATGTCTGTGTGGGTGGGCAGTGGCGCAGGCGGCGACATGCGCGCGCCGCCCGCCGCCACTATCCTCTCGACCAACACCTCCATGGAGTCCGGGATCGAGGCCGGGGTGCTGCCCACTGTCACGGGCTCGCTTGCTTCAGCCCGGGACTCCCTCGGCTCCATATCCCGAGCGGCAGAACCCCTGTACGACACGGACCACACGGACCTCGGCTCGGAGTTGGACGAGGCGGAAATACGCCGGGAGTTGATGCACGATGTAAGTTTACGAACACTCGCATATTTGTTTAATTAAGTTACAGTTAGTTTTAAGGTTAATGCACGTTTAATACATGTGTGGGACCTCATTGTTTTAAATGAACCTAATGGTATGGATATAATGTTTTAATTATATAGAACTGAGCACTAATTTGGATGAAAACAGACTTAAAATATCTATAATTAGTTTCGTAATTTCATTAATTATTTCTTAATTAACGTCTTGTATTTTTGCAGAAATGGCGCCTCCTGTTTGATAGGGTGAGTATTCCAAACTTTTTGTTAAAGCTTTTCTAAACGCAATCATATTTTCATAACAAGGAAGTAAATGTACCTGAAAGATAAACTCCTGGCATTGACGAGATGTTGCGGACTTGGAGTTGAACCAAGTTGAACCGTAATATATTATTCAGTTGACAGCGCGACAAGGTTGATGCCACGTGCGATATCTTTATAACTTATTTTGCTACCTGTTGTGTTGGTAAACACAAAGATTATTTATAATCTTTGAATTAATTTAAGTCAGTTATTCTGATCAAAGCAGGAAACAAAAAGGTTACCCGTGCAGGGGTCTAATCGGGCTATTTTTAGGGTTTGGTAAAAATCCCTGAAGTAATGGTTAACCAGTATTATAGGGTTAATCAGCCTATAAGCAAGCACAGAGTTAATTTTTGTTCATAAAAAATATGCAAGAAAGTGACAGACTTACCCGCGGTCGATGCTCTGTCTCTTTCATTCTGGTTAATCAGCAATATTTAATAAATGACTATGATTGATGATTTATTTAACCCATATTTTATAAGGGTTAACCCGTATAGTGGTTAATCAAATAGATAATATGGATAATAGATCAAACCGGTTAATCCTTTAGGCCGATTTAATTGGTCCCTAATATAAAGGGTGGAAACTTTTAGCGGGGCAGTAAGAGGAGCTACCTTAACCTTGCACGAAAATGGTCTGCATCTACTAATAAATATATTTGAAAATTCTACACTTCTAGAGGTCAAATAAGGAATGAACGTTTGTATGAGACTCCTTGTTTTATTACTAAATCAACGAAAATCGATTATTGGGCTTTCAGTTAGATATTTTACTTTCAGTTTCTGTGAAACACATGTTTGAGAATTTATTGGAATATTTACCACAAAAAAAACATCCCAAACAGGGAATGAGCAGTTCGATATTACGCTGAGGAAATCGCAGGCAAGGTTTTATTCACAACATAGAATAACTAATTAGTTAACTCACACCACAGTGCCTTAGTTATTGATAAGTTAATTATTTCTTGTTATTTATAAATGGTATAGCTCGTAAAAAGCTGGTGCTGTTGACTATATGAATATGAAATGGCGATAATTATTTTAAAAGCTCGTAAAAGTGGTAACTCTGTCGCATAAGGTATGAGTTACAGCCCGCATATTTCATAAAAACTGTCGTTTAGGATACGGAAACAAATTTCAAAGAATACTCTTTGTTTTTGACTTATTAAAATGTACAGAAGCGGGATATAAAATGTTTTTTATGTAGATAAAGGAGGCGGTGGCGCGCGGATCAAAAGTTTCGTCGTCACGTAGTACACATTGAGATAGTGCGATACTTCAGATAGGGGCGCTTCTTATTTTTTGTGCCAGTGTTTTGGGAAACACATGAAAATAAGGCACATGTGTGAAGTGCGACTGACGTGTTATGACGTTTCGGGGTGCCACTGTGAAATCATAATCAAGGGCTCGAGTACGTGACCGTATCGGGATAGGATTCAATTAATGAGCGCATCCACTGCTTTTACAAAGTCACACGTCTACCTGATCTTTATCGACATAATATTGCCGTTGTTTAGAGATTCGGTTATCGAAAAAACATGTAAATAACACAGAAAAACAGTTACATGCAGAAAGCTTGAGCAGTTTTTCATCATTGCGTAATACATTCTTTATCTCAATACTTTCTGAATTCTGCATACGTTGACAGTTTCTCCTATTCTCATTTCAAAAGTAACCGAATTCGTCCAAGGAGAGATTTTCGAGCTCACTTCGCTAGCTCTTGCAATTCTTTAATTCTCAAAAGTTTTGTGCATTTGACGAAGAAACTACATAGCTCCAATTAATGATCAAAAAAATCTAACCTACCCGAGGTAATGCTAATTTTAATTTCAAGCTCGCTTCGCTCACTCTGCCATTGGGTGTTCTTTGATTCAATTTATGCTTTTCTTTATAAATTAACATAAAACGTTAAAGTTTGCTTTTTCATTAACTGTGTTTGAAAAAGTCAAGGAGACAATTTTTTCAAACATTTATGAAGCAAGTAAATAATTTCCTTTAAAATCCTACTGATTGTGGTAGAAAAGCATGTTACAAATGGGGTGCTCGTCATTTTTAATATATCTAACTAAGTTTTACGTTTAGGTCTAGCTGTCTAAGTCTATAATACTACAATGGTTTCGGTTGTTGCAGTTCGATCCAGAGGGTTTCGGTGAGATACCATGGCCAGATTTCTTACAAACCCTTCAAAATCCAGATTTTATAGCACAGGTGCCACCACATAAGCGTGAGGTAAGCACCTAACTACAATTATTATTCATTGAACTTCAAGCTATTAGTCTAAAATATCCATAATTGATAATTTTGTGGCAGTTTTCATATTGTTCTTCTTCCTAAACATGTATTTGGCACTACCATCCAGTAGTAATCACTAAGCAAACCTTTCAGGTAATTATTATTAAAAGTGTCTTCAGGGTATTTTTTAAGACTGGTTTATTTTTCTTTCCAGATTCTCCTGGACAAAGCACAGAGTGCAACGAGCAACGCAATTACTTTTCAAGAGTTCGTCAATGTGGTAAGTGCTATTCTTATTCCATGACAAGGAAATTACTTCTGTATATGTATAAGTCAAACAGCTTGTGATCTTTCAGTGGTCTACTCATCTACAGAATCTTTGATCCCAATTAAACCAGTAAAATCATTCGTTTTTATACAAGTGTGTAATAAATATAGGGATATATGCGTCAGTCGGGCACGGCGTCCTTTACCTTCGCAGTGGGTTAGGTTATGTCCCACAACGGCCACAACGCGCTCGCCGCCGCGCCGTGCCGCCTCCCACAATACAAGACAACTAAATTAAGATGCAACGCCGATTACACTCAGCTCGCGCCCGTTCCAAACATAAACGAGTCACTAAAACCAAATTCGACATCAAAGAAGTTCCACCATACAAAAGTAAAAGGAAACTTAACGTAAACCAAAAAGTTAAGAGACACGAAACCCTCGAACCCACATCCTTATCGAGTCCTTACTGTCGCGTCTCGAAAGTCGATAAGGTCCGGCACGATTTATTAGGTGGACATTTATTTTTGTATGGTTAAATATATTATCTTAAATGCGTATTAACACTGAGCACCGTCGTTTATTATTTTATTTATTTTGATTAGATCTTAGGGCTTTTGGAAGGCTGAAGATAAATAATTGTTTTAAAAATTAAGTTTTTTTTTTTAAAGTCAGTTTCCCTACTTATGGCACTTGTATAACCTGCTTTAAGTTTAACTTTATTCATCATCATTTTGTTGATCATCTTCTAAGCATAATAAGTTTTACCGTTGATATTTTTGTTCTAGACAAACTTTCATGGTCTTTCTTCCATCTCAGATGTCTGAAATACTTTTTGAATCATCGTGCTCGAATAACAACGAATCTCCGAGATAAGCATTAATTAAACGGAATGCCCGACGATTTTGTTTATGAGCTGTTTAAAATAATTAGGTAGATGATCTGATTAACCCTCATTTATCAAATTAATACTCGAATATGCCAAAAGCAAGTATTACCTCAATTAATTTAATCGGCAGAGGTAGGCGATATATATAACAATATTTGCATAAAGGAATCTTAAGAAGCACTTTAATTCGCCCTAATGTCGATCGTAAATTATATTCCCAGACCTCTTTTATTAAGTTATTTAAAAGGGGTTCAGATGGAATCAAAGGTTGTTGGAATTGAAGATTTTATTGGTACCGTTCGACAGAAAAAATAATCACAGGAAAAAAACAAGTTCTCTAACTAGGTTGGACTACAATTAATTGAGATCTAAGGATCTAACTGCACAAAGCGACGAAAAGCTTTTAATCCAAAATGAGTTACCTCCACAATATGTTTTGGTTTAACCTTCCGAAACTCGTTGAATCTCAAGTGAGTCAAAGTCATACCTGTGCCTAGATAATTGTCTTCAAGCTCCTTACCTTCAAGGCTAGGTTGATTCTGAAAACATCCCTTGACCTTTGACATAACATAACATCACGACCGTAATTCTCGAATGGTTAGGCAGAGGAGTACCCAATAGTACACCTCTGCCTAAGTAGGAGATCCCTTGACATTCGTGCTATCCAGATTCCAGTGTTAGGTTTAGCTAATACTGCAATACGTTTTTAAAAAGGAGATCGTAGGCCTTAGAATTTTTACAAATAGTACGAAACTATCATCTGCCTAGCCCTTTCCCAAACTATGTTGGGGTCGGCTTCCAGTCTATGCAGCTGAATACCAGTATTTTACATGGAGCGACTGCCTATCTGACCTCCACAACCCAGTTCGTACTGGGTAATACGATACCCCTTGGTAAGACTGGTTGTCAGACTTTCGGGCCACTGACTACCTGTAACGACTGTCAAAGATCTACAAATGACAGCCGGGACCAACGGCTTAACGTACTTTCCTAGGCACGGAGGAAACTAAAACTTATGGGTGGTCACCCATCCACGGACCAACCCAGGCAAGCACGGCTTAACCTGACAAATAATACGACATACCTAAGTAAAAACTAGGTACAGTCTACATTCTTGTACAGAAAAGCATGTTTCGCCCTAAGCAATCATTTCAATTTTGAAACCAGAAAATTAATGAATATTTTAAAATAAAAATTGCTATTGTTATGCATTGTTTAGCAAAATGTGTCGATTCATCTCTGCCTAAGTGCCTAGCAAAGTGAGAAACCATAGATACTGCAGAGACATGTCAGGTTTTAACTGACTCTGCCGCCTTTTTAACATTCATTTCATCGAAAAATGTTTTACTTACAATTGTGTGGAGGATCGTAAATCAAAATTAAATTCGACGTATAAACAGACAACGAGGGACAGTGTAGGGTCGTGGGCGTTCATGATGCGGCATTCTTATGCTAATCCGAGCGAACCACATTCGAACGGGGTGGGCCAAATTGTTATTTATATTGTCACCTCGCGCTTTTTTGTTCGAACCTACCAAAACTCCCGGCCTAAATTACTGGCTGACTTCATAGCGGCCTGATATCGGGCTTTGTGATATATTGTGTCCAGCTGTGTGTACCTATATCATACAAAACAACATCTGCATTAATTTTACAAATAAACCAGATTTTTTTGTTAATTACTAAACTAAAAATCTGTTTTTTTTTAAAGAATCGAAATGAACTTTCTCTTCACTAGTCAACTCTTAAAGAAGTTTCCATACTTAGAGTGCATTTCAGGTATTCTTTACGTACCATTCTTCCGGTTTGCTGGCTCATTTCTCACCATGTTCAAGTATGTCATCAACTCCTCTGGTGGCCGGATGTCTAGCAGATGAAAGGAAGTTATTCTGGGATTAAAAACTCTGAATGGCCCGACGCGACGGTCCAAATAGCTCCCATTCACAACACAAAAGCGAAAAATTCTAGCCTTTCTTACTTTTTTCTGTCTATTCTTATAACATAAAATGTCTTTCTGTATGTCGAGTGTAAGTTTTTGCTTAGCAATGAAAACGATCAACGGTTCATTATTAATTTTTCCTTTTGTATCGACTGTTTAGGACTGGGTCAAAGTCAAAATAGTTAATAAAGATATGAGGAAAACTGCATTAACTCTCCACAAAGTGCAGTTATCAACTCAATATTGAAAAGAGAAAAGAACCAAATTCTATTCAACATTAATTGCTACCTAGTTTGTTGTCATTACGAAATTTATTATTTTTTAATTTGAAAATGTATATTTTTTTTTACGTGTGTTTGTAAAAACCGTTTTACAGAGCAAACATTAAATATACCTAACAATAAAGGAACCCTGGTAAAATGGTCCCAGCACCGCCAGCCACTTAAAAAGCAAATAATTCTGAATCTGTTTTATTATGGCACCATCAAAATCTATCCCAGAGGAACCGATCTACGTGCATATAAAGTATTTTTCTTTAAACCAGTTATTCCCCTTTTTGTATACATCGTCATTCTTCTGCCCTTATCTCCAATTTATTTGGTGTCGGCGCAACATATATTTTTTCTTTAAAGAGCTCTTGGCTAATTAATAACAGCCAGTCAGATCGATCTTCAGGTTAAGCCGCGCTTGCCTAGGTTGGTCCATGGATGGGTGACCACCCATTACATACCAAGTTTCCTCCGTGCCTTGGAGAACACGTTAAGCCGTTAATTCCGGCTGTCGATTGTAGATCTTTGACAGTCGTTACGGGTAGTCAGAGGAACGAAAGTCTAAACCAGTACTAACTGGATTGTTGGAGTCATCATCATTGGTATAGGCAGTCACTCTACGTAAAATACTGATATTGAGTTGCATCCAGTTAGACTGGAAGCCGAAAACGCAAGCCAGTTGATGATGCAACATATTTTTTTCTTCCATTCTTTTTGTATTAGACGTCATCTTGGTAGTTACTCCCTTTTTAGCCACATGGTCCACTTCTTTGGTCTGCCCCTACTTCCTACCCATTCCTGACAAGTTTTTCTATCTATAGGTACATGAATAAGTGCATTTGCTAACTTAACTTGACTTCCTCGCTGGTCTAGTGGTCGCAAGTGCAACTGCTGAGCATGTGGTCCTGCGTTCAATTCTCAGGTCGGGCAAAGTGTTATTGGGTTTTTCAATCAGGAATTTCTCAGTACCAACCAGCCACGGAATTGTGATCGGTTGATGGCAATATGCTCGCCCCACATGGGGCTTAAACATAACTGGCGAAATGTGGGTGCACACCTCCGCCTAACCCTTCGGGGATTACAGGCATGATGTTATGTTATGTTAAACTTGCTTAAACTGACACCTAATCTAAACTGTTTTAGACGTGTGCACAACCGTAAAACCCTACATGAATTAACCTAACGTAACATCGTCAGAATTCAATAACCCTGGGACAGATTTTGATGCGCTTTGGCCTGAATAAAGGGAGAAGTAATGTCTTCAAAACAAAAGTGGTTTTAACTGTGGCGGTAGTGGAACCAGCTCCCATACATTTTTGCCCACTGGATAGTGGGCAAAAATGTATGGAAATGTAAATGTATGTTTCAGCAAAAAAAAAGTTCTGTGATTAATATTATTTGTCTGTTGGGAATCCTGAAAGTATACCTGTCAAAGTAAAACCTTTTTACAATATTACCAAGTAGAACAATAAAACAAAGTGCCAGCCTCAAATACAAACGAGGTACAATAGATCGATTGGAACATTTTTTAAAACTCTTTTGTTATGAAAATGTTTTCACGTTGGCGAACTGAATGATTGATGTAACAGTGGTGACTGGAACAGAAGCTTTTAGGGAAATCGTACTCCCTCCCTACGGCAATTTCCTGACAGGAAATTAGTTCACTCCATTATGTTGATTTAACACCAAAATGTATTAAAGATTAATCGCTGCCGAAAACTTTACTTACCTTAAAATCTCGAACGCTTACAAAGTTATTGATGTTGTGAAAAGTATTTTGATTTCTATCTCTTATGAAATGTGCTAGTCCTAGGGTGGAATTACCTGTCTTGCGTCACAAAAAACTTTTGTGAGTCGCCGCTGACCCTTAATCAATTTATGGGGCGCTAACTGGAACATGGAAAATGTATTAAAGCTCACTGTGGGAACGAGCCATACGGCAAACATAGTTCCGAAACACTCATAACATTTCATTCTGAATTTTAACATTCTTTTGTCACCCGGAATACTGTGAAATTATAAGTGTGTGACAAAAGTTTGAAAGTAGGTAAACTACTTATCTGATATGTTACAAGCCTTTGTTAATTCTTAGATAAAACGACCATAACTTAAACAATACATTGCTGAAAAAACACTACTAACAACAAATCGGAACTTCATGGTGCGTTTCAAATCCACATTGGGAACAAAAACAATTACTTAATAAAACACACCTCAATCAAAATTAATTGCTTTACGCATTAATCTCTTTATCTTCCCTTACCTACAAAACAACGTGTCCGTTCTCCGAGGTAATGGAAGCAATCATTCCAGATAAGATCCTTCTAATGTGAGAAAAGGTAGACGTTCCGTTCGGATCGTTAATTTAATTTGAAATAATAAAAGTTATATCCATCATTTATCACTTTCGACAAATTTATTTTTAAATGCCCACTTTGACGTCCTTCTTATCTGTGACTGGCCAGTGGGGTGGGAGCAAAAAGACAAAAAGGTCTGTTATAAATAGGCGTAGGCGTGCCGCTGTCGGCGAGGCGTCAAGCCGTCATTAATACGAGGTGGCGCAGGCGCGGCGCGCTGGTCAGCACGGTAAGGCACCGCGCGCCACCAGACCCATGCCTGCCCTGGCCCAAGCGTAAACCGCACACACCTTCAATTCATCATACTTCTTCTTCTTTATCGTGTGGTTAGTGCCTAACCTGGTGCCAGAGTTCATATATTATGCCGCCCGTGGGCCTCTGACTTAGCTTTACATGTCGGCGAGAAATATCTCTCAGGCATGTTGGTTTCCTCACGATATTTTCCTTCACCGAAGCAAGTGATAATTATAGAATACGCACATGATTCCGAAAAATCAGAGGTGTGTGTCTTGGGTTCGAACTCGAGACCTATGACTTGGCAGTCCAACGGTCACACCCCTAGGCTATTACTGCTTATTGATATAATAATATATATAATTCATCATACTGACGAAGGGGAAACAATAACAAAACCCATGCATCACATGCAAAAATATTTGCTCATTTTTCCTCAGTCATTATGTATAAATACGATAAAAATAAATTAAATTAGACGTGTCAAAAAAAAAACTTGTGAGTACCTAATTCGTTAGCGGGTCCTGTCACGGGCGCATTCCATCGTCGAGTAAGTTTTCGTGTTCGGGCTGACTGTCCGTCCGTAACTCACACGGTATCGGTGCCATCTAAATTGAGATTTTATTGACGATTACTGTTCTAGCGACGATATCGTTGCGATCTTGGCGCCCGCGCCCGCCGGACCCGGTCGCCTGCCGGCCGCCACACTTTGATCCCACCCTTGATGTAATGCTTTTCGAACCCTTCATTTATAATGTGGATATCTGACTTTATACTGTCCACTCCTATATTAAAGAACCTAAACAGAACACAAATGAAGGAGAGAGCTAGGTGATGTCATTGCTCATTTTGCAGTTATTGAGCATTTGATCGGAAAAAGCTTTTTGGGAATATAAACAGTATCAGTAAGAAAACAAACATCCATTCAACGTTGGCATTTTTATTGCTCCTTGGTAATTAATGTCTTACTTACTGAAATGAAAATTCTTGCTCGTTCCGATCGCAGTCAAGCTAACAACCATCGAGAAACATTTAACGACTATTCTTTGACATCGATCAGGACATTAATTTCTATATAACCTATTGTTTCGCATGCGCACAATGAAAGGTATTCTAGTGATGTCAAATGTCCATTCATGTAATGTTTGTTTTCTACTTTAATGCTTTGATTTTACTTACCATCTCATCACTTACCTGTCTTGCTGTTTTTCTTTCGTTTTGATTATAATTTGTTTCCAACATTTATTTGGCATTTATCAATCATAACACCTACCTAATCTAAATTAGTTTTTCTTCTAAAAACGTACAAAAAAGTTCATCCCTCTGAGGGCTGATGTCGCCGGGAGGGACAAATGATGATGGCACACGGAGGTCACCGTAGTGAATCGCCCGTGGGGGTAGATGGATCGTGTAATCGTTACAGTATTTTTTTTAAAGACCACACCGAAGCAAATTTACAGTAATTTCACGCGCGGCAAGTTCACACGCACCTGTGCCCTGTTGATAGGTTTGTTTACGTAGATAACTAATAAAAGGGATGAATTAAACATTTAAATTTAACGCTTCGAACCGATGCCTCGACCCTTTCAAAATATTTTCAAATCAACATATTTATTGGCAGGAGGCATCCTTTGTGACGGCCTACAAATTATTTAACAATGGCTTCGATAAGGTTACACAACAACACAGGTGATGATATCATAAGTCCATAAAGCTAAGCTATTTAGAATATAAAATATTGTTTAGGCACGCATGCGGTCATAGCCGGAAAATCCAAAATGATTTATGTACAGTAGATAAATATTACTTAGGTATACTTATACGTCGACTTTTTAGGCTAAAATTTCGATTGTCTCTTGGTGTTTCTCTTTCTATTTAATTAAATACTGGAAAATAAAGTAAAAAGTTTTTCATTATTTGCATTCAGGATCTGTAAAATCTAACAGCATGTTACCCCTCGCCATGATGGATACCAAATTTATTTGGAAAAGATTTATTTTAAATAGTTTGGTAGGTAATATTTATTATGGCAGTCATTTTTGTAAAACAAAACACACTAGAGCCGTTCAGTTTCAGGCAGCGTTTCCTATCCTACGGTTTTCTAATATTCCTTCTCTTTCTTGTCACGGAAACTTTCATTCCGTAGGTATCTGTTGTATCAAAAGCTTTCAAGTTTCTATACAAGTGTTTCGCCTCATTTTTTACATATTCATTTTAGTGTTTGTTTTTTTTTTTAATCAATTATCTTGATTTCTGTCCGTTTATAATATAAAGTGGTTCTCTGTCTGTCACCTTCTGACCCCAAATTACGTTTATTGTTCACGTTTTCTGCTGTTGCTTAGTTGTTGATAATACAGGACCTATGTAATTTGGTAACCTGAACATAAACATGAGCATTTAGTATCACCGTTGGTCATTTGGTCTACTCGCAGTAAGCCAAACTATATTTCAATAATATCTTCGACGTTAGAAAACGGCTATTTATTACACTCACAATCTGTATTTCCTAATCTATCCTTAATACACTTAGGTATTTTTTCTCCTTCAATCATGGACCGAGAGATGACTATGTACGTTCGACCTAATCTGCATTGCAAAGCAACGGTAGGTAAAGCCTACGTATTTTTCATCCATGTATGTCAATCTAAATGAAGTAGTCATTAAAACACGGATATGCTCATCAGATCACAAATAGATAAATGTAAGTTGACAATGACATTCACATTCGCGTCGGTGAATGAACTGTTGCGAATATGTGGAGGTGTTGATCGTAAAGATTCCAAAACGGGCCCCCTCAATATGATGGCATGGCTCGGTGACATCAGCACGGTAACAACAAACGCTGCTCCAAATAGGAGCCAGCCATCCTGCCTCGCCGCGAACAACTGACATTTAAAATAAGAAATTGTAATCGAAAAAGGATAATAAAACAATTGGACAGTTACCCGAGAACAAGGCGCGTTGTCCATGGAATGCCGCTCTCTATATTTAGCGAGCTCGTTTGCGTTGTGTCGAAATGAATAATATTATATGAAAGAACAGAAGTTGAGCGGCGCGTATAAATTAGCAGATAATCGACCGACATCACCTGTCGATGCCCACGCGCACGCGACTCGGCGCGGCCGCGACGCGCGCGCCGATACTTGATTTACTGCGCTATCTCCGCTATGATACCACGCCACGTGTCTCCTATCTAACATCCACGCTCCACTAAATAAACTTCCTGATTATCTGCGTAACGAAGTTTTCAAGGACCGCTCGTTTAGGTGCCACTTTCTAATCAGTATTTACAAACCTGTATCCTGTACGTTGTCGGCGCTGCAGGCGCACTCAATGTTGTCCATGAAATGGTTCACGCGCCCGATGAAGAGATAAGGCGAGGGCGATGCCAGACGCCTCCCGGACTAAATATTTACAGTGCGACTGTGAGGAAACATAAATAGTGGCCGTCCGACGGAATATGTTAGTGTTGTTAATTGGATTCGTCATGTGGCCGCTGGCGATTGTACGCAGGCAGGCCACGATCACCGCCGATGACAGTCACAGGCAGACCTGCTTTGTTCGCGACATCAGCTGTAAACAAACCAAAATATACGAGTACACAAACAGAAATCATACAAGAACCGAAGAAATTGTTAAAATAAAAGAAAATGGGAAAGCCTGGCATCATTACACAAGAACGCATGCATTAACTTGTGAGTGGGAACGCACATGAGCGCGAATTATCATTCAAAGCTATGCACATACAAATATAGGGTAAACGCCCCTAATGCTGGTGTTACCATGTGTTTGACGTCCAGATAATAACACAGGTGGCGGCTTTAGTACTAATTAACTGCCGTTCTCAGGGAGCTGCGATTAAAACGAGCAGCGGAATCGAACCTCGACCTACAAGAAATGTCCGATGAGATGTTGTTTACTGCATTAGGATATAATGAGGAACGTGAATGAGGAAAGGTGGTTATTTGTCACGGTTGTGTGGAAGCATTTCCTTGTGGAATTATTTGTAATATCCTTAGCTAAGTAGTAAATACGGAGGTTGGTTCTATTTTTACAATTAGGTACCTACCTGATAAAAATAAAGTGCAGATGCAAACACCATGTTAAGCGCAAACAACTTGGCTTACATGAAAATTAATTCCGTCGTTATTAAATACAAGTGGCAATTTACTTTTAATTTATCAAAGTTTTAGATTATTGTTTTGAAATATATGTATTTAAATGTTGTAATTTCACGGTGGGTGAGCAAGTGCAATTAGTCACTACGGCGACGGCGACGTGAGAGTAGAGAGAGCTGATAAGGATCACATGAGGCGAGACCGCCGAGCGACCACTCCGTCACACCTCTTGCATCTACCTCAGTTCTCACGAGATTTTTCAAGTCGGATTAGCAGCAAAACTGAATTAAATATGTTTTCTTATTGTACTGCCAGTTCACATAGTAAAAAATATCGCCCAGTTTACCCGTTAGCCGATTGCATATCACTAGACATAAATTTAATTAGTTAAAGATTTAAGATTAAGACTAGCTTTAGTCCCAATTCCAGTCAGAGATGCTTGAAACAGAGGCAGAGACCTCGTTTGGTCGCACTGCGGACTGCAATAGGCTGAGTTGATTACTTGATTTCCATTGATTGTAGGCTAGTGTTAAAATAACTGGGCAAAAAAAAAGGTGGAAGCGACTTTTGTTCTACTATTAAGCGACCCGATATCTATGTTTTTGGTAAGCCTAAGCACCAAAAACCGATATCTTAAATTAACTAGGTGCAGCATGGCAGCAGAGCGCGCCTTGCGTGTTTGACTAGAACATTAGCGACGCGAGTACGCGACGCGGCCTGGCCCCCGCCCGCGCCACTTTCTCACGCCCACGAGCCACGGACCAAACCGACTTGCCTTTCTTCTTTATTGCTCACTATTACCCTTTGTTCTAACACTAATATATATCTTTTTAATAAAAAAAAATGCGTTTAGTATGTTTTCCATATAAATTTAGTACTCTATAATTATTAACGTTGTAAGGCAGTGAACAGACGATGATACAATTATTTTAAATATATTTAGTCGTGCAGATCACCATAAAATCCTACCATCCAAGGCGCAATGCTTTATAAAATAAACTTTTATTTCACACCTAAACGGAACTAAGCTGAGTGCGTGCGATCCTCGCCACACAAGTCGTCGCTTCCCCGTGCACCGTGTTACCGAGAAAATGACAGAAATAAGCCACACGGCGTAGGCGGTACCGACACTATAATCAATTGTTACAGACCGCTAATGTGCTGTTTACCCTACATTAGCAGCTAAAGGAATAGACTCCTTTGTGACACATTTGTAAAAGAATATTATAATAGCATTCGAAAAGATTCCTTCTTAAATACGGCGCATGGAACGTTGGCATCCTAATCCTTTAATACTTGAAGGATTATGACGATATGATTTTACTAAGAGGAACTTAATTTTGTATAAAAGTTTTTATGCATTTTGCAAAAATAACACACCAACACTGAAATTGTTTTGTAGGCTGAAGAACGAATTTTTCCAAAAGCGACGTTTGATTGGCGTCTCCGTTACATCTTTTGCAATCCAACATATAAGTTAATTACATACATATCTGTAGTTGATAAGGTGACATCACGTGTCGTGGTCGTCTCGGCAGGCGCGGCGTCCGTGTGAGTGTGGGCAGACAATAGGTTGTGTTGTGCGGCGACTGGCGCATGGCGTGGGCGCCGCGGCCAAAACGCGATCCTACGCGGTCGCACTACCCTGACCCCGCCGACCCAAACAAACTTTACCTACTTCATATTTTTATTGATTAATTAGAATCAGATAATTAGAATCAGATATGCGGGCGAGCAATCAAGATTAAAAATACTGTCTCCATTTATTTTGGGTGTTTTACCTTTTTCATGAAACTAATTTAATATAAGATTTCAAAAATTCAATGGGATTCCAAATTTAAATCACTCAGCTTTTGGATTGTAGGCATGTGACATAATTAATAGGTACCCTTTTTATTTTCATCAGTAGGTACCTAATCTATTTATTAAACTTTATTTATTTAATCTTTAAAATTTTAAATGCACATAGACATATTTTGAGCTTTTCTAATGCTTTATGGTTGCGCAAAATGATTGACGCCTACAGGATGCTTAAAGATTCGTCTGCACCTTAATCATGCTATGTATTTGTTTCGACAAGCTTAGGTACATGTAGAGAAAATGAAAACGTCAAATATTTTATGTGAACATAATTTTCCAGTAATATAAACATATATGAGCGGTAATTCTAAATGTGTCATGTTATTATCAAATCACAGTGTGGTGTGCGCACACGCAGGGCAGCGGTGGCCGCCCCCCGGGGGGCCGGGGGCTTTGTCGGCGCCCCCCGCGGCTCCGCGCTTCCACTTACGTGAAAAATTACACCAAACTCACTAACTAATAACACCATTTCAAACCATACACCGTCCAGATAAAACACAATTTACTTCTCAGTTACTTAAGGTTGTTTCGAATCAGACAACTTTAATGCGGTTGTTTTGTCACATACCTACACCAAAAGCAACACATATCTCAGAAGTGAAACACAATTTTCGTGCTACTATTATCTTTATTGTTAAAGTAATACTGATGAAAATACCTTGAAGGACTGTAATATCAAAAATACGTTTGGCAGGTTGTACGCGGGCTCGGCCAAATGGTACATCTTAATAAAATCTGGTGGAACGTCCTGTGGCGTCCTCGGTGGCCCGTACATGATATATCATAATGGACATAAGCAAATATAGATCTACCACTCGTTATGGACACTCATTTATTGATGTTTCTTATTTTGTGTCCTTATTCATCAGAATTTATTAATCACGTATTCATTATAAATTTATTGTTAGAACGTATTTATAACCAGAATAATTTATGCATGCATTATAAATAACTCATAAATATCTCCCCGTTACCGTTTACATTACCTTGCTAGTTTGGATTTTCATGCGGAAATACACAAGGACATCCGGTAGGTAAAAGCCTGCACTTCCACGCGCGTAACGGGTATACCACGAAAAAAAAAAACCTTTTTGCGTTCCAAATTGAGTTCACAAACCTTACTCAGTTTCTTGGGAAAAATATCTACAGGATCGACGTATAATAAATTCGTGTATCAAGCTAATCGGTGTGTCGACACAATTCCGATAAAGTCGTCAACGTTACGAAATCGATTCGTCACTGGTCACCGATGTGATCTACCGGCGCGCCGGCCGTCGTGACGGCAGTGACGGCAGGTGCGAGTCACCGATGTAACGCTCCGGATCGGTAGCGATCAACAATTCTATCGATTATTTACAAATAATCCGATACCGAATTATCGAACGCTATCCGTAGTTCGGTCACGTCTTCTGACAAAAAATCGATTGGAAAAGTCGTGCGGAAAGTTGTGATCGATTACGTACACGGATAGATACATAACACAATTCCGGTAATAGCTCAAAATTTTCCTGTTAAATAGATTTTAATATTCCCTGTACGTGTACGGGTTGAAGATGAAAGAGTTTAAACAACTTATTCACGGTGCTGATGCACCGTGCAATGCAAAAGCTCTCGCGGCCGCCGCGCGCCGCCGCGCCTTGCTGATAAATCACAAAATCAGAGGCAGGTAGCACCTCTGGGGAGGAGCCAAAGCGCTTATCGATGTAGTTATTAGAGCGGGCTTGATAAATATCATAGCAGTTAGAATTACCTATATTATGAAGTTACAAAAAAAAAATAACATGCTGGATATAGCCACCTTTCAACTGTCTTTAGACAAAGAGACTTATTAAATAATCCTTAGAGAGAAGATTACCACATCAAAAGTTCATCTTTGGCAAAGAAGAAGCCAACTAAATGTCACAAAAACTCCGAAGATCGATGTTAAACATTACAGTCGAGTTCAGTACATAAATAATAGCAAACTATATCGATAAACAGTTACACCGCCACTTTTGATAAGCTCCATTTATAATTTATAATAAGTTAATTTTTGACAAGGCCCGTAAACCGATTATTACTAACAAGGTGGTCCGACGTTTGCGTCTCTTTCTTTCTCACGTTTCTTATAAATTGTCTCCTTTTGTAAAACGTGATGATGCACAGTAAACACACAGCAAGATCCCAGAGATTGCCACCTTCCACCCATTTCTATAATAAAGGTGTCTCTGAGCCCTCACATTTATTTATTATTCTTTACGTTTTGATCCGCCGCGCTTTAACAATGTTTTGTACAAAACAATTGTGTTTTTTCAAAGACGGAATGTTGACAATTCCAAACATCTTTACCGTCATTTTGGCAAAATTTATGACCGCAGCTTGATATTGTACAAATACTTGACAGAAGTTTTTGTTAAGAATTTCCATATATTCTGGCTACATTGGACGGACGAAAAGCTGTTAAGTGGCAAGGATTTGTCTAATTTTCATATATCAAGTGCACTTAGCTTCCACTGGAAGTTAATATCAAGTGCGGTATGTTGCGTTGATTGCCATTTATGTATATGTTGAGCGGAGTATCAACGGTGCTATTCCTGTCTTGTCCCGGGATAGCGGTTCTCGGAATGCAGCGGAAGTCCCGGGCGGATCCCGCGAGCCGCCTCCTTATTAATGGCCTGTTTAGACGAGCTCCTTTGTTACTCGCTCACGTCCTGCCACTTCAAAACACTACGTACTAATGGCTGCACTAAAACATGTACAGCATCACATACTGAGTTTGTTTCATCTAACTGAACCAAGTTTCTTCTTCAAAAAGAAAGCTACAACGTCCAATGTAAAGCCGTCGCAGCAGAGAACAATAGATCGAAGGTGCACTTTGGCATATTTGTTCTCAGTTTCGACTACATAGTTTAAATTGACGTATCCTGTTGTCAGATTTCCTGGCGTTAATCCTGTGGATCGGGTGTTTAAATTAGTTACGAGCGGTTTGACTCTTTCGTTTGATGTTTGATTGGGTATCTTCGGAAGGGATATTTTTACAGTGTTTGTAACGTATCGTAGTTTAGGTGTGTTGTTTAATCTGTAGTAACAAATGGAGGGATAACCAGTGATGTGTTCTAAAAAAATTATGATGGCATGAATCATAGCGTGCCGCGGCGTGAGTCAAATCCGCGCCGCGTGTTGTCCGGCGACATTCGCAAGGTCGTGCTATTGCCCCTCGCGCCCAGTCGCGCAATCGCGCTGCCTACATCCTGTCTCGTATCATTAGTAAACACCTATTAGTTCACCATAACTTATGTAAAACATAAATAGTTAATCTTACACCTAACTCAAGTTGCCAAATAAGCCTCAGTCAACTTTATGCTTTAAACAAATTGTTGCTGCGTATAAGGAGCAAGCCTTATTAGGTTTTTTATCTACATAGGCATCACACATTAGTACATACAGAAAAACTAAATCACACTGATCCCATAAAAACATCCCCAATACGTTTTGCAATAACCATTAAATTTTATACGATATCATTTAGAAGCGTTAAGCCAAACTAGGTGCTACGCTGTCGAATACGCGGCGCCCGCGCAGTCCGCTGTGGTCGGCGCCGGCAATCACAGACGCGATCAATGACTGCCCATTCACGTCATCCCACGTGCTTCTATGTTGGGGGCCGGCTAAATAGCTGAATCAATTATCAATAATAACATTTTTTTGAGACAATTACAATGCTCACAAGTGAGCCCTACTTACTTTCTAGTCGCTGCGATCAGTGCGCAATCAAAGTTGATTGTATGTGTTGGGAGATTTATTTACTGTCTTGCTGCTGAGCTGGTATTCGATTACAATATTTCTTCTTGTACTTATAGCAAACGAAGAAATGTTTATGTGCATTCTACGATCCATGACAAAATTTACTTTATTATTCGTACGCAAAATTTTCCTCCTTTAGTAATAAAGGTTCAGACGTCAGATGTGAAATTCGCTATATCATGTATGATGGATGATCGTGTGTTCGCGAATGACTGCATACCTAATCATACACTCTAATAGATGAGGGGTTTGGGGAAACGCTTACTGTTATATAGAAAATGTTACATCCCAACGGTTTTCCGGTTTACCCATTAACATAAAATATTGGATGCTTACAAGTAGTTTTGTAGTCCTAGCTGTATAATATTCTACATTAACGTTCATTACTAGCTCTATAATAAACTGTAGGGGACCCAAAACTCCTTGTTTACCACACAAGGAAGTAATCTAATTTCCCCACGATATTTAAACATAACATGGTTCAGGAACAAACAAAACAAATAATAAATTTCATTTATTTTCGATGCGTCGCTTACCGCAACGGACTAGAGTAGATGATTGCTCAATTACCAGGACCTCCTTAGTCGAAACACTAACAGCAATCTCGGATTGACTACACTTTCGACTTTACGACATTAAAAATAAACGCTTTTTTGTTTCGCTCCATTAGTAATCTCGGTCGGCTTTATACAAAAGGTGGCTTGGAGTCCGCGCCTTGTCATTAGAGCACAATCAAACATTATGTTTAGGAATCGCCGACAGCTTAACCTGAGTTTTTCATCCATTTCATAATTTGTTATTTGGGATTATAGGGAGCGTGCCGCAAAAGACAAAGTAAACATTACCACCGTTACGTCTGGCCGTCCGTCGTCGCGTCGTCGGCCGGCGAGCAGCGAGCGGCCTATCAACAAACAATGTGGACTGATAATTGAACGTCATCAACGTTTTTGTGTTTTATATTGTGCGGTAGGTGGTGCGTAATGTGAATATGATTTAGTGCGACGACGACAAGACGTGCCGCGGTGCCATCCATAAGCAATATTTTGAGGCGGTAGAACCTGTTACGAAAACCTTTAACAACAGGGCGGGCGGCTTGTTCTTGCAAGTTATTGTAATGATTGCTAGGAATCTACAATTATGAGCCATTTCTCACATTAGCGTAAATAACATAATCAAAAGCAATTTAGATTGTAATCCATCTATGAAAACATTTATGCAAATTCATTTAGTTTCATTCATGCTATAACAATGGGTGGGTGTATTAGGATGAGAATTCAGTTTAAGTTTACAGTTAACTTTAGGTTACTGACTCTACAAGTGTCGAGTTAATGTCTTAATCTTAATTTATCTTCCTAATTTATACAATGTTTTATTTCTTTATTTAATTGGTGTTTCCATACGACAATGTCTATTTTTGTGGTGGAATGGAAATGTTTTCGAATTGGCTTAGCCTTAGTACATAGCATAGAAACGGGATAAGAGAAATGGCATGATCAACACTTGTCACATTCTCAACAATTTCCATACAAACTACAGCGACGCAATAATTGACGTATGGAATTGGAAGCTCCCGGCTTTGAAGGGCATCCGTGACAGAAGTTTGGTGATCAAGACGCGGCGATCTCATGATCCATGATGCTTACCCACTAGCGTAGCCAAATTCAACTAAACAAAGATTCCACAACAAAAAAACCAAGGATGTCTCAATGCCGCCACGCTTGATCAACACTGGCCAGCTAGAAATAATCACGCATTACCCACATCAGTAACAGGTAACAGCAGAATCTGCATAACGATTGCGTAGCATGCGTGTTTCAGTGCTGCTGGCTCTACGGTACAGTACGGTAAATGTTAATGGGTCTTATTAGTTCCGCCACATGCCGCCCGGTCGGCTAGCGAGCGGTCGACTTCTGCCAGCGGTCATGCTTGGTGACACCCCACCACCATTTTCTGTTTGTTTCATATTTTTTAGTCTTGTTAAATTTGCACTGTAGGCCATGTTCCGTTTTGTAGGAACTGTAAAATGTACGTAAAGTCACAGAATACGTAATAGTACAAGGTAAAGTTAACGGGTAAGGGTCAATGATGATATTAGGTATTAGGGTGAGGCTCTATGATTTTATTTGCCAAGCGTTTGTTTTCTAAAGTAGCACTTTATGATATGATATTTGCATTAGGTATGTTTGTCAGACAGGGACCGACATACGCATCAGCTTCAACCTATTAAAGTTCCCCATTAATAAAATATCAAACATAAAGGTATGTTCTACTATTTATGGATTGTAATGCAATAAACAACTCTTTTCAAAATATAACATCATGTTATTCAACTATACAATTATGGATTTAAGTTCCATCTTTATAAGTTAACAATATAATCTGACGTTAACCTGGGAATAATTCGTAATGATGAACGCAATACGAACGGTAAAGTAAACTTCTATTGTTAAAAATCTTTTACGGTCAAGTAAATTTCATGCAGCTAACCCTTTCAAATCGTTAGCAATGGATCACGAAAATACACAATTACACAATTATATTCATTGCCATTTTTAAATGGCAAGATTGCTGTAGTTACCAAGTGATGTGTTCAACGTGGAAGGTCCTAAGGAGCGGAAACATAATACCTACGATACTGAAGAATGCAACCAAGAACACTCGGCATTTTATTATTATCTTTTATTTGATGCAAGCAATAAAAAGTGCCCTGCGCCTTTACATAAACTGTAAACAGCGTAAATAATGTCGACAAGATGTAAAGTGGAGCTCGCTGTGTGCTTGTGTGTAACCCAATTGGTCGAGTGACGCAGCTGATGCGATCCGACAGTTATTGCTTCCCAAATTGCGAATTTGTAAATATTTGTAAATCACAAGAATAGCGAAACACAAAGCCGGACCCGGATCTAGGCCCTCTTACCTGCGGCTTCCGAAATCCGCGAACAAAAAACGCAAAATTGATTCAGTGGGACTGCACAAAAAGCTATACATTGTGTCCCCTGTATTTAGCGATGCCGATCCGACTCGACAAATAAGGTTATATCGTTTGGAAAAAATATGGATTATTGGTTTGAGAGCGTCCTATTGCTACCAGTTGGAGGGATAGATATATTTGAATAGGTTCGGTAACAATACAGGAACTGGATCAATACGGTGGATGCTTTTTAATTGACTATCGACCTGATTATCGTTGTTCGTGGAATGTGGGTCAGTGTTAGATGGCATCTAGTAAGCAGGCGGGAATTCGAGGCAGGATGCAGGTAATGAGAGTACTGAGTAGCGGCGGTACTGAGCTCGCAATTGAGATGACGAATCCTACGCAGTAACACTTGTTATGATATCACTGTACACTATGAAACTCGTTATATGTTCTTCGTAGACGTTTATCGACCACTGCTCAGATTGATTCAAGGGTGACAAATGTCACCGGCAATTTCTTCATTACGATGCTATCAGTTGCCATTATTGTGAATTTGCTATTGAGATCTTCCTTCTAGATCCTTTTTAGGAGTTCCTTAATATCTGTGTCCATCATAATCATTGGCACGACGTTCTCAGCTGTACAAAGTGATCCCGCATATTTTATACGACAATCAGTTTTAGGTATGCCCAAATACTAGATGCTGAAGTTCAGTATAGACAAAAATTGCACTAAAAGCTCCTCAATGAACGCTACAAATTATAAGGAATGTTATCTACTTGCAGCTCAATACGTGGGCTCAAAGTTTGTGAGCATACAGGAAACGAATCATGATGCTCATCAATGTTAATACTTGCACAGTTAAGACAAAAAGAAACCGTCGCGTCGGCGCGGCGCGTGCGACAATGAGGAAATGCTTCGGATGTCCCGGCTGACGACATGCGATATACACTCCTACACTTGGTACATAGTCATAGGTACTTATAGACACCGAACGGGGATTATCCACTATGTTCACATTGCTAAAAAAATGCTTTCGTACTTTTGAACTAACTACTGTAGATGTAAATTGTTCAGATTTTTTGCGTCAGTTACAATAAATTGTAAGCGAATATAAAATAGGTGTTACACCATTATTCACTCGTACCTTAAGGTAGGAGGTTGGAGTTTTATGTCTGTTGAGGAATAGACAGAATCGTAAATTCTTAGCACAAAAGTCCTTAGCACAAAATGCAAGACTTATTTAAAATTCGGATGAAAACGATGCAACAACGATCACATTCCATTTCAATCAAATGCAAATGATTGTAGACATACATTTCATGCAAAATTAGTTGCGTGCAAAGCATAATCAAATTCTACAGTTTTAAGCGAAAATGCAAACGACGTTACTGGACTGAATGCAGACAGAAATATTTGTATTCTGAAGACTTAAATACCAGTACAAATTCTGTGAAATTGTTCCCGCTGTATTTTAGTACATAATTTAATTCTATCTGGCTTAATAAACTGGGCTGAATTTAAATGAGACGACAATTTTGCTAGGCAAACTAAAGTTTTGTTAAACGAAGTAGCAGGAATAATGCTGCCTGTAAATTGTTGTTCCTTTGCAGGTCAGCTAATCTACTTCAAAAGAAAATTGCACACAATCTTTCAAAATTAGTGATCACTAATTTGCCAACGAAGCCTTTGCTCAGGTGCGAAATCGATACCTCCGATCATCACATGATTCGATCCCGGCTATCGAATTATATCGGGTAATTGTGGTGTTTATGCCGGCAGCGTCGCGTCGCACAGTGGGCTGAAAATAACGTTTCATAGACATACAAATCGTTTTTCTAATTTGACCTGTTTCTTTATTGGAATCTATTAAGACATGCTTCTTATTGATATGTTCTAAGTATGAAGTCATAAACCACAGGAAAAGATACACTTTCGATTTTTTTTCAGAAACTTTGTATGGAGAAAACCATATAATAAGCTATATCTCGGCTGTCGCGTGAGTGCGGGTTATTTTCTTTCACATGATTTTTGCTCTATTTTTTTGCTAATTTTTGATGTATAACACCATCCTCGCAGAAGTGCGATTACTGAGAAAAAAAAAAATTAAAAAAAAATATATTTTTGTTTCCATCTACATTGGCTTTATTAACAAATTTTAATCATATATCTCTAAAAATCATAGCATAGCGGTCATATAAAAACTGCACTGCTGTTTAGCTTTCACAATTTGCTATCTTTTCCTCTCCTTTCACAGCCCATTTCTTCAAGTCTTGCCTATATGCAATGTGTAAAAGACATTCCATGCATTTAATGCGGGCATGTAACGGAGATAGTCCAAATTTCAAAAGGTGTTTAGAGACAGGCCTTTTTATTACTTCATCTAAAGTATTCATATCTGATGGCTTTGCTAAACACAGATAGCACGTTGCACTAGAACGGGTTTCACTGATGTAAGTGCAGACCTTGCCGTCTATCATGGTCATCATGAGTTCATGACTGATTTTGCAGTCGTTACAGTCTGTAGTTGTCAGCAACTTAATTTGGTCTTCCATTTCCTTCAAGTGTTCACTAACGACTAGTTTGCTTTCTTTCAAAAAACTAAACTGCACTGGACGACAAAAATATGCTGAACAAGGTTTTGGATTCTGCCATATGATTTCGTTGCCATCGGTAAGCTTTAATGGAACTAACGAGGTCATGAATACACTGGAATCATTATTTTCGTCATCCATTTTCTGTTTATATTGGCTTTGGCTCGATGCACCATCAAAACCCCCCTTGGACACTAAAATAAGGTCTTTTTTTTCGACACATACAGGTAAACTTTTCAAAATCCTTTTAACAGTTAAATCAAGAAGGGCTTGAAGGGAAATTTTGGCTGTTGAATCCGTCACTTCAATTGTATGTTTATCAGGATAACACTGAGATTTAGCTTGCTGGAGCTTATAGTATGATGGGTACAAGTCTACCACACCTGCCCGAACGGCTGTTTCTCTTAAAGTTATATATTGCCACTTGGACAATTTTAACGATAAAAATATACCAAGTGCTTTCTCTGGTGTGAAAACATGCTTGGGACATGATTTTTTTGTAATCGCTTTAACTTTTCAGCAGCTTCTGGGTGTTTCATCATAAACTCAATAACAGAAGCCATGTTTTCCAAACCTTCTTGTCTCATCTTTTGCACAGCAGCGTATGCAAGCTCACTGGACTCACAGTCTTTATGACTTTCAGTCCTCCTTTTCTTTTGTTTACTTCCTAAATCTTGAAATGGTTTTCGAGGTAAACTCTTCTTATTTGTCTGTGCTTCACTTGACGAAGATGTGGAAGGGACCGGGCATTCGAGGGTGATACGAGATTCAGATGCCACAACATCTGTAGCGTTCGGTTCTACAACGCAACTTGGCCAATCAATATCACACTGAAGCCAGTCTTCATATTCCTTTAAAAAAACTTCTAATTTTCGATGAGCTAGTTTCCATTTTGTCATTAGACTTTGAGTAAATCTTCGACAATATTCCTTTAACGTAAGACTATCTTCATCCGAGAGATTTAAGTTCAGACGTGAAACCACACTATTGTATAACCCAAGGCTGTCACTGTATTTCCCCCTGCTTTTCAAAATCATAAACAAGTCTAAGTAAGTAGTTAAACTTTCCATTGCCACGTTTATAATCAATGTTTACACAAGAATAAATCGAGGTGAACTGAGAGATTACTGCAAACAAACTTCTATTTATACTAGTCATGTAAGTAGCAAATCTTAGTAATGATTAAAAATCATTAGACATCTTCCTAATGAGCCATCATAATCCCGCAGGTGCCTAATGATTTCGTTGAAACAAAACAATAGGCAGGTAAGTAGGTACTTACTGATTAAAATTAATCCATTGTTTCAAAAAGGTCGTTCAAGACCCATTAGTGTGTCATAAACAAATTAGGTAAAAACATATTTCTATAATATAAGCCGCATAATTTTTATTATTATAAAATTGTGAAAGCTAAACAGCAGTGCAGTTTTTATATGACCGCTATGCTATGATTTTTAGAGATATGTAATTAAAATTTGTTAATAATGCCAATGTAGATGGAAACAAAAATATATTTTTTTAAATTATTTTTTTCTCAGTAATCGCACTTCTGCGAGGGTAGGTGTTATACATCAAAAATTAGCAAAAAAATAGAGCAAAAATCATGTGAAAGAAAATAACCCGCACTCACGCGACAGCCGAGATATAGCTTATTATATGGTTTTCTCCATACAAAGTTTCTGAAAAAAAATCGAAAGTGTATCTTTTCCTGTGGTTTATGACTTCATACTCAGAACATATCAATAACAAGCATGTCTTAACAGATTCCAATAAAGAAACAGGTCAAATTAGAAAATCAATTTGTATGTCTATGAAACGTTATTTTCAGCCCACTGTGCGTCGGCGCCACAAAACATTCACATTATAAAACATAGAGCTGTCAATATTATTTACCAACTTTTATGACCATTCGATTTTGTATGGGAACGTTAATGTTAGATCGTTCTTCGTAATGCCTTTATTGGTGTCCGGCCTTGATGGTTGACGTCAGTGAGAAAGTGGCTACGTTTTATGGAGAATTGTGTTGTATACTGTGACGTATACCGTGAAGTAATTACCGGTCGGCTTGTGTATTATAAATTTTAAAATAGGTAAATACCAAGAATTTCTCTGACGACAGTTTAATTCAATGTCACTGGCAAGTATGCAGAATGCGCGCAAAAATCCAATCAAAAATAAAAATCCCCTGTGGAACATAATAGATACACGTCAAGCAATTGTAAAAAGGAAACTGTATTAACATCTGACCTTCTACCTCATCTGTGGCATTATTGAAAGCAGCCGAGATCGGGCGCCGTGTGTTTATTGGATAATGAGGCAATCCCGCGGCGCGCGGCGTCCCGCCTCGATCAATTGAATGATTGGCCGCAGTAGTCATAGCTACGTCGTCTGACACACGCTACCGCTTGCCACCATCTACTACTATGGAAAACTCATTTCGCATGCGGAAAATGACGCTGTTTCCATGAAAAGAGGACGACCTGATTTGGTCATCGTTTGTAGCCTTCTCATTTTGGCTTGATCCCTGTCATTTGATTATTCTAACAGAAAACTACAAAACTCTACGAAACCTTTAGTGTGGTGTGTGTGAGAATCTTTCGAGATAAATGCCAGAACCTTGGTAACGCTTTCGACGACCTTAGTACAGCAAGTAATTACGGTAATCAATCACTGATAAAAGAGACAATCACGGTCTATATACATTGATTTACAATACGTAAAAATACACTAATTACATAAGAATATACTATGTTTTCTATTATCACGTAGAAACATTCTTGGAAAATCATTATTTCGGTCGATGTCTCTCAAGAATCTTACAATTCAATGTAACTGTACCAATTAAGTACTTATGTAGTATTGGTAAACAGTTAACTTGTTAATTAGGGAAACCTAGCGAATCCGCCGTGCCGCAAAAACGAATACAATTTGCTGGGGCATACCGCAAATTCAGTTGGTAACCGTAAAACAGCAAACTGACGAGTTTCCCATCAAATTACGTCGGTAACGAGTGGGGGGGTACTTTTCCGCATTTTTTAAACAAGTGCAGTGATTTTCAGAGGCGGCCACGGTGACGGCCCGCGTGAACTAGCCCAATTAGTCGGTTGTTAATGAATGGATTAGTGAGCGCGGGTTAGATGCCGCGCGCTCGTTACTGCTGACTGCTGAGAAGCACCGCAGGTGTCGCATTATGTACAAAGGTACTGTGAACTCGTATGGATTGCGATTGTTGTGAACCGAATTAACTTAAGGAATTATTTCTGTCTTAATTATTGTCGGCTGGAAGCTGGAAGAAGGAAGAAATTTTATATCATTATTGCAATAAAGTAAAGGTCTCGAAGGTTAAAGTTTCATGATTAAATTAAAGGTACATGTTAACTGTTCGTAAATGCAGTGTTCCAAACCATAGAAATATAATGTTCCAAACTCTTGGGTATTTCACAATCAGAACATGCTCATGTATCATCATTACTCTAAATTCCGAGGTGGAGCAAATTACTATTTATTCCTATTAAATCATTCACATTCACTAGCGTTGGCCTATCTGTCACTATGCTGCATTTAGAGGTCAAAATCATCGACACCTCTCTATTGCAGGTTATTGTCTTGTCCAACGTTTTGTTTACCCCGTGGGTAATTCCGAATAGACGCAACTGTAACGGACTGCACAGTTGATCGATCTGAACTAGATCCACGGCACCTATGGCCGATCGTGCGGAACTAACAATTAGGGCAAATGCAATCAAACATTCACATCGGTCTGAAATAATAGTGGAATGTGATGTTGTTTTTGTTTAAATATGGATTGTGATTGGAGACAGAATTCGCCGAACGGGCCTGAACTTGATGGGATTTGGCATCGAGAACCCTATTTATATTTTTAGAAAAACTATAACATGAAAAACGATAACACTTGACTTAATCGGAGAAAGTATCACAAAATTAGTTTACGCGTAACTTTTTTTACTACCCACGATCAAAGTGTCCCATCATTAATAAAGTTCGGCGATCATCTCAAAGGTTACGTCAGTTCTCATAGAGATCAAACACAAAATATTGACCCTGCCCGGCTCAGGGCTCTCCAACTTTTCCCACAAACTTTGTAAAGCAGTCGTCGACACGTCGCGTTGCCCGTATTTGTTGGGAGCGGCAAACTGCCAGTGCAAACAACTAGTGGTCAAATCCCTTAAGTAGGCAGCGGGTCAATATTTTTGTTAATAATTTAGTGTTCGGTGATTCCCACGGGCCGTGGAAACGTAAGAGAGGGCTCGCTTACAGATCACACCCTCTCTAACTAGGATGATGTTTGAACAGTGTTCGGTGACCTGTACGACATGATCTACTCAATTTCATTGGACTCATATTTAAATATTAAGCCCTTCGTATCATTTTCTCTAATACAATCAACGTATCATTTTCATATTACCAAATGTGTGATACTTATCATTATTTAATATTATGAAAACTGGTATCAATTCTCTCAAGTAATTTAAATTTAAATATTTTTATCAAGTTCTGGAGAAGACTGATTAATAAGTTTTTCATCTCATCGGAGTATTTATTAAGTGGAAGCAAGAAGTTGGTCAATGAACAAATTAACAATACGTCGCTCAAACAAAAGATAAATAAGAAGTGATGCAATAAAACCGTTTGCTTATGTGCGGGAACAAAGGAGAGCCGAAAAACTGCAAATCGGATAACCACGTCGTGACGTCACACTCTCATAGAACCACAATAACATAAGGTGTTTATTAGCTATACATAAGCATGTCTAGCTAATCAACACCTTATGTTATTGTGATTACAAGATTCGTGAGAGAGATACATTGGTAATCACATACACAATACAAGCGTATCACGTATGTGACTACCAAGGTATCTCTCTTTTCTTGGTTGAAGCTTCTAAGGTCAGTTTTACAACCTGGATACTTAGGTATTCCCAGGGCTTAGTCATTCCCAATTTAGGTACCTACATGAATCACCCTAAGTTTGAAATGATAGATGTTGATGGAAGTTTTTGTGAATTTTGCGAATCATTAGCGATGAATTATTTTGTGACTCAATAGTAAACACGACCCAAAGTACTAAATGCGATCACTTGAATTTGACTATGGATGTAAGACTCTAATTCATAACATTTATACAGACGTGACCAGAAGATTTCGTATACCTTGACATTTCATGATGATCTTACTTGAATGTTAAGTTTTATAAGATTTTAAAAGGGAAAGGTGAATCAAAATGTCCATAAAATATCAAAATTAACCGATTTACAATGGTCGCACGTTTCGTTACGAACCTTCACGTTCTCGAGCTCGGCATACAGTTTAGTTAATGAAAGGGAAAAATAGTTCAGCAGAAATGGGAGGTCGGTGTGAAGTAGCTAGGTACTGAGCACGTGGTGCAAATTGCAAATACCACACTCTCCATACCTTTCCGACTAACTACAGTGCGTTTTCCCACACTTCGTTATGCAACGAGCATACCTCAGCCTATTAGATCATTTTATTTTATAATCAAACATGAGTAATTGCTAAATTATTCTGCTCCCCACGCGTCAATGTAAATTACCCTTATCCAACAAGTTGGATTTCAGCGTCAAACTAACTTTTAATGGAATAACGAGGCCAAAATTGCCTAACACATAAATACATACACAGCTGCATAGGTAATTCTAATAAATATTGCGATAAAGCTTGAAAACTTATCATAAACTACACTACTTAAGGAAAATATAAATACCTACCTATGGGTTCCAGGAAGATTTTTGTTTCAATAAATATGACAATGCAGGCAAGTGCCAAAATAAACAGAATGACAAAAAGTTAGTGTTGGCAACCAAACATGTTTTGAACTTTTGATAGCTTCGGAATAAATGGTAATGGATGAAATAGACCCTGGCGGCAGCGGCGGCGGCGGGGCGCGCGTCCCGGCCTTTTGGACTTATTGAAAGCTGCAGGACTGGCAGAAGTGCCTTGAATCCACGTAGGTACTTATAGGATTTTCAAGATTTTTATAGTGTATGATGTTGAAAATGGATCTTTATGGGGTTGTTGTTTCATAAAATTATTGAATGCCTAATAATTTTTGCCTTTATATCTTAAAGTTAGTGAGGTCAAGGTGTAGTTTAGAGTTAAGATTTCGCATGATTATGATTGCGTGTCGAAACATCTAACTAAAAAATGGTAATCGTGTTAAGTGCAGTTGGAACGTTGATGTAAGACTTCCAACACAAATTGATGCAAGGCTACTATTGTGTGAACAGCCAGTGCGAAATGTGGAGCACTAATATGAGAACTGCAAACATTTGCGGGCTTCTCACAGGCCGTTCTTATTGAAAAAATAATTACCACTTAGTGGATGGACAGTTCGTTGTAATTCTACAGCCTGTAGCTAATGCGTTGAACAAATACGTCAACATTTTTCACAAATTGTTTGGCGCCTATTTTGAGTGCATAGAAGTAGCCATGTGAACAAACCGAAGCATTTGGTGGACCAGTGGAATGGGGCGAACTCGGGACTTACAAGTAGTAGGTAGTGGAACCCAAGCACGCAATTAATTGCTATTGTGTAATTTTTTTTAATCACCACTGCTCACAAAACGGTGAAGGCAAACGTCGCCAGTAAACTGTTTTAGAACTTAAAGTGCAAAGACAAGACATCAACCAACCCGCTGTAGCTCGAGTGATCGATTACAACCCACTACCTGTAACGGGGCGGACTATATTTCAGTAGTGGACGTTAAACCCTGATTACGAACAAACCAAAACACCTCGCCACCCGTTGCTGAACACAGATTCATAAGTTCATACAATGAACGGACATAGAGGAATTGAATGAAAACCTACAAACAATGCGATGTAACTCTCACGATTTCCGTAAATGTCATGTGTTATGTACACAAGGTTGACATTACGGACGCACTCTGAGCGGCCGCGGTTGACAAAGGGCGCGACGCACCAAAACAATAACAATGTCGACAGCGGCGCGTGCGCAGAGTGCGCAAGTATAACAAATTGTTTCACACTACCAACTGAGATAACTGGGTATAGGCCTCTTGATTTGATTGTTTGTACGACCATAAAGCTGTTAGGCCTATCTATTTTTCTGTCAAGGGAAGTTTGTATTGTATCTTAAACCACATAACCCGAGTTTTATAGCAGTTTGCTGAGGAGGGAAGAAAGGAATATGTGAAATGGACTTCAAACTTCATAGTCGTTGGGAATATAACAAAAGCTCAGTAAATAAGGAATTTGGTCTCTATTCAGCTATTGAGAATTCGAGATATGATTTGTTCTAGAACTAGGGAACACTCCTGAAAAGTGTTGTGGAACTAGTCACAGATTTTTTCAGTGATGACTGAAAACCGTTTAAAAATAAATGTAATATTGAAGAGAAATTCGCGGTATTTACATAGTGCTTTTTTCTTGAACGAATAGCAAGGCGTACTACTGCCTACGTCAAATCGCAACATGCATTTTAACTAAACAGAATCATCATAGGAATTTCCTTTGAAAAATGATTCACTAGCGTAGGTCAAGTTCCGTCATAATTCGGTTTTCAGAGAGAAATGAATCACGTCTGTGTCGATGAAGCGAGTGAATGGAAACGCGCCGCGCATACCGGAAGGCAAGCGGACATGAATGACGTCGCCGATGCGCCGCGGGCCGCGCGGAGCAGCACTGTGCCGCAATGCACCTGTGCCATAGAGTAGGCTGCAGACACGCTAACCGAGTTATATAAAACAATTAGAAAATGTTGGAAGCGAATGGACATATTAAATTGTATAAGAAGGTGGTTGCAGTTAGAAAATTTAATATTTGCAGTTAAATTCATAGAAAAATAAGCAAACAAGTTTATAATGAGACAGATGACGACTGTTAAAATTTAATTGTTCGGTAAAATTACTTGGTGCTTGTAAATTACTTAATTAATAAAGACGAAAGAGGGCATAATAACTATTAAAGTCATGTTGACTGACAGTCTGTTGTTAGGTACTATTAAAGTTTATAAATTATGATAATAACTAAGAAATAAAAACCGTTTACGACGCACAAATTAACTCGATGGCACGAGGCACTATTAGAACAATGAACTGACATTTCCGCAATAAACAGACGTGTCTATTAGATCTCAAGGTTTGCTCTATACTCTATGGTATCAATATCGTTGGTCGAATTGAAAAGGCAACCGGTCGTCTTGTACGTGAGGCAACTACGCGATGCGCGGGTAGGCAGAATGAATTCATTCATTCATTACTACAGCAGGTATGAGGTACAATGACATCGGGTCTTAGAGATTTTTTGTGTCACTTTACTACTAAGTGCTGGTAATTACGATCAAGGTAACAAGTGGGTGATGTAGTAGATATAACTGTTTTCATAACAGTTTCGATTAGATGACTTTGATAAGGTTTTGCTAAAGATTATGGCAGGATTTTCTTTGAGACTTTTAATATTTTCATTTAAGTAGTAGTAGGTAACTCGATTCGCTTTTCTTCAATTTTGTTTCTCCAGAAATTCCTAGAGCTATTTTAATTTATAAAAAAAAATGTGTCATTTATCTTGTCAACGCCTGTTTACATTTCACAATCTCATATAACAGAACAATAAGCGCAGTAAACGAAACGTAACGGGTGTCCCGGTGTTTAGTGTTTACAATGGACACAGAACGTGAGAACTTCGCTCTAAACCAACATTATCCGGGACTTTGGAGGTGTCCTACGTGCCAGTACAAAGAGGGCACACGACAGACCAGATTTTACATTTTATTGAGTAGGCGGCCTAACACAAAAGGTGTCATAAACAATGCATATCTATTGGCCGGTGTTAGACATTAAGCCGTAGAACTTACCCACAGTCACGTAATTATTTTTTGGTGAAATAAAGCAATTGTTAGCTCGGTGCAAGCCGTGGGAAAGGCTTTTTTGGGATTTGACTTCCCTGTGATACTTCCTGTTTAAAGAAAAGAGGAGAGTCAAAGAATGTAAATTTTACAAACAAACTCTTTTTTCAAACTCCTTTAGACGTGACATTTCTGAAAGAAATAGCGTTATATTATGATCCAAGACTAATCACAATACTTTAGTATTTTACAAGCATTAAATTGCAGTTTTCATTACATTTACATGTTACAAATGTCTAACATAATAATGACAGTGATTAGTCACCTAAACAAAATAAGTACATAAATCATGTAATGCAAAAACAAGCTATAATTACGCGCAAAGATTAGTTCAAATCTCAGAAAGCCAAATTCAGACAATAATATTTTCTCGTTGCAGTTGCGGTACCCACACACTTAAGCAATCGGAATAGTACAATACAAGTTAAAGGTGCTATCGATGTATAAGCACCTAATTGAACTAATTGTAGCAAGTGTTTACTCGTACTTTTTAACCGACTTCAAAAAAAGGAGGAGGTTCTCAATTCGGTTGTATTTTTTTTGTTTGTTACCTCATATCTTCGACATTAATGAACCGATTTGAAAAATTCTTCTTTTATCTGAATGGATAGGTACACTTCCCGATTGGTCCCATAGAAATTTCATAAAAAATTGGTTTAGCAGTTTGGTTTTTAAATCACAATAGCTGGAAAAACTATGTCATCCAAGTAAAAGAAATTGCGAAATTGATACTTGACAAGGATTTGTCTGTGATGCGATAACTAAAAGGATAAAATAAAAAAATAACTTTACTTTCGGAAGTCGGTGACTATTGTTTGTTTCATTGACTTTTTGACACCGACTTCCGAAATTAAAGTTATTTTCCCCTTTTTTGTGTTTTTGGAAGTCGGTTATTGTTTTGCAATAACGTTTTTTAAAATGCTCTCATCATCGTCCACAGCCTGAATTCACCCACTGCTGGGTATAGACCTCTCTTTTCTTCTGCCAATCTCCACGGTCCTGTGCCAGCCTCATCCAGGTATCTCCCCCGACCGCAACTAAAAGACACACTGGCAGCCCTGTAAAAACTCAAGGCACAAAAAGTACTTGAAAATATATCATGTTGACAGAATTCTACCGATAAAATTTCCAAGCTATATCGTACCGGTAGCTCAGTACTTACTGTAATATGATCGATGGTGGGCCGACATCCGGCGGACACACGCGAACTTCCGCCCCTCTATTGTCCTCCACCCTCGCTACTAAACACATTACCTCGCAATGAGCCCTCTAAGTGCGTCCCGTGCACTATGCGCTTCCCGGCATACCAATGAGCTGCGTCATGCACCAGACGTGCTATTTAATATTAAAGTATTTACTTTTAATTATATTTTGACATTCTGTCCAACAATAGACATCTAAAGGTAAAAATTTTTACGAGTTTCACCGGGCATTCGCCTGTAATGTAACAGTTCAGATGTCTCTGTACAAAATCGAATCTTGGATTGTTACATCACAGACGAATGCTCTCGGTGAGGGATGACGGCGATGATGATATAAAAGAGATGAGAGAGATAAAATAAATAACTCAAAATAGCCTTTATTTACTAAACTCAGTAAGCAGTGATATTCTAGTGGTATGACCGTTGGATTGCCAAGTTATAGGTCACGAGTTCGCACCCAAGACTCGCACCTCTGATTTTTCGGAATCATGTGCGTATTGTATAATTATCACTTGCTACGGTGAAGGAAAACATTGTGAGGAAACCAGCATGTCTGACAGATATTTCTCGACGGCATGTAAAGCCAAGTCAGGGCCCATGGGCGGCATAAAACTCTGACACCAGGTAAGGCTCTAACGACACGATAAAGAAAGACTAAACTCAGTACATACAAGACACTTATAACAAAAGTAAAAAATTATAAAAGTAGGTACTATAATCTTACAAAAACCTACTAACACCATTTTTTTCTATATAGAAAAATTTAACAAAGTAGGTACTACTTAAAATTACTGTAACTGTGTACTGTGTGTGTGTGTGTTCTGTTGTGTGTGTGTATTAATGTCCCTGATTTCAGTGTGCCTATTGGCAAACGATGATTCCCGATGTCGATGTCGGGAATCATCGATTGGCAGAGGCGTCCTGTAGCCTGATACTTGAAAGAGTAAGGAAAGAAGGAATGGATGGACTGTGTGCATAACGATTTATGGTTAGAAACAGAGGTTATTCATGAAGTGGCGACTTATAGAGAAATTTGGAAGAAGAAGACAAACTGCGCTGACCCCAAATAATTTGAGAAAGGTCAGGAGAAAAATGATGATCGTGATAACATAGAAGTGATCATAAAAGGTGGCCAACCTAGGTAACCTATCTGCAACGGGCTTTGGTGGAACTACAGAGCTGAAATTCATAAATCTTTGAACAAATACTTTCATTTTAATTAGGTACCATTTTAAACTTAATACCCAATACATTTAAGTATACTAATTTAATGCGTCTTCAACATGAAAAGGGAAGTCCGATAAATGCTAATTGGTCTACAACTGCTTAAACGGCCGTAAAAAAGTCTTTAATCGTTGGCGTAAGCGATCAAGCAAAATGGTTGGTATCCTCAGACATTATGCATATCTGTTCCTTAACTTATCTATACGGATATGTGTTTGTTGTAATTTTATGTAGAGCATTATTTGAAACGGTCTTTCAAAGTAATTACATGTTGACTGTAACAGCTATTGTATGTCGTTACATAATTATTTTAATAATACGTAATTATTGTAATTTACTTGATTTATTTACTATTGTATGTAAACAATTACATAATCATTAGTAATCCTTCCAAATCGCCTACCCACATCTTGTTTCACTTATGCTGACGTTATTAAGAGATAGTTATGACTTTGAAACCATGAAAGAGAGAACTAGTTTTTCTGATCTGTCTTTTAAGCGTTTTTGCGTATATATGTATAAATCTACAGCTACATAAGCAAAGCAATCATGTAAATAATGTGACATTTGCATGTCGCAGAAAAAAAGGGAACTTTTTGGACTAGTTTATACAAGTCACCCCTCAGGCCAGACGGCGCAGGGGTGGTGCCGCGACGGCAGGTGCGCATACGCACGTGCGCCGCAGCTTTCACGCCGCCACACCTAGGATTAACTCAGATGATTTCTTTTACCAACCACAAACACAAAGAATTTGGGTTCTAAGGGTAAGCCAAGATATGGATTCGAAATAATTATAATAATTCCAAAAAATAACAAAGGTACCTAAATCGAGTATACGTATATTATACTATACACAGTTGATAATGCCACGGACCTCTTGTAGTAAAATAGATAAGGAAAAAAACCTTTTTATAAACAACGGCAATTTAAAAATTACAAAATTAATACAACATTAATTGTGAATGGCCGCTCTCATGAAATAAACTCGGCTGTGTTAAATATTTTGTACAGTTTTCTGAAAAAGGGCACGTTAATGTGCCGAGTTAACAGATTTCATGCCCTTATTAGTTTCAAGACGAAGGAATGCAGTTTTTACCTTACCGTCAGTGGCGCATACCTAATCAATTTATAGTCAGGTAACTATAAAATGGAGCATTCTTGTCAAGTGAACTAATGAAGTACCAAAAGTTAAAAATAAAACAGCTGGGACTGGTATGACCACAAAAACAAAATTGTCCAGTTGTGGATACAGACAAGACAGATTATAATAATTGGGAAACTAGTGAATGAAAGTAAAAAAAAATCAAAAACATTTCTGCGGTTTACCATAAATTTTCGAGTCCACCTGTTCGAGAGCATTCCGTACCTACATTATACTATTTAACGCTTCGATAACAATGTTGAAAATATAATAGTAGTAGTCCGGCCATTACTGGGATGATGAGGCACCTACACACACAATTAAAATTAACGCGCGTGCGCACTCTAAGCATCGTTGAACTTAAGTTTAGTTCACATGGACACACTTATTTCCAAGAATATGATTACTTAGGAAGATCTAGCTTAGCTGTCTTTTAAAAAAAAATCTAAATTCAGGAAACCTTAAACAGAAATTAAATAAGTCCACTGTTCTGCCTAAACCCCAACTTTAAACAAACATACTTTAAATCTGAACTTAGTAAAGCTGGCATCCGTATAGGAAAAGCAAAGCAGAGATGAGCAATCTTGATATACAGTGGTTACCTATAACTTTTTAGCTACTCACTGAAAATAAGTTCTATCTTATATAACCTATTTATTCGGTTACCTACCTAATTTAATGTGAGTGTTTATTAATATTTGCATGCTATTTTTATGGCGAAATGTGTCACTGCACTACATCTTATATTTACCATCTTTTGTACCACATTTAACGCAAATAAATAATTTTGACTTTGACTTTAACTACGTTACAATAAGGTATAACTTTTTTAGGTATAACTGAGAATAAGTATTATATACCTTTATGATCAAAGGTCTACAAATGTAAACAAGACTCAAAGTCACGGGTGGAGGCACAACTAGTTCGCTACCAGACAATGGCGGCAAGGCACCGTGTGTTCCCGTGCACCGCGCACCGTGGAGCAAGTAGCTTGTTGCCACAATGTCACTCGACACTGCTGCTCAAACCTGTCCGCCACACAACTGCTTAGATGAGCCAGTACTGCTTGAAGTATTTATTACAGTTTGTACCGAACATTTTATTGTTTATCCTCTCTTTTATTGTACGGGATATCTTCATTCACTACTGTTTGGTTAGCATGCAGTAGATTTTTTCCAACTGATGAACTACACAATTATTATATTCGTCGTACTTCAAGCACATTATGTACCCTACCTATATCACGTCAACAACAATGAAAAATATTGGATTACCACTCCCCTAATTGTGGTGAATGAGTGTACACACATGCCGTATGGCAACAGCAACGGCACGTCAATCCATGTCCACCCTTAAGGACACTTAACTTAAAGAACGCGCAAGTACAATCGGCCGGAAACGGAAGGCGCGCGTTTCGCGATCTCTCGGCGAAATTCGGGCGGCAGCTGCGCATGCGCCGCCGCCATACCAGCTGCTATCTAATAGGTCATTTCCGCTTTGTTTACCGTACTGTGCAGACGTCCAGTTCAATGAAGCTAGAATAATTACTTACTCAATAAAATGAGATTGGATTCTATGCTTATTGTGGCTAGGAGCTATAAATAAGGGGTCGAGGGCTTTTCAAAACCTTTCCTAGACTTGCTGTGGACCGACGTGGAATTTAATAGAAGAAAAACATTTGCCTAGCGACAGACTTTTTGTACTTACTGTATTACTATGACTCGGCTACACCCTCGTAATGCTGCTCACACTGAATCCATTTGCATGCTGTTTTCACATAATGTTTCGGTTATATTTAGATAATGAATTTATGAAATAAAAAATTGAAGACGTCGTATTTTTAGTTAGTCTGCAGGGGAGATACCGAGGGCTTCCGTCAATTTATCACCTGGATTACAAAAAATGATCTCAGGGGACAGTTGATTGCTTATGGAAATTAAAAGACAAATGAAAAAAAAAATATTTATGTCGGGAGTTCGGGACTCACGAAAAAAATCTTGTCGCGTGCTTAAAAATAACTATCGATAAAACATGTTCATGGTTATTGTTGCAATAATTTGTACTTGATTGGTTTAAGTATAAACCGAAGCAATATAGATGTCCCTTCGTAATGCTTTTTTTTTTTCATCTTCTAAAATAGAAGTTTTAAAAGAAGCTTGGATTTTTTTGTTCGATGACAAATGTCTCTTGTAGCCGTCGGGCATCATTAAAACCCCGTCTTCGCGACAAAAGGAAATTTAATAAAGCCCTACGATTTATGTACTCTCCTACCGACTACAGGAAGTATCACTAACGCAAGCTAGACATTAAGTGGTTTCCTCCGTGTACAGTTTGCGGCGATTTTTAATTGATACTTAACCTGATTTCAGCTCTTTGTCAGCAAAGCAGAGAAGTTTTCACTGCGTATTACTAAATAAGTTTTGTAGCTTTATTGCTAATAAACTTCCAGTATAAATGAAATAAAAGAAGTCCGTGCTTCACGGCTTTAACTGGTTTCCTATTCAAAACTTTCATGACAGAACCCATTCGTAGGTAAAGGGAAGCCACAAGTAGCCCCATCGAACCGTTTTTTGCTGAATCACTTGAAGTTAACCCCTCGGCTGGGAAGTGCATATGTCAGTAAAAAGTAATTCGATTACTTTCAGAGCGCCTTTCCATCTGTCGAGCCCTCAGTCGCGAGGGACGCAAAAAGCCACGCGCCCAAATACCGTCTTCCGCCAACCTGCTTCCGCTGCTCAAACATTGCTATCGCTGTTAATTGTTGATATCGGCTTTCTTAAATGCATCTGTTCGAGTCTTGGCATTATTCTTTGGGGAAATACTAGGACAATACACAACTTTGCAATGAAATTGAATCTTGTATCAAAATTGTTCACTTAACTTAGTTGCTATTTGGGGTATCGGTATCGACCCAAATAGGAAGCTAAGTGAACAAGACTAACTACTAGAACTAAGAACTTTTTCAACAACTTCCCAGTAACAGTTTTAAATGCGCCTGTTATCTCCGAGATCATACCTGCCATGTATACTAGACAGACATAGAGGCGATCCCTAAGTAAACCTTTCTTCTTCAAAAGAGCCGCATAAAAAACACGTTATTTACGGATGTAACATATCGATAACAGCGTTTTTGAGTGAAAACATCCGAAAAAGCGAGTAATGTGTACATCTGGTAGGGAAGCGTTGAAATATCGTATCGTCAAGATACGCCGCGAGTTACCCCAAGGTAGAACTTGCTGTATAGCACGGGCCGGAGCTAACTGCACCAATATTATGTTGATGTTATTTTTATCTAAACACGCACATCGTAACTCTTAAGTATGTTTATATCGTAGTAAACATGAATGAAAGTGTATCATGTGAGCTTTATGGACTTTTTTATCGCATCATATTTTGGTTATTGTTTATTTTTACGGATACTTGAGTAAATTATGTTAATTACGTCGGTATACCAGTAAAATAATGTTTCTCATTCAACTTTGCAACATTTAAAATATTTCATAATACTAATACATACTTTTAGAACATAATAGATAATATCAGTTAAGCAGATTGCATAAATAGCCCACAAAAACTGACCCATATCCTTTTGTTACAGGTATGTACGCATCTCCAATTCCATCGGCAAGTATTAACACATTAATTACAAGAATCCCCGTGTAATCTTATTACAGTGTTTGTCACAAGCTTGTGTAAAACGAGATTACTCTCCTTTTACGGCCATGATCTATTGTGCTCCCTCGTAATCCTATTGTCCCAACACGCGTTAGCGCCTGGCGAAACCACCTTATCTTCTACTTATCTCGTTCACGGTAGCAGGAATAACAGATTAAGTAATCTATTCACTTATTTAGTTACGGCGTTATCAGCTGTTCCATCGTCTCTGCTCATATTAAGGATGGTATCAATTTGCGATAGAAAAACATTATCGAGTTTATAGAGGCTCCTTTATCTGAAATGGGGGTCTATCTCTCAGTTTGCCCCTTGGGTGTTGTGAAGTCACACTTTAAGGTTAATAGTCGTTAAAAGTTCTATTGAATGGGATGTCTAATCTTGTATAGTGATAACAGCGACTCCCTATCGATGGAAAGAGCCATATCGTTTGTTGTAGAGCAACCATTGATCGAGGAGTTTTCTTGCGATGTTTCCAACAGTTCGAAAGAAATTAATAATCTATTCGTTTTATATGTCAATTTCAAATGTCAGCATGTTTTATTTAGAAGGCACCGTCCCAATTGACCAACTTAATGAACAGATCTGAATAATAAAGAATAGAAGCGAAATTGACCAAGTCACGTGCCCAAAGCTGTAAAAGCTTTTCATTCAATCCTTAGCGACGATAATACAAATGTAATAAAACCAAAATGTGTATAGATCATTTTATTCATATTTAACGGTGGCGGCTGACAAAGCCAATCCATCAGTATTTGGGCCAAATCTCTAACATCTGTTGGGCAAGGTGTCTTTACTTGTAAAGTTACCATTCAATTATATTTAACACACGTGCGCCTGAATATCAACTTAACGCCACCATTTTTTCTTTAGTTAAAGTCCAAAATAAGTTTGGCTACAAAATATTTGTTAAAATTTGCTTTCACAATGCTTAAAGTTATAGATGGAGAGACATCGGATTCATGACGTAATATTAGGATATTATTGAAAAAACGTTCGATTTCAGTAAACCCATGAAATTGTTTTCATGTTTCCTATCTGTGTATTTTCCGTTAGTTGGTTTTTAACTTTTCGAAATAATTACGTAATCTACACAAATTTTATAAAGAGGTCAAGTTGGTAAGTTTGTTTTGGAGGTAGGTAATGTCCGAATTCCGAAACTACTTATCCGATTTCAAAAATATTTCACCGATATTGAGTTACCATGAAGCTAGTCGTATTATACAAGGTGTTTTTTCATCCTGGTCAAAATTCAGGAGGTTGGCATAGAAGACGTAAATAATCAATATAAATTACGGTACCTGGTCAATAATATTAATGATAAACGTTGCTTTTTTATGTTGTTTTAACTTGATACTACTTATTTCAGAATGAAGCCCTTCTCAAAAGAGGAGAACCAACCGTTTATCGGATAAACGTCTGCGTTTGTTTGTGTGTGTGAAAGGGCGGTTATAGGGCTAGTATTAGACGAGCCGTGTTGTAATACGAGTGGTGTACACTTACCGATTTCCAATATTAAGAAGTAAATATAAAAAAAATACCTACCCATTTCATTATTGATTTGGGTCGAGAATCATTAGCATAGATACCTCCTTGAATTTGACGAGGATGCAAAACTACACCTTGTATATTTTAAAGCATAATTATTTCCCCAATCAATTAAAATTCTAAAAATACCTTATCTCACAAATAACCTCTTAAGGTACCCGTAGCCGCAGTAAGGGGTGTGCCATCAATCGGGAGCATGCCGGCTGCTAATGTATTTTTTCTAAGACATGTGCTACTACACTGCTAATTTACCAATAGGAAAGGTGTTCGGGCACCCATGGCCACGCCGCGCACAGATTTAACATGTGTCGACGTTCGACCAAATATTTGTTACCAACCTACGCAAAATTACGAATTCAAACCTTTGGGGTAATTTTGGTACAGATTTTATGCATACAATGTGTGACTGTTCTGTCATTTGAATTTAAAAAAACCGACTTCCAAAAAAACACTAAAAAAGTGGGAAATAACTTTACTTTCGGAAGTCGGTGACTATTGTTTGTTTCATTGACGTTTTTGCCACCGACTTCCGAAAGTAAAGTTATTTCCCACTTTTTTAGTGTTTTTTTGGAAGTCGGTTTTTTTTTGCAAAAAAGTTTTTATTTTACCCTTTCTAGTTATCGCATCACACACAAATCCTTGTCAAGTATCAATTTCGCAATTTCTTTTACTTGCATGACATATTGTTTCCAGCTATTTTGATTTCAAAACCAAACTACTGAACCGATTTCGATGAAATTACTATGGGACCAATCGGGAACTAGATCCATTCAGATAAAAGAAGAATTTTTCAAATCGGTTCATAAATGACGAAGATATGAGGTAACAAACACAAAAATTTCCAGCTATTTTGATTTCAAAACCAAACTGCTGAACCGATTTTGATGAAATTTCTATGGGACCAATCGGGAAGTAGATCCATTCAGATAAAAGAAGAATTTTTCAAATCGGTTCATAAATGACGGAGATATGAGGTAACAAACACAAAAAAAAAAAAAAAAAAAAACATACAACCGAATTGAGAACCTCCTCCTTTTTTAGAAGTCGGTTAAAAAGAATGAAGTTGTGCTCTTGATGGGAGGTAAGAAAACACAACAAATAAGTGTAAACTTGTAAATAAAATGTTTCAAAGTTAAACTTATCCACCAATTAGCACGAAATATCCATTTCAGACATTTAACCGACGTATGCTCTTTAAAGTTTTATTCTTCTCAATTTAATTTCATGTTCAAGAGTAGGCCGTTTCTGGCCGGAATTCAGTTCAAAAACACTTTCATTCGTGTGGTGTCTACGATGCGCCTACTGCTACGCAGCCTCTACGCTGCTACTACGCGGCGCCCCGTCGCGTTGTCAATACACAAGGGAACAGCATATTTTTTGTTGCATGAAATATTACGACTGATATTATACTTTCTCGGGTGCTGATTTCAGATCTGAAGTCAGATTGTTTGTATCAGCTATTGTTTTAGAGATATAATGAAAACGCGTTTTTTAAGAAAAATCTATTTTTTATTAAGAAAACCATTACAAAAACAACCACTTCTTTAAAAAAAAATCTTTATATCAAAACGTAGAGTACGTTTTGATACTAAAAATTATGTTCACCATGATCACAATAACCGATAGTACAATATATAAAAAAACTATTTTCTATGTAGCATTACAAGAAACAATCAAATAATTTTATTACTAGCTTTTAACGTGCCCCAGGGTGTCGATATCGTAAAGTTTACTAAAGTCGCACCACACTTATGGTGAAACCCCATGACGCAGCGGTCGTAAATACCGCACACTACCCCGGGAATGGGGTTCCGGAATCCGGACTGAATAACGTACCTGTCGGAAGGGGAGTTCGCAAGTTTTATTAGGAAAAACAATTCGCGAATTGAATGCGTCCATAGGGACGAAGGATCTCGTACTTACTTGCACACCATACATTGTAGCTACAGTGTGTGCCAATTATTTTTATTACTCGCATTAGAGTAAATACTTGGCACGAGTTCCTATTACTTCGATTGTGGCTTTAACCCTGCCTTTACCGGTTCGTGGAATAAATGTGGCATATTGGATTTTCATCGTCCTTGATTGCGTATTCTGATTTGGTTACGTTATGGGAAATGAACTGTTTCGTTTTATGAACTGATATTTTGCAAATTTTGAAATGTCCATGAGAAAATAAATAATATTATTAAAACATCGAAATAATTTTATTTCTCCCAGGCTTACGATTAACTAGCAATTAAGGCTTTTTACTTATAGGTATGTCTTCCTACCATCGCCTTCTTAGTAACTCAAGAATAATTAATATTAGACCCACCGACCTCATTCCTTCAAAGTTTTATGAAAATTAACACTAATTAAACGATGCCAAAAAACTCCGCTACGCAACGCTACAATCGTAAAACCTTAGTAGCTACCATTGAACTATCTAATTATCACATTTTCGTAGATAATCTTCTAAAAGCTCTCGTCATTCAGTTAATAAAGACACAATTGTACTGAATATGTATTTAAGCCGTAAAGCGGAAATGTTATTCTGATTCGTATAATTGCTGCCTTGCTTCAGATGATTACACGGAATTACACGGATACACGTAATCGAGACAAAATCGCCCCAAATGTTAGTAGCACAATAGTTCGGACACAATCACACGATGTAATGATATTTAATTGGTCGTGTCGCATTCATGGCGGACAATTTGGTAATAGAGACGTTGGAACCCTTATTTTTAGCCCGCTTTTGGAGAATCGTCGAATTGTATGCAGGTTGAATCATCCCATTTTATTATCACTTGCTTCGGTGAAGGAAAACATGGTGAGGAAACCGGCATGCCTGAGAGATATTTCTCGGCGGCATGTAAAGCCACGTCAGAGGCCCAAGGGCCGCATGAAAACTCTGACACCAGGTTAGGCACTAACCACAAGATAAAAAAAATAATAAATGAATTGAATTGAATTGATAAAGAAAGAAAAATTTAGCTTTGATCTGAAATAAGGTTCACTGTTTATTCTATTTTCGAAGTAACAAAAAGGACGAAAAGTTATGTCGTTAAATAATAGTAACGCGACGCTACTTCTATATATAAGGTGTTCGGGTCAAGTTTCGGAACTTGTATCATTATTCACTTGCAAAAAAATAGCGTTTATAACGTAGTAAAGTAAGTTGATAGTTTGGACAAAAAACAGGACGGCGCGCGGCGCCACCGAGCCTGACATGTCTCAACAACATAGATCATTCGCGCGTCCTAGATAGAAAGTAGATAAAGTATATTTATGAGATAATATTGCCTATCACTCTGCTCTAACAACACATTACTACGCACGTCTGACACAACCTATTTTCGCAATGTTTTCTCTCAGCTTGCAAGTTTGCCGAGCGATCCATTTCCGTGAAATATAGTCATGCTATTGTTCTTAACCCTTATTTGCTGTCTAGCTTAAGTATCTCGATTACTTCCCTACGATGTTTTATGCATGAGATGAGAAAAAATGGGAAATATATTCAGGCCGTGGTCAGAAGCCAAGTTTTTGTTTATTAACAGAAATAAAGGCTGGCTGAAGCAATCAAACGAGGATTACGCAGACGTAGTGGCGCCGGCGGCGAAGCGCTAGATCGAAAGCTTAGGCATCATCACTATGTAAATGCTATCTTGTTATGATTTATTTTTTGTCGCATGTTTGTGCCGCTATGATCGTTCATATAAATTCGACGATAACAACCGCTTGGTGTTCTTAGTGTTGTTCGTTCGTGCGAAATACCATTTCGGTAAAAACATTTTCAATACACTTCCTCGAAAAGTAGCTCTTATCGCACTACGATTAGGTTCAACATATTATGGATTGCACTCTCGTGGTTTTCTTCTTATATTCCCGCACTATAGTGCGGAATTAAAAATTCCACAGCCAGGTGGTGAGGTGGCTCGCCCCCCACAGTCATTTTAATTTATTTATTTTTCTATTCCATTGAATCAATTTGGACTTTAAACAAATTTGGACTAAAAACTAAAAGTGTATTGAAAAACGTCGTTTGATACACGTGGGCATTTGTTACTGCAGTTCTCGGCTCCATAGCACCCTCGCCTGCGGCTCGTGTGTGTATTTCGCCTCGGCCGCAATAACAAACTTTCCCCACTTATATCTAAATGTACTATTTGGAGTTTTCTCCTTCTTCTACTAGATTTCCCCAAATTACTTGAATGTCAGAATTGAGGTCGATTCAAATGTTTCTCTAATTATGTAAAATACGCAAAGGAACTTACAATTCCCAATAGATCTAAGTATCATTTTCTCAACGAAAACTGTTGACAAATCCGGAACTGAATAAAGAAAAACTTACTCGACAACGTTCCGAGTTCCGAGTAAGTTTGAAGTGCCGCCTGTCCACATGAAGCCCATCAAAAGCGGAAGACGTCAGTCGCGACGGCGGCGGCGGCGGCGGCGGCTACCCCCTAGCTTTTTACCCTCCCGAATTTATTGCAATCCGATACAAGCCAACCATGTCTAGTGAAAGGGGAGCGAATCGCGTTCTTTTCAACCACTTTGTCTACTGATACGATGCCGATGTCGATTCCTGATTTTTCTTCCTTCAGTCAATTTTCGTTAAATGGGCTATATGATATCGCTTTTTGCTTTATTTACGGTTATCGTTCGTGCCTAAGGAGAATTATTGCTATTAATCAATAGGGGTCGTATTTTATAGGTTGCTGTCAGAAGCAGATTGCTGACCTCATTCCATGAAACTTTTGTACGAACGTATTTGAAACACTTACTTAGAATATATTTAATACCTATTTAAGTTCACCAACATTATGTAATAAATCTAAAATTGCGAAACATAAAGTGTTTAGAGGTGAATCATTACCAAATTAACATTTTTAAAATTCCGTTTATGATGGACTCGTTCACTTTATACTTAGGTACATACATGAAAACATAAAACTAACAGAGCTAAATGTTTAAAAAAAATAAAATGTTTGAAAGTCACATGAAACCTAATGGAAATTTCCACAATTAATGGCGTCATGACCTGAAATAAGGTCTTGCATGTTGAAACGACTCTTTATTACACGTCGTGTTTTCCATCGAAGAAATATAATGTACAAGAGAAAATTAGAAAAACGCGTGTTGGCGAGGTCATTGCCTCCGCCGCGACCGCCCTGCCTATGCCAGGCCTACCCAATGTTCTGATAAAACATAAGTAACAATAACGGTGTTGGTTTTATTTCATTGAAAAACTAATGAGGTTCATTAAAACACGAACATTCGTCTGAATTTGATTGTTAATGTGATAGGAAACCCTTGATAGTATAACGGTTATAAATTATTTTTGTATTATTTAAAATACGATCAAGTATTTTTTCTTGGGAGCAGAAAATCTAATTTTCAATTTTTTTTTTGACATGGTCGCGTCATTTCGAGGAGAAGATGGCGGGACGCCTTGGATGGCTTTTCTTTTCTTCTTAATAAAAAATAAAATAATACTAAATATTCATGAAATAACATGTTACAGCCCGTTCACACGGCTTCCGTCATTGACGAAGCGTGTTTTACTTTTATCACGATCCGGCAAAAAAACGAATGGGTCAATGGGAATTCACATTGGTTCCGTGATTTTTCGGAAGCAAACGCATCGGCGAATCCGTCACAAAAAAAAACACGATCCGTGTTTTTTGACGTAAGTACCTGATTTTTTTAAGACGTTACGTGACTTAAAACGTGTCCGTCATTTTTCACGATTCGTGCTGCATGTGAACACGGGCATTTTAAAAGGATTGCCAGCGTCAAAAAAAAATACGTATCGTGAAAAAAGACGATTCGTCAAAAAAAACGATACGTCGTCGTGTGAACGGGCCGTTACTGTACACGTACTACAATGTACATTAAGAATCGGAGATATATAAATTTCTAAGGAAATTTCTTCCATTTTAATGTCCCTTCTGTAAATAAATATTAGAACATAAAAAAGGTTAACAAAGATTTTTATCGTTTTTCAATTTTCCCATTCCTAACGCACATTATTCTTCTTAGCATTTAAAAATAACATAGTGTAATTTGGAAATAATAGCAATGAGTTTTGTTGTTACGACTACTTAATTGCTATGGTGGTCACATAAATATTGCGGATAAGCGATAGAAGGGAAGTCGACTTGATTAGTTATGCGGGCTTCTTATATTACCACATAAACATAAAACACGTAATGAGTCTAACAAAACAAATGTTGAACTTATTTATATTACCGAGTAATCTGTTCGTAATGCATCGTGGTAGGTCTAGAATTCTAGACGATAGATAATATTGATGCTCAATTGCTTAAGTTAGTTTAGGTTATGTCTAGTTTCTTCTAATATACACTTTCTTCTGAATACATAAACGGAGCACAATTTGTATGAAGTTTTCTGCCAACCGAAATTTATCAACAGATAAGTAGTTACACAACCCGTTAGTTTTCACGAATTTTCCCCGCTGGTTTCATAACTTTTCCCGTCGTTTTCCCGGCTTGTTCGCGACGTCCATTTTGCTCAAAGGAGGTGGTCGTGTGCCTACTAATGAGCGCATAATGAAAATATAATGAGATTCGCTTTCAGTTAATGTACAGCGGTGTGTCCGTCCGTCTAGTGATGTACTTACTCTTTTGCATGTTTCTATTCTTGAGAAGACGACGTTATAGTCTATGGTTATATAATTTTAGTGTTCATAGACAACGTCTAGTAAACTGCCGATTTACATAAGCGGGATATCAGCCTCATGTTTTTTTATCATTACATTCGAAAAGAAGAGTTTAATCGTCTAATATTACTAATAAATTGCTCAGTTACATAAAAGATACGGAAAATGTCGTGTTTACAGCATTTTGTAAACTGTTTGGTAAGTAAAACGTAAACTTTCTTCGATTATGCGCTATTATTGTCAATTCGTTCTTATCTGACAGAGAAAGCTTCCGATAAAAGAAAACGTGGGAGTATGCTACAGAAAGTTTTACACAAAACGGCGACATTACAATACTGCGATACAATTATATGCCACGTTTCTAGTGCCATATTGTTTTTTGACGTAATTAGTTCAGCACAATTGAACATGGATTGAAAGAAACGAATATCGCCACATTGTTCATATAATTTCTATTTTTGTTTCCTTCACTTCGATTTCATATTACACACTTTATGAGAATGAAGATTAATACTCAAGTTTTATTTCATCCGATTGTTCACGGCCGACTTTTTACCAGTATTCGGTATTTCGGGTATCGTTGACGTTTAACTATGTTGTAAATCCGGTACATTCATAATTATTTATTTAAACAAAACCATCGGTATGTCCGATGTGTTGCGCGCACTGAATGCGTATGGGCATTACGTCCACCTGCGCATGCGCCGACCGGACGGACGCGTGCGACCACATCTTTGCGACTTAGCCATGAATTATTCACGATGCCATCTTGTTATTTTATCAATTATGTCAGAGCAGATAAACAGTGTTTGAATTAGTCGCGAAAACGTTGGTTCCATCGTTAGTTGAACTTCAGCTAGTTTCCGCTTTTAACAGATAAATCATGGTTTTTCTTTTAAAGTATCTGATTACCTGGAACGTGATCGACGTGTAGAGGTTTTTTTAAAATGAAATAACCATAACCGGTTGTGAAAAAAATTGCTTCATAATTCAATATTCGTAAAAAGCTTGGGATTCCTGTCATAAAGGAAGCATGCCAACACGAGCATGTTGTATGAACGGCCACATTAATAAGTGGGAGTGTACAAGAAGCGGTCCGCACCACCTCGCCTCCGGTGTCCTCTCGATGCTGGCCAGTTTTTATCCGCGCATACCTGCAGAGTTCGCGAGCGCCTCATGCGTATGAAGAATGAACACCCACACAATTAACTTTAAAAAAATATTAAAACAGTTTCATTGTGTTTAAGCTTCCACAGAGTGTCAAAACTAGTTGGGAAATTCGGTTCCGTGTTACTGAACGGAATATATTTCAGAGGCTCTGTCTTGCAAATCGATGGAGATAGTTGGTCTTGTTTGAATACGTATTTAGTTGGTACTTACTACTAGGTACTAACGGTTGACTTCAGTAGATATCAAACGGTGCGAACTAGTATGAATATAACTGGTACTCTTCGTGAAACATTGCCAAACTGTCAACTTTTTTTTAACTGAACTCAAATTCGTCGCGACTAAAAAGAGTCTAGGTAGAATCACCAAATTAGTGTTTTACATTCCGGATAGATCTGTCTATAAGTTGAACTAGGGAGTGTTTTGCCTGTTAATTGGTAATTACCTTTGATTATATAATGTCTAGATAGAGCGTCGCCCTACAATCGTATCAAAGAAAACGAGTCAACATTTTCAAGTATGTGTGCGTGCAGGCGTCGTTTTACACTATGCGTCCATGTCTTTGTGTGCGTAAATAATAATACCAGCTACTACAATTCTCTCATAAATCACATTAAAAAATAGACTTATTAAATAAGATAAGTTTTAGGTGTATGACACGATCTGCACTGATTGGCGGGCAAGCACTTGTGAACCAATAGTTGGTTGACACTTTTTGACACGTTTGCGCGCACTTGACGCTCCATCTAGACATTATATAATCAAATGTAATTACACAGTTCTACTAGCTCCACATACTACGGCTGTTCGTGTAGATAGCGCGCGTTACGCTTTCTAAACATTATTTTGTTACTGCTACGCTTTATTGTTATAATTTTAATGATCATAATGAAATTACTACGCCTTTTAATTGCATAATGTATGTGGGTTTGAACAGTTAACGTTTATTAGATCTCTAAGGCAACTGGTTAGTTGAGCATAAAAGTATCTAGTACATCTTCACTATGTTCGGCGCCGAACGTTGAATCTTTATTTAAGCGTTCATTTAAGTATAGCCTAGCGTTCGTGAAAACCAGTATAAGTCCCACAACTTTTTACGTTTACTTAAATTACTAAAATGTAAGTGATACGATCTTTGGATAAAAACGAAAATGACCGCCAACGCTTTGCCTTAAAGAGATTTTGGCGAAAAAAGAAAGCTTATGTTTGCAAACTTTACTTTGTGGTTTGCCACCTGAATTCATATTTTATTATGCCTTTAGAACACAAATAACATGAACTCAACTTTCTATTACCTTCTTTATTAAAAAAAAGATTGATTAACTTACCTGTGTTTAGTTTTAAATATAAAAAACCAAATAGGTAAGCTTTGTGATGATTGTAATAAAAGAAAATGCAAAAAGCTTATAATAATTATAATAACAACATTTATGTACCAAGGAAGTGTTTCTCCAGATCAGACAAACGTGAAACGAAACATAGTGACAAAAGGATCCGTGGGAGCATTTTAGTGAGTGCGTGTGAACTGAGCGCTACAATAGGCCGAGTACACAACACACACGTGATGCACTGAGGAGCTCTGATTTAGAGGAGACATTACGTCGAACAATGCCGGATCGGTGTGGCGCAATCTTACGATAATTACGTGCCATTGCGTAGGACGCATGGGAACTGCGACCTCCAACCGATGCGCGGACGAACTGAACATAGCCTTCCATGTACTTGAACTTACAATGCTTAACTATGTATTAATTTATTTATATCACTAAACAGATCAAACAATCAGTTTATCCGTGATCATGGTGCTTAAAACAGCGCCGAAATATCGGGAACTCGAAATTCAAATTCAAAAATTCAAAAATTCAAAATTGTTTATTTCTTCAACCAAATTACATAATTAGTTTGTGATTGGAGCCTTCTTTTAAGCAAACAATGCCTGTATTAGAAAGCTCCGCTCTTCCATAACAAAAACAAAAAATAATTATAACAAATTTATCATATTTAAGGAGACAAAATTAGCACAAGAATAGATTATGTGTGTGAGTGTGTGTGTGCTTGGGTATTTGTGTGTGTGCTTGGGTATGTGTGTGTGTGCTTGGGTGTGTGTGTGTGTGCAATGTGTATGTGTGTTTTTGTGTATGCGTGTGTATGTGTGGGTTTATATCCCTGTGTGAGAGTTTATGCTGTGGGTTTCAAGAGCTCTTCCGTTTCCTCATAGGTAAGTGGTTTGATCCATTTCAGTGTATTTTTTTTGCATTCGTAATACTGATTTTTATATATACATATTTCTTTATTTATTCTGTTATATAAACGAGCAGACCGTGTTTTAAATTGCATGGAGGCAACCAAAGTTTTGGTTTGGGGGACGTCTGCAACAGCATGCTTTCTTCGTTTTGCCAGTTTAGATGCATCGTAAGGTAGGGTCTTATGCTTCTTTAATATAGTTTGAACTATGTATAGTTTTCTTACTGAGAGTAATTCGCTTAGGTTATAAAGACTTTCTGTGGAATATCTAGTTTTCTTAAAATACATAGTTTTTATCAGGGCACGTTGTGCACGCTCTACTTCTATGAATTTAGTTTTTGCAGACCCCCCCCAGTTAGGTATACAGTAAACTAAGACAGACTGAGCCAAAGCAACGTATATCTCATTAAGGAGATTTCTAGAAGTGTTATTATGTCTCAATAAATTTCGTGGCACAATATGTCTCAGTGTACTAAACAACCAACACAGTTTTCTCACCCTGCTAGCCATTTGTTCGATATGGGGATACCAGGATAATCTCTGGTCTACTACTACCCCTAAGTATTTGGTTTGCTTTACTTTATTTATTTTTGGGCAATTACAATTTTTATTATTTAGGTTTCCACAATCGTGTATTTTAATTTTAAAACGATCCATCGGCTCAGTTCTTGAGCTAATACTGAAACACACGAAATTAGTTTTACTTGTGTTCAAGGTAAGTAAATTTCTCCTTAACCATCTGGCTATCCTAGCCATACCTATTTCAGCTGTGTTCTCAACGTCATCCCAAGAAAAACCAGAAAAGACAATAGCCGTATCGTCGGCATAAGAGAAAATTTTGGCGTTTTTGATATTTAAATTACAGAGATCGTTGATGTAAATTAAAAACAAAGTTGGACCCAATACGCTTCCTTGCGGTACGCCGTAAGTTACATCCGCGTAGTCACTGGTGTACTTTCCAATCCTAACGCTCTGCTGCCTGTTACATAAGTAGCTTTTTATAAGGGAAAGCGGAGTTCCTCTTATTCCGTATTTTTCTAATTTATTCACCAGGGTGGGAACAGAGACGGTGTCAAACGCTTTTTTCAGGTCTAGGAAGACAGTTGCACATTTGCTGCCACTATCTATAGTATCAGCTACTAGAGATGTTAGGGCGGTTACTGCATCCTCGGTTGATACACCTTGCCTGAACCCAAATTGTGTGGTCGACAGCAAGTCGTATTTACTTAGATAATTAGTAAGCCTATTATTTATTAGTTTTTCCACAATTTTGGAAATTGCTGGTAAGACTGATATTGGTCTATAGTTGTTGACATCGTCTCTATTCCCTCCCTTGTGTACAGGTGTAATAATTGATCTCTTTAGTTCTTCCGGGAAGACGCCTTCATTAAAGCACAGGTTAGTCAGATGAGTAAGGATTGGAACAGCTATCATTTTTATATATTTGAGAAACTTTGTCGATACCTTATCCCAACCGGGGGCACTATCAGATTTTAAGCTCATTAAAATTTTATCCACCTCATCACAGTCAGTATCATGGAGCACAAAAGAATGAGATACGGGAGATTGATCTCCAATTAAGTGAAGGGGGGCAGAGTCCAAGTCAGGTTGAATTAGCTGGGCCAGTTGCTTACCAATATTAACGAAGAAATCGTTGACATGATTGACTGACTCGGTAGGAGATGGCATTAAGTTTAGTAATTCCGTATTTTCGGTCTTAGTTTTATAAGAATAGGTAACATTTTTTATATTTTTCCAGAGTAATTTATTGTTTGTTACAGAGTTAGCTAATAATTCCTTTTGATATTTCCTTTTCAATCTTTTTATGAGGTTATTGCAATGGTTTCTATACCTATTAAATGTTATTTTTAAAATTTCATTGCTGGGATCCCTTTTAAGCGATTTTTGCATTTTGTTACGATTGTTTATACATTTTAAAATACCTTGAGTTATCCACGGTTTAATTATGCGTTTTTTGTTAGGAATTGTTACAGTGGTAGTATTGTTATTTATTGAGTCAGTAAGTTTCTGAATGAAGTTATTAATAAGTTCACCCGGATCATTGCAGAAAAGTAGATCAGCTATTTTATTTTCTTGTAAATGTTTCAACGCACCTTCATAATCCAGATTAGTCTTAGTTTTTGCGGCAACTTGTTTAATTTTTATTTTAGATAGACATAAGAATGTTGTATAGTGGTCAGTAATAGTAGTGCTTAGTACACCAATAAAAGCTGACTTCTTGTTATTATTAATCTTGAGCATAAAATGATCCAGGCAGTTCATTCCTCGCGTGGGAAGTATATGGCCAGGTAGTATGCCATAAGTTGATAGCATAGTTAGATAATTTACTCTATTTTTACGCTCATGGGATTGTTCTGTATCTCTGGGTTTAATATTAATATTTATATCACCCGCTATAATAATACTTTTCTGTGTACCTAGAGCATTAAGTGCTGTACTTAGTGATTCTGTGAAACTGTCACTATTTGCATGCGATGGGGATCGGTAAATACACAGAATAATATTACTAAGAACTTCCAACTGTAGGCAAGATGCCTGGTCTAACTTTATTTCCTTAACTTTGGGCATAAGAGAGTTTTTTATGTAGACAACTACTCCGTCATTTTGATTTAAGTGCCTTGTTGTATAATGGGAAGTGTAGTTTGTGAGTTGCGGGATACTTTTTTCATCACTTAATCTACACTCAGTGAAAATTATGATGTCAGTTTCGAATTGAAAAGTGGATATAGATGCTATGAAATTGTCAAAATTACAATAAACGCTCCTTATATTCTGGGAAAATATTGTCAAGTCGTTATTATTTATCTTTATGTGATTGGTCAAGGCAGACGGGTCACATTCAACAGATCGTGCAATTTTGATGTTGTCTATGTCAGCGAGTGTTTTTAAACTGTCACTCATCACAATGTATTGTTAAGTTGAATAATGTAATTTCTAGATAAGGGTAAAAATTATTTTGATTTACATAGATATAAGTCTCAGCAATAGTAGCATTAAGAAATATGTGGCTTTTAGAATCATAATGTCTAACAATTTGGCCACCTACGGCACTGTTAATGGATATATATTTTTGGTTAGTTACATTGTATGTTAAGTATGGTTTGTGATTAGAGTTTGTGTAGAAGGGTATTATAGTATGAGTTTGTATATATGTGTGTGTAAGTAATTGTGTAAGTATGTTTACAAAAAAGTAGCATGCAAAATAACTTAGTGTAGGACAAATATGAAATAACTTAAATGTTCTAAAATAATCCGTAAATAAAGATACCAAATAATAGGGCTGCAGTTGATAGTTCGCTTTGTGACGTGAGAGACATATTATCACTAGTCATTTTCCTTGCGTAAGTTGATGTACTTGGGCCTCAGATTTAATCACTATAGTCGGCGATTGTTCATCTTTTTTAAGATAAACTTTGCCATATGCAGTCCAGCAGAACTTGTATGCACCAGATTTAGAAAGATCTCGAGCAAGAAAATGTAGACGGGACGCTTTTGGGGTCAAATGCTCAGCTATAAAGATGGGAGTATCCTCTTGAACTTTAAAGCCTAGGTGTTTAGCGCATAGTTTCGTTTTATGCCTTATATTGAAAGCCTTCCCCAATTTAAGTATTTCTGTTTTCAACAGAGTAGAACTGCTCTCCACAACTATTGGCATATTCTGGCTGTCATTATTCTTGCCTCGTACTCTGTAGATGTCCTTGATGTCGTATTTTCCGATTTTACAGTCTACACTATTAGAGAGACACATAACCATTTCTATGAGGTCTTCTTTGCTTTCGTTGCTTTTTTTTGGTACATTTTTGATTACAAAGTTTGTTTTACGACAACCCATCTGCATATCCTCAATTTTATCCTCTAGAATGGTGATATACTGCTTATCTTTCTTTTCTTGGTTCTCTAGCAAATTTACCTTCTTTTTAAGTTCTTCAAATTGGCCAGTCAGAAAAGAAATGGAGCTGTCTATATTAATGTTTGACTGTTGAATTTCAAACTTTTTGAAATGAATAGTAAACATGGTAAATATCTCGTTTTATGTGTTAACGATATTGTTAGTGACCAAGTCAATTTAAAAACTTACATTACTAATTTCTTATTCTTTCTGTTTAATTTCGTTGCGGAATCCAAGACGGTTAGGATCGATTCTCTAGGACTTGTCGAGCTTCATTGCTCGTCGCTTTTCAGGTAGTCGCCACTGTTGATTTTCGCTTTCAGGAGTGGCAGTGGTGGAGAAAGAGAAATAGAATAGTATGGCAAATTTGTCCCAAAAAAAACACCAATTTAATCATACATCGCGCTACAGAGACAGTTAATATATTGCATATAAGTTTTAAATACATGTCTACGTGGGTATCAAATTGCCTTCTTTATGGTAAGTTGCCATTCAAGAAAAATAATGACTGCCCAAATCAGTTTTAGGTTAATGTTACATGAAATACTTATATCTTTTTATCGACTCATATACATAGGAATTAGGAGTTGATACCTAAATTGTCAGGCAGCATCAATTTTGAGACTTGAAATGAGCTTTTTAGGCACAGTTTACCAATCTAGAGAAATCTTTTTAAATTGTTCGTATCAACAATGATATGGAAAAAAAATTAAGAAAATAATTCAATGTTCAAATCTACACAAAAGAGTTCTCATAATTATCTCAAGATTAATAAAAGTTGCAATCATTTTCGCAATGATCCAAATGTAATACGAGACTATTGTAACACCCACTATACTTAGCTTGTGTACCTACGTGTTTCTGCTTTCCTGATACGTATCTCTACGGGTCGATCCATCATAGCTACCTGGAACCTAGTCATTGTGACGTAACGGCGAATAAAACCTCCTTATCGTTTGAATGTTTCTCAATCAAGAAGCAGCATGCAGCATGCGGCATGCTCGGCACTTCCTGAAATAAAGTCTTTCCGTACGATGGCCTTGGACAGCTTTCCATTTAAAGTGGGACAGACAAGACTTTTGAACAACATGCACCGTAATTAATTTATGTTGACACGAGAACATTCATATTATGAAACGAAATATATTTTCAGAGGAAATGCAAGCGTTTGGAACGTGTTATTCTTTTAGTTTTCACAGTGACAGTATTTTTTTTTTTTTTGATTGGATTTGAAAAGTAGCGGTATGAACTTCGATCGTTAGTGTTTTCCACCACTTACTTATTAACCAATAGCGGGGTTGTGAAGTTTAGTTAGGCAGCCACTCCATGTAAACCATCATTCAGCTGCATCTGATTAGACTGGAAACCGAAGGCTTGGCTAGACTTACTTACATAGATATACCTATCTAATAGTCTAGCCTATATGGTAATCACTCATTAGCGATAGGCGTCATGTCATCAATCTCGGCGCAATGGCCACTGGCCAGTGGTCCGCCCTGCGCTAATTTGACAAGCTCGTACCGCATCGTGGCGTGACACACGCCAACTTTCCACTGGCCACAATGTTACAGTAAAATGGATTACGTATGAAAATTAATCCGCCTCGAAATGTCTGAGACACGAACTGTCGGCACCGTCCCGTCGCGACATCGTAAGCGATGATAAAGCTATTTAATGTATTTCAGCAATAAAAGATAGAGCTTTCGTACCGCATTTTAATGTTTCAGTTGATATCAAATGTTTTATTTTGGTTTATAAATTTAGCAGTCCATAGTCTGTATTTGTGCCCGTTTTATAGCAATGAGCTCGCCCCATCTCATCACAACTATGGGTGTACTAAGTAAAGGTACAGTACAACTCTGCCTAGCGCTTCGCCCGTAAACAGGCGTGATTTTGCTGTGGTGGATGATGGATGTGTAATGGAAACATTCGCTGTGTAACTCGCATCATTTTGCCCCTGCAACACGTTTTTTTTCGTCCATTCTCCCCTGACTACCGTCACGCTATCATTTACTCCTTTTTCTTTCATAAAATTCCTCACACAATTCCATTCATCCAGTTTGTTCTGTGTAACTTTACACAGAACAAACTGTGCAACGCCAACTTAACGCTGAACGAACTGTGCACCTAGTGACACACATGACTGCCCCAAACCATGGTATTTTATGAGCGAAAGACAGCAAGATACCTACTTCTTCCTTACCAGTACCTTCTTTTACTTCTTCTAGACCTATAAAAAAAAAATACGAATAAATACAGATATAGAACTAACTGACAAAAATAAGTCATATTTTTATCGTCGTTTAATTCAATTAGTGTATTCAAGCGCGAGCAGCGAATCGTTTATAATTATTCGCGCGTGGCCTACAATGACGCGGGCAGCAATACAATCGCGACCCAAACAAACAATCGAATGAATAACAAACAACATCTCACATTTAAACGCAATAAAAATGTTTTACGGAACGTATCGAATGTTTATGGTAAAGACAACATTAGGCGGAAACATTCCGAAAATAAAACTTAAGAAGCTTCGTTATTCACACAATGCGCGAATTCACGAGTTTCATTTAATTCATTTCTTGATATAAATGATACATTTGTTTCGCTCGTCCAACTTCACATGATTTTATTTTAAAACACGGATCAAGTTAAACCGGCAGCTTGTTTCCACCTCAAGTTTATCATTACCCGTCGACGTCCTAATGTTCCCAAGTGCGAGATTGGTTAAGCGTCGCGACGCCGACGAGCGACGCCTGCAAAGAGAACATCGCGACAAGATCGTCGGGCGACGCGGATGTCGACAGATTTAGACGCACCCAACCCGCCGTAAAGGATTTGCGAAAAGGGTTACCATGTATGTCTCCCTCACTGTTTTATCTTTGTTCTTGAGTCTGTAAAAAGCATCAATGCAGAACGAAAGTCATTTTATCTGAAAGCTCTTTTTTAAATAGCATTAATCCATCGGCTTTCATTGGCTAGCTGGAAATCAGAGCCCTTCAAAAAAATTGGCGTGGTGTGAATTTTGCCTAAGCCGCTGAAAGAATTATCGATACTGAAAAATAGTCTTCAGTAACTTCTTTTGTTAAGTGCAAGATAAGTGATAGCACTTATCTTGCACTTAGCAAAAGAAGTTACTGTAATATTTGACCAAATTTTTCCGCAGCTTGGACGTACAGTTGATCTAAAATACGAGAATAACGCGCGATTCATGTCGTCTAAGCAATTTAAATCGAACGGAAGAAGTACTAGATGCTAATAGCAGGCAGAATGTCTAACATATCAGAAACAATAAACGGTATCCCTAGTGGCGCTGGCGTCAACGCAGCGAGCGTGCCCCTCGTGTTGCGAATTGTTTGAACTAATTCTGGCCTTAACGTCTACGTAATAGGTGCATAAATTTCCACCTTAAGGGTAACTGGGCGGATGTGTTTGAGAACATACGCATTACCTTCCCTATTTAACTGTGTAACATATTTATTCTGCTCTAGATTCAATGTAAATAAACTTCTATTAGCTGTGTTCCACTTGTTTCAAAAGATTAGTTTGCGTCATGAGCTTTACGGTCGTTCGAAGAGTATATACCAGATAGATATGCTCTCTGCGCCTAGCCTCCTTTCTTACATAGTTGCTAACGATTTTATCGATGCCAGCTTATCTTGAAGTGTACATCAGGTGCACACATGACAAATAAACCGATATAAAAGCAGTACTTAATACTAAGCAGCTGAAACATTAGGCCTTGGCAGGCACGTGCGCTAGCGGGCCGGCCTCCTGACCTATTCCGCGGCCTTGCAGATGCCTCCAAGTCCAAGCAGGTGCTAACTAAATAATTACGGAATATTTCTACCAGCCATTCCTTGTCAGCAGTAAACCGAGGTGTGCTGCTCTGGAATGCGGTGTCCAGCGTTTACTACCACTTAAATTAGCTGTAAGCTTGGAATTAGTAATGTCGCTTAAGAATGCGCTTTAACGGAGTATTCAGAAATAATGATCATCGCTGTAGCCACTAAAGCACAACTGAAGTTCTCTCTTCCTACTGAATAATACTTGAGAAGTAAGTACTACAATAAAAGAAATAAGAATTCCTTTGTCTTTCTTGCAACATAAGTCTAAAACAGCTAGTCAAAAATTGTTGAAAAACTTTTGATGTTCTTATCATTATCTATATTGGAACGTGTTACAAAAAGATATCGGAACACAACAGTGACACTTGTCGATATACAAACACAAACAGTGAGTGACGCGCGACTTCACTTGAAAATTTCAATAGATAAGTCGCGTGTCTGGCCGAAGAAGGCTACAGTCTAAGATATACTTAGTTTACCTTTACAAACACGGTCATGCCTCTGTTAAAACGTATATCCTCCCCTACGTTAATCCACATAAGGTTGAAGCTGGTTGTTTGCAACAGTATATTTTAAGATGGTAAGGTGGTGTCGGCTGAGGCTCAAACAAGAGGTGTTTGCAAGAGATAGCAGCTATCGCCTGGGAACGTCAAACAGGCGAGCCTGCCCCGCGTGCCACTGCCTCCCGGCACTTGCTCAACAGACTCACTGTACCCACGAAATACTTGCTAATGCGATTTCGTAAAGGATTCATGCGAATTGAGAACTGATTATTCTTTTTAATCGAGGTCTACGATGACGTTAAAAGAAAAACGTTTCGTTTTCCCGATCTTGGTATTTGGAGCTCTCGCCTGTGACCAAAAGAGTGACGAATTATGTAAATATTGATAGATGGAGAGGGAGAAGATGCTCCAAGAATAGAAGGTTTGAGTGTAGAATGATATGAAAGAAAATTAAGTAAATCATAGTGTGACGGTTGACAGGAGAGAAGAAAACGTGTTGCGCCGACCTCAAGTACCTAACTGGGGCTGGCAGGAAGATGATGCTGATTTTCAGAGAAGCTGTGCGCTAGCATTAAATAATAATTATTCTTCTGTAATGACTAATTTGCTGTTTCCTAAAGCATTAATCCAGCGAGTCGACTGTTCCAAATTGCTATTTATGAAACCAAAAGGACATTTGCGTGCCTTTCTCGGGAAAACTCATTAAACTGCCTAAGCAGCGCTTGTTCTATTTATATCTATGTCAGCCAAACAAACTGAGCGCTACATTCATTCACAGATAAATTGGATTTACTAGGGCATGCGTGAAAATCACTAGCACCAGAACTCTACCGTGCGAATCTGTACATGCGATAATATCTTTGTTCTATCCAAAAGGGAACACTGTCGGCGTTTATGTGTTGCATAAATAGCTCGAAATTTACGAACCGGAACGAACAGTAGTACTTGTGTTGGGCTCGAGTACTTTACATGCTCAATTTTTATGTCCTGTCTCTATTTATAATAATATAGACGGAAAGGGAGGGAGTATATTTTGAGTGACGATTTAATGTGTCCGAAGCACGGGTTGTAGAATTATTAATTTGACGAGTGTCGGAACTACGGCACTCGGTATTCAACGGGCGACGTCCGGTGCGTCCGCCACGCCATCGCCACCGCCTCGCGGCGCCAACTATCTGTGACGTACAGCTTTACTATGCCGTGCCGACCATTTCTATATTTGCGATCTCCATTCATGACGGGCAGGTCCTTTGATTATACATAGTGAATTATTGGCTGGATTGGTGATGCGTAACTATCGTTCAAACAATGAAGTGTGGGAAATGTGTTTGAAAAAACAATTGAAACTCATAGTATCGATGCAATTTTGCATAATTGTGCTGACTTGTCCTGAATGTATTACTATAGCGATTGGGTAGGATTTGTATCATTATTCAGAATAATTAACCAACCTCTGCACTAATTAGATTTAATTGCAGTAATATGAAAACATAGATCCTGCGTCTGCCACATTTTGCCAGACGGCTAGCTATCCAATACAAGCTCGTTTATAGACTAAAGTGTTTGTTGATTGAAGAAGAATCTGAGTAGATAATCAGGAGTGATCAGTCGGCGGACGGAGGTCCGAGGAATGTAACAATCGAGCACAGGTGCACGGGGCACACCTGCCGCCTGCCCGGCTTGCGTACCTCCGCGCGCCTGCGCCTGCGCCGCTCCCGGTGACAATTCGCGACTACACTAGATATTGATACACGATAAAGTGGACTGGAAACGATGCTATCAACGTAATTATATGTAAACTTTCATCATTGAGCTTAATTGATGTTCAAGCTGATGAGGAAAAGCGAATTTGTTCATTAATTTCTCATACCCTGGGTTCGGTCGATTTATGTTAATATTTTAGGATAAATATAGCTCATTTTTTCCATTCTTACGAAATATGAAAGCTGGGTATTCGACGATGACATCAGGCTACCACGCCCTCACAGTCATCCTTACACATCGTAACAACTAATAAAATATTTGTAAGTATGTATATCAAAAGACTCATACATATAAATAAAATAAATAAAAATAAATAAATAAATATCGCTAGACATTACACACAGCGCCATCTAGTGCCACACTAAGCAACGAGGCTTGTGTCGTGGACACTAGATAGTTGATATACTACATAGATACTTTTTTGTTTGTAAATACATACTTATTATACATATAAACATCCATGACTCGGTAACAAATGTCCATGCTTAATCACACAAACACTTGCTCCTACCGGGATTCGAACCCGGAACCCTATGAACGTAAGGCAGCCTCACTACCGCTGCGCCATTCGGGTCGTCATATATTTGAATAAAAACTAAATAAAACTGACAGAAGTTAAAATATCCTTAGTTTTGTAGTAGTCTAATGAGACGATAATCGTTCATTCGAAATCGATTTTAAAGAGTTTCGAATTTATGGTATGATATCATATTCTTCTAGATACAAAAATATGACTAATATGTTACGTATATAATGGTACATAGTTGTATGCCCGAGTTGCGACACAGAAGCCAAACTTTATCAGTACTTAAAACATAATTTGCACCATTACAGAACAAGGGTCGCTGAATTATTTTCTTTGCTATCTAATCTTCACGCTACATAATATACTTTTAGCACGAATCCACAATCCAGATTAACCCGAGTTATATTTTGCTTGTATACTTATACAGTGTTGTATAATGTGTCACCTACAGGAACCCCGTTATTCCGGGACAGGAGACGAGCCCATTCATACGCAGTTCGCGAAGGCACACCCGCTCAGCCGTCCTGCCGTCCTGTCGTCCTGTCGTCGCGCGTCGCTAATACAGGCAGACGCTATAAATAAACTTCATTTTATTCCTCTTGCGAGTATTCGCAGACAAAAGATATCATAAATACATTTTGAGGATTAAATTGAGTGACTATTGCTTATTTTACGAGACAGACAATTAGTAGGAAAATCTATGTAAATTAAAGCATCGCTGACAAAATTGTTGCGTCATTCTTGGTGTCAGCTTACTATTTTATAGCTTTTCCTCTTCCGAACGTGGTTGACCATCCTGTTGACACGTGAATTCTAGACAAAATTTTCCTGTTTATTACATAAACAAATAATAGTTAATTCAAGACGTCCAAAATTCGATTACACATTTTAAAGATCCTTGAACATCAAATGAGCCGTGACGAACTAAGCTTTGGTTTTAGCGAGCTTTCCAAATCCTAAGCAGAAAGGTCATTGGCACGCACAAATAAAACACCAATCATATATAAACAATACACAGATCGCGTTAAAGATTACGGATATGATGGCCCGTTACGGCGGGGGCGAGCAAACTCGGCCGACCCATATACGACGCTCGAGTGTTGACCGAGCGTCGCGCGCTCGTCTAGGCCAGGCTAGACAATCCTATTGCGAACATCGTTTGATTTCACGTATCTATGGTTTTGGGGCCGTCTAATCAAGTAATGAATGTTTGTGGCTTTGTGTTACGTGGGATTTTTATAGAATAGCCCGATTGAGCGGCTTAAGAGAACGAAAACTGATGACACTGAACCAAGTGGTGTTCGTCTAATTTTATTGTTCATCAAAGTTTTTATTGTGAATAGTAACAAGATAAGTTAAATATTTAAACACCGTAACTTATTAAACGAACAACATGATTTTAATTCTAATAAATTGGAATTAACTATGCATGAGATTAAAAAAGATAAACACTGAAACAAAAAATTGTTTCATGCTCAATTGGTTTATTCATGGCACACTTTTTCTGAACCGTTGTTTAATTAGCAATGTCAGGAATACTGTTATTTCCTAAGATTTATAGTAAATCTGACATTTTACGCTCACGTTGAACGTTGTTCAAGAGAGGATAATTGTTGTGTTTATCGGGACCAGTAAGGTACGTAATTAAGTCAGAAAGTGGTATTCATTACTACGGTTTGGTTGCAAGGATTATAAGACTAGGGCAAGACCAAAGAAACGATGATGGACGGACTTTATATAAGATGTCATGTCATGGCTAGAAAAGAGTGTCTCATGAGATGAAGACCAATAGAGAAGTATGGAAGATGAAGAGATGCTGTCGACCCCCAAATAAAATAGGATAAGGGTAGAAGAGCGGTGAGTTCGGATTGAGCCAAACATCACGATTTTTCTTACAACAAAAAATTGTTTAAGATGCTGCTGTTTAAATGTTTATCCACAACAATGATGAATGAATCTATACTATCTATATTATACTAATATTATAAAGCTGAAGAGTTTATTTGTTTGTTTGGTTGAACGCGCTAATCTCGGTAACTGCTGGTTCGAATTGAAAAAATGTTTTAGTGTTGGATAGCCCATTTATCGAGGAAGGCTATAGGCTATAAAACATCACGCTGCGACTAATAGGAGCGGAGCATTAATCAAAAATGTTACGCAGACGAAGTTACGCGAGTCAGCTAGTCGTGCTGCTCACACTTCTATCCTCGTTTAAGAGCTATAAACAAGGTCTAGTATTTTAATCTTTCTAATTTGAGATGCAAAACGTATTCAAAAAATTGGAGAGTCGGCGTTCATAATTGAATTAGATTTTCAAAAGGCAATGCGTATGGGAATTTAGCTACCAAGTGGTAATGAGGTTATTAGGTACATACATCTCTAGAATCTAGCTTCTACATATAATCCAACAAATCTACAACGCAAAGCGCCCTGAAATAAGTAACTTGAAAATAGCAACCACAAAATCGATTCTAGTATTTTTACAAAACTGAAAATTTAACTAGGAATGTCTTATCATTATAACAAAACAATAACAAAGTCTATATAGCATTTACAGGATATATTCATCATAATTTTTTGCCCTTTTTTAAATCATGGTCTTGCTTGTAGCATAGAGTAAATTCGAATTTATCAAAAATCGCGCGGATTTATCAAAAATCGAACGGTCGTACGGTAATTTAACACAACCAAGTATTGATCAATAGATTTAACTTGGTATTCTACATACCCTTGAATACAAATACACGCAACCCTGCCTAACTAAATCTTTTAAATATTGATGACGAACAACACGTCACTTGTTACTCAGGTTATGTTATTCTATCTATAGATATGAATCAATCATAACGCGTCTTTTTTTTATTAGTTCTTGGTGAACTCGGTCCCTTTTCATTCTTTCCAATAATTGAATTACAAACATACACGAATTTTTGCACATACTTATAACTCCCCTTTTCCTATTCAAATATCTATCTACCTATACCATATTTGACATGTTTTTAGATTGACATGCCCACTAACACTTTAAACAAGTTATCAAATATCGGGAACTCAAGACAAATAATAATGTTAATGATACCTACATGTTCCACCACCGGCACCACCGCCTAACAGAGATAGCCGTTTTCAAATACTTAGTTTTCAAATATCTACAATACGGTCCCATTCGGTTCTCTTACAAATCACAGCAATTATAAACGACCACCATCTACGAATATTTACACATATTTTTGACGTTGCACGGCTGTCATTAAAACTATACATAACTACCCTCCACCACTGCCTAGAGACAATTAAGGACTGTTACATTCTCCGTAATGATATGAAACCGTCGCGCGCGTCGCTTGTCGGCGTTCCTACCAGCTTGGGTATAATCGTCCGGCTTCGTGCTTCCGACTCGGAAACCGCAAGCATTCTCACGAACAGGTTGAGGTCTTGGCTTGAGGTGCGTCTACACGAACCACGCTATTACTTCCACCTGTGGTTTGTTGCTACACTTCGCAGCCAATGGCAAGTGCTTAAGTATAATATGCATACCTTATGATGCTGAAATGGGTATGAAATGCTGCCGCTTTTAATATCTGCAAGGCTTAGTTTTTGAATGATGTGTTACGAGTTAAATTGGCTTTCTTTTTTTAGGTAGATTTATTGGGGGAATATACCTACGTGACGTGACGGGAGGCTAACCTATATGGGCTGTTTTCGATTACAATTATAATTTTTCCTTGTATTTTATTTTACCTCCTCTTCGGAACATCTTTATAACAAAAGCTTTTATGGATTCATAATAAGAACAAATCTTAAATCGTAAATTCGTAACCCAACCCATGGCGCTGGCGCCGGCGCCGCCTGTGTGAGAATTAGACTCATTGACACGTCAACCGTGACCGTCTTGTCAGTCGTAACCCGCGGGATATCGCGCAAAAAACCTGTCACGGGAGTCACCAAATCGATTCTCATCGATACTAATGACAATTCCTATCGATCAATACTTCCCTTTTAATCGATTTCGGATCATATCGATTCGAATTTAATTAGATATGCAATGTAGGTACAAAAAGTATTGAATGCGTAATATCCGGCGGTAAAGTTGAAGATGAGGCGGGTGAGCTCGCAAGTGGAGATAATGGGCTCGGAGCGGCGCGGGCGCGGCCGTGGCGCCTGCGTCCGCGTCGGCGGCGGCGAAGCTTTCTTCGTTTCGGTAGTGTTTTAACAGCAGTTAAGTTAGGGTTAAGGTGATTAAAACCGCCCGAGCGCGTGCCCCCGGGCCACTCGCTGCCCGCACATATATCACATTCCAATATAAATTAGTTTTGGACGGACGCTGGTTTATGTGCCGAAATAAGCTCTCCGGGTAACCCACATAATTAGCCGGTGCTTAACGTAACAGCTCTCGACATAAAAATATTAATAAATTAATAGAAACAGGTGCTGAACATGATTAGGCAAAGTAGCGTTTGTACTTGGCTCCTTGTAAGTACGCAATATGTGATTGTTAGAGTTGAGATCAGAAAAACACTCATAAGGATCCCATTGTAAAAAAGCTACAATAATGCATTGTAGTATTGCATTACAATAGGACACTAAACGACAATCGTTTTACGATTTAATTCATAATTGTTTGCAGCTGTTGATAGTATGAACGAATGAGTATGAATGAGTGACAACGTGTAAGAATTAGAACCGCATCATTAGCATGAGAGGGATGTGTGCAAACCCCCAACACTTAAGTACGTACCTACTTACCACTGTGTCTATATTGCAGAAAAAGTAATTAATGCCTCCATATCAGTAATTTCTTATTGAAACAAGTACCTAAGCACGTCTGATTACTTGGTGATTTGGTAAACTGCGCGCTGTCTTTGATCTGAAATGTAAAAAAATATATATAATGAGCATTCTTTAGCGTACAGCAAACAAAAGTAGGTCTTTGCAAGTGTCGAGTAAAAATAAGTCGGTAATAATCGCACGCGGGTATCATTCATTTAGTCGCGTTTACGATTCGTAATTGGGGAGTGCATTCAAGTGGCCGCGGGTTGCGGTCGGCGGGCGCTTGTCTGCCTCGCGCCGCCGCCGCTGCGCGCCGCACGCGATGGCCTAGTGCAGGGATGGCGAACCAATGGCACGCGTGCTATTGATGGCACGCGACACAATATTTTGGGCACGCCGACGATTTTAACTATATTTTAATCTACCTATGGCCTGAGAGTCATTATTTTCAGATGACAGATGACTTGTTGTGATGATTGGCAGATGACTCCAGCACGCATTCTGCAAAAAGTAATCTCTTACAACCCTAATTTAAGTTATTTGTCATCTCACACAGAAGTCACACTAATGTTACTTTAATTTAAGTTACACGTATAATTGAAACATGTATTACTATAACAGTGCAAATTGTATTTTTTGGTAAATAAAGATAAATAGTTTTGAGTCGTTAATTTCCCAATAACCACTAAGTCAAAATTATTTGACGGCACATCTATCCTCGGCCTCATTAAACATTTCTTTATAAAAAATGGCACGTTGAGCCATAAAGGTTCGCCACCCCTTCCCTAGTGTGTAGTGGTTTAGTCTGCAAAGGTGCACTGCTGACTGCTGAAACTGAGCGCAATTTCTGAGTTTCGCCCGCGGCCGTCGCCAAATTACAACACACGCCGCCAGCGTAATTGCGAGCGGCCAACTCAGGCCAGACGCGTGTGGGAACACCGACCGATTTATTAAGATTTAATCGCGCCCAATTAAAATACGCACCACATTATTACCGAATACAAAAAGCTTATGCAAATTCTCCGAGCGATCGACGGCGCCACGCAAACCGCCCGCTACGAGCCCTCGCTACGGACGTAGCGCGTAGACGATGCCAAACGTTACATTTACGAAGTTGTGTTTGTTATGTTTTTAAGCTCACAGCTTTACATTCTTGTAAAATACAACCACAATAAATTATTTTGTAATATTTTCTTTCATGAGTAAATAAATACAAAAGAAGCTTTTATTCACGAACACAAAAATGTAAGGCATTTATCGGACTTCACACAAATCAAAGCGAGTGTAAAATACGTCCGGAGAATGTGGCGTCGGGACTTACATTTAGTACATATAAGGGTTTTAAAAGTATATGTAGGAGAGGCAGATCGCGACGATAACGTCTTCCCACGACACAGCGAGGACCTCCCCGGCGCGCATACATTACCACACCACGCATTGTCGTCGTTGCGCCCGCGCCGCCTCACCGGCCACACGCATGCGCCAGCCAACCATTCTCTCGATATATTCACCTGCACTCTCACTAACAATCAACCCAGTTTGCCTTTTTTCTTTCGCACACAACCTCTTGTATCGTACAACGCTAAAAGCTTTCCCAATCAAACTCAAAGACATGAATTTCGAAATCGGGAAAACCTGATCACTGTCCGCAAGGAACGAATAAACTAGAGGTAAGGTTTTAACAGACAACATACAGTCTCCTGTCATCCGATGGTAACGCGATCAAGAATTCCTGTAACTTCCGAAGAAGTCATGAAGAAGTTAATCCAGTAATGCCGGTGACCCAGTGGAAGCATCCCGATTCCTGCTCCAGAATCGGCATTAGCATGTTAATGAAGGGGCGTGTCCGAGCCCGCGCGCCGGTTCCACACAAATCACGTCGTGTGTCTCCCACGCGACCCGCTCGGTGTGCCCCGGCCCCGGCCCTGGCGACCGTGATATATGCGCTTTTTAATAACCAATTACATTGTCCACTAAACCTTTTTATTTTGTTGTTATGTTTCTATTGAATTGTTCAGACGTTGTAGGACAAGTGAAATTAGTCTTTAATTTACTCTGTTGACTGTCAGCTTATGTCGAAAATGTCTTTATAAATTATGTATATTTCAGAATTATACTTAGCTGATGAAAACAGAAAACACATTCCTATTAAGTAAATCACTTTTATAACCACAGTCACATCACAATGACAGACCTCCGCATGGGAAAATCAACATTCATAAATTCCGAAAAACTAGAACACCTACACTAAATTACATTCCAAAGGCTTTGTTGATACATTAGAATGAAGAGCAGATCTGTAGGTAGCAGGAATTAACATAGTAACGAAGGGGCGGGCCGGTCGGTAACTCACGCCCCGCACAAAATAAATAATTTGACTCGAGGAATGTGGCCCGATAGTGGACCGAGGATCCCTCCGCAGTGATGTTTGATCTCACTGTACATACCTACGTACAGGCCCTTACGTTTTGTAAAGCTATGTAAGTAGGTAAAGCTAGAATTAATTTACAAGTGGATATAGGCTCTTGATTTGTAAATGCCCTAATGTACGTCATCATGTCAACTTGTATGTATGTAGGTAAGGTAAAGGCAAGTCTACAGATTTAGCCTTGACTTGTAATGTTAGATAAAAAAACTTAGTTCGCTTACCCACTCGAGAATTTACCTCATTCGTTTTGGTTCCTCACCCACTGGAAAATTTAAGACAGGTCCCATCTTCTATAATAGACTCCTAAATCCACATAGAGACTACACAAGTTATGGGAGTGAAACAAATTAAAACCTACACAGAATCAGTCACCTCTATTATCTAAAGTTTTTGCCGGTCGACCTTAATCCTTTCAAAGATTAAAGTCAAGATCCTCGGACGTCCTCTGAACCTCTAACATTTTTATATTATCCTCTAATTTACACGTGCCGGCCAATTAAGTATCGCAATAAAAAGCATTATATCGGAATTTGCTTAACATTTATAACAAGAATTTTAAGTGGGTCAGAAATTATACGATGATTTGAATTGGGTTTGTTTGAGTTTCAAGGAGCTTACGATGCATTTATCACTTTTATTATACACAATTCAGTATTTTAGCGATAGTAATTAAACACCCAACATTAAAGTTTGGCGTTTTTATGAGCGATCTTCAAATGCACTTCAAATTCAACTGATTTATACTTTTTAAGCATCCATTATTTGCGCAGTAAGTAATAAATAATATAATCAGATAAAGTCAAGCTAGCAAACAGTCCAGGATTTACGAGCCGAAAACTTGAAATCTAAAGTAATTCCAGTTTGAAGACATTGAATGAAATAAAAGGCAGATATATTTGTGTGTTGTATTTATTGGATCGTCTCGGTACCGCCGTACCATCGGGGTCGTGCGTGCAGTGGGTGGCATCGACATTTGTCACCGGCCACCAGAACCTACGATACCACTGAGCATAGACTATGATTGTAGAGCACACTATACCTAAATGTCTGTAAAACTCTATATGTACCCTTACATCGTGCGGATTTAAGAATCCGCACAATGTAAGGTTTCCACCGATTTTCACGAACTTATTTAAGAGACAACTCTTAGCTATCAAGACATGAAATATAGGAAATAGAATGAGACTACTAGTGCCTTATGGCTACAGGCTCGCCCCTTGTTACATGGGACTTAAACATAACTGCTGAATTATGGGTGTACTTATACTAAACGTACAACTTTGTCTTGCCCTTTCGGGGAAAGAAACCTGAACTTATGATTTTTTGTTCCTCAACGAAACAACTTCGTGGCATACACACACGTCGATAGAAATAAGAAACAAACAATCGCATCCAAGTCTTCGTAGCTCTACGTCGCAAGGTAGAACTCGCGGTGGCCACTATCGCGGCAAGCATCGAGCACTATGCAAATTCAGTTTTTGCCAGCTACCAATTGAAGAGCACAGTCGAAGGTGCATCTCCCAGTGCTGGGTGGCCGTATGCCGTGTGTTCACTACGGGAATTCAAGGGAATAATATGAAATTGCCAAGTAACTGTTTGTTGAATGTTTCATTTTATTGTTGCTGCCTACTAGACATGGAAATATTCGAGTTTACAAATTTAGTTGTATGTAGTTTACAAAGTGTCTTGCGTTAGCTAGTAATCCAGAAATATGGCAAACGAATCAATCAAAAGCTTTTAGGGACCTCGCGTACTACGCTGCCACGACCACGACTTTTGGCTGCAGAAGCAACTTTTGGTCGAAACTAGGAAGAAAGTTTGGTCACACGACCCGTCCAACCTTATCATGGAGGGCTATCGTGGAGGGTCCCACAGAAGTGTACTTACACTACTACATCCATATTTTGCCTGTTATGTTTAAGTCCCATGTAATAGGGCGAGCCTATTGCCATCAACCGGACATAGATTCAGAATACGGGCTGCTTGTTTTTATTAGACACATTATGTAAATTAATTAAGTACTTACCGTAAATTAGCCTAGTCAGGTCCCAAGGCCGCGTGAATGCGCTTGAGCAGCTTGACTAATCAATCTTGTAAACCATTACTATCACGTAAATAGGTAATGTTTATGGGAATCCCCCGCTGATGGTTTTATTCTATAATTAAATTTGACTATAAAATATTCATGATAGCCATCTGCCAAGGTTTTACGTATTTCCGCTGTAACATTGAGCATCATCTTATTATACAGGTGGAAGGGACATCGACGCGCAAACGATTACCACGTATTCATTATATCTGCTGTCCCCTACATAAGTGCAATACCTACACGGACAAAATGTATAAAAATTTATATGTACGGTCGGACAATCTAATGTGTAAACAGTTAAAAAATTTCATCCTTCTATTACACTGCCAACATCAATCATGTTTACTATTTGCGATTTTGCGCAATACATTTTTAAACATGTATACCAATTAGCTTGTTCGACCGTACATCATTCTGAACCCCCCAGGTTCGAAGTAATGTACTGATGACGTGGTAACCGTTTCTGCGTCGATGTCCTCTGCCATCCTGGCTTTGAGATAATCTTCGCTTGCCAGTGCCAATCAAATATCACGTAGATTTATGGACAAACCTGAGCTTTGCAACCGACTGTAGGTAGAGTATAGGAGACCTACCTACAGTAGGTATACTTTTGGCTTCTGACAGCCCGTAACGACTCCACCCTCCTGCCGATACTTAATTGTAATTTATAAGTGTCTTGTTGCTTACACGATACAATGAATGTCACCTCCTCGCCCGTACACAATCGTTGTACTAATAAATGTCACTAATTGTATAGAGGCAGAACAGACAAGTCCACCAAACAACAACCAGTTTACATATTATAATATTCAAAATTGCTCTCAACGACTGAGTCATCCTTCGTCGAGATTTTATATTCAATTTTGTTTAAGACCTCGTTCTGTTGTGAAGACAGACGACACATTATTGTGGAGATAATAAAAATATGATAAGATTTCGAGTTTTCATCATACAAGGTTTTTTTTTCAGGCTTTGAGATAGAACCCAACAGATTGCATAAGCATAATATATGTACTTACTTTTGTAGCTAAATAGAACTTGCATATCCACTTGAAGCTTATGGGATTAGTGGCGTTAATATTTGAAGGAAATCGATTTCCAAAGAATTATCTCGATCAGTTCTCGTTCATTATTCAGGTTTTGGCTTATGGCTATGGAACACAGGAACAGTCTGCGTATCAAACGCATGAACAGACAGTTTCTTCTTTGAATGAAGGAATACTTTCTTAAACCCAAAACGTACGAATAAATACCAAAAAGGATTGCGTCTTTTACCGTAGCAGCACTGTACCTTAAATACAATATTTTTTGCGTGCTGTGGCTCGATGCGACACGACAATAAATTTGATGCGTTGAAATGTTTGTGTTGTGGCTCCGCGGCCGCTGTCGGCGACACCGCGTGCGCATACATTAGCGCACAATACCGCGGGGGGCGCCCATTGTGTCCTCACACTTATACAACCCCACACCCCGTGCCCCCGCCACCCCCGCCCGCCACAGCACGTCCCTAATGAAGGATTCAACACCAGACCTGCAATTACAAGATAAAAATCTATTTTTATACCCCAAATAAATACACTTCGTAGCTTCACATTCTAGAGTAGTTTTAGTCACAGCTTTTGATTACGATCATGAAGATCGTTTATTGGTACAAAGACTATTTGCACGGTCCAGGCGATTGCAACATTTTGCAATATCTGCCATCACCAGTCTTACCAAGGGGTATCGTATTACCCAGTGCTAACTGGGTTGTGGAGGTCAGATAGGCAGTCGCTACATGTAAAGTACCGGTATTCAGCTGTATCCGGTTAGACTGGAAGCCGACCTCAACATAGTTGGGAAAAGGCTAGGCAGATGATAATCTGCGATCACCGCCGTATCTTCTTCCAAGGGTTTGTTACTTGTCTGTAAAGTCACCATAGTCTCCTCGAAACTTTGGAAGACAAGCTTAGAATCGACAAAGCAATTAATTTTACCCCTACATCCGATTCGATAACATACCTACTGCAGGGGTTTTAGAGTTGCACATGCACACACAAATTTTGGGTCTCCGCGGGTTCCGTGCCGACTAATGACCGGATAATTGTACGGCAGGTGCGCAAGCGCCGAGGGCTGCACGCTAAGCGCACACGCCAAGCGCCAAACGCCTTGCCTTTTCAACTTTTTCGACGATCCGACGATAAAATTGTAAGAATAAAAGTCCGCATTAAAATGGGATCCTAATCAAACAGATTTGAATAAATTAATGCTTTGCTTCCGTTCTGAACGTCATGCGTTCTTATTTCTTAATTTATGGCGCTTGTCACGTTATTAAGCAGATAATTAGTAGCTATAAACATAAATCAAATGTTACACGAAATTAATTTTTATTGAGGTGTGTCACAGTTCCATATTACTCAAAGTTTATTTTTATCATTCTAGTTTTTTTTCCTATTAATACTTGTTGGGTATAAAAAACCTACACTTGTAAGTTTTGATCTTCGCAAAGATCATCAGTTTTTTAGGCAATAAACACACAACAGCTGTTGGTGAAATCGACGAGCCTAATTTTTTATTAAACACTTTGCTGTTTTATGTTCCTATGTAGCATATTTTGCCAATCATATTATATACTAATAAGTTACTGAATGAAAACATTAATATAAAGTTTTTTGCACAAGCACCCATTTTCAGTCAGACATAACACACATAATTGTGTGAAACAACCGGTATTCAATAAATTATCCTGTTTTGACAATTTTCTTGTTTTCCTTATCGAATGTAACAACAACCATCAAATTATTTTTCTTCATAAAGAAGTTTCATTAGCTATATTCAAAGATTGTTATGGCAACAGACTTTTCCCTGAGGATTCAAGAGAAAAGATTTCCATTATCTTTGACATTCAAATGAGTTTGATAATACCGATTATGGTGAATCATCTCAATACATAAAAGCTATGTTTTGATACATAGCGATTACTGTATCAGTCTAAAGCTTAGCAACGGCTGTTACGGCGAAAGAAATTGTTTTTTTTTGGACCACCTGGTACGCCACCCGCGCCAGAGCCTAACACAAAAACTCAAAGAAAAAACGTCATAATATTTGAATATTATTACAAAAAACAATTAAGGGTGCCGCACGTCACCTGTCGCGGGCACGAGATACGCATTTGCATAGAGAAACCAATTTCTAAGGCTACGACTTTGGGGTCGTGACTAGCGATTTATTTGTAAGAAAAAAAACTATCAGCTTACCTATTTCTGTTTACTATTCAAAGATAGATGAAGCATATTTAATTTTATTAAAGTAACTTAATTTAGTCTAATGAGCGGCTACGTGAATCTACGCGCAGCTACGCGCGGCTACGCGGCGTAGGCGCGACCTAGCCGTCTACGTTGCAAATTATTTTATTAATGTGTTGCTGTTGTTGTTAGTTTGTACCACACCCCTATTTGTTTAAACATTAATTGGTGCTTGGCTACGAGGCCTTACTTTAAAACTAACTAAGCTAACTAAACTACATAAGTTCACTCATTTGTAAATAGTTGTAGGTAAATAAACTCGCTATTTTTTCTAATGTTTAATAATATGCTCTCAGCCTTAAACCAATTTGACGACACATTTTTTAAACAATTCTTTATGAAAGACCTTTTGTTGTACCCGAGACACTCTTTGCGATACTATCTAACGTATATCTAACAAAATAAAAAGCTCCTTTGTTACATCACTTTCCATTTTATTTATACACAAATCGTTTTTTTTGTCGTTTTACAAACACATGCTCACTGAAAACTGACGCTGACTCCAATTTTCATTAATATAACTGTTAATTTAATGAAAATTAAAATAAAATAAAGAAACTTTTTTTTTCTTTTGTCACACTTTTTTTTAAATTTTAGATTTTTCATAAAGATAAGATTCATAATAAAAGTAAGATGAGAGTAAATGTTAAGAATGATTCAGATTTGCAATAGTTAAGGTGTCAACATCTTCAAATTAAATAAACCCATGACACACACACGCATTCTACATCTTTTGGAAACCATATAAACGAGAGAAAAAAAAACAAAAACAAAATTCCGAATCTCTTTCGGTAACAATCGTGTTTATGAATAGTGAGACACATGTCATTGTCTATTGAAACCGGCCAATCATCGGGTCGTCACTGGTAATGTAAACGCTCGCGTCTGGCCTATTGTGACCGGTAACAATTCCGTGTTATGGATGCCCCGGTGCTGACTAAACTCATGGAACTAGATTAATCTATGCTGTTTAGACGTCTACGATCACGCAGATTCCGTTTGACAAACAGTTCTGACTCATTAATGCAAAAGCAATTCTAAATTACCTACGTGTAATTCTTGCATTCTTATTTTTTTTTTTGTTACTCGATAAAGTAATTCTTATTGGTCGGTTAATAAAACCTCGCCTTAAAACATTGAACTTTATAGACATTGTCCAGTGTGTAACCCGCCCTCTGTTGCATAACTTTCATAAAAAATCTGTAACTGCCGCGCGCCGCACATTCCGCGGTTTGCCGCTGAAAATTATGCGCTTTCTTACCAAATGTCTTTTATCCCGCAAACGGATTTAACCAAAACTGTGCACTAAAAATAGTGCAGTAGAGCCTTAACTTGATTGGATAGTATTTGAATGGAAGTACTATTAAGCGATATTTACGGATAAGCAGGTGCGGCGGCGGCTTTGAAATCTCTTATGACCGCTGATCTGCGCATTGATACAAATTGCCTCGTTATACATACTTGGCCATCGGCTACCGACTATCGACACTCCAAAGCGTAAAAATTGATCGCCCCTGCACTTCTTTATACCATTTAGTTAAGTAAATGTGTACCAGGTATGTGTCTCTCAGAGTCTATTTAGTTAAATAAGTTACAAAATGCTTGCAATTCTCTCTTGATTCAATTTATTTTTAGAATTAGCTTTAATACTAACTGCGTAGACTTTTATGTAAAGTTAGACGCTTTGATGTTTTCAGCCTTCAAAATTCTATTGTGAGTATTTATGTAAGACATTCCAATAAATTTTGAGATGTCACAATTTAGATAGACATAAGAGGGCCAAAGACTTGAGCTTCAAAGTAAGTAAAAATAACCAAAAGACACTTCAAATCCAACTGTCCAATGATTCACATGTATTAATGTTTTGTATTTCCATTGGTCTCATTGGTCTTTTCAAATGCTTTCAAAATTCGGACACCGAAGGTAAAGTTTCGTAGGCTTGGGTTTCCAAAAATATGCATGCGGACATCATTCCGCATGCATATTTTTGGAAACCGTCATTTGAAACTCGAACTCTAACAAAATAACAACCTGAAAATCTTAAAATGAAAATAAGTGATACATGAAATCCCGTTCTGAAATACGACAAACGTTTGTTATAGGTTGACACTGCGTTGCTCGGAGCGACCGCACGCAAACTTCGATCAACTGCCCCATAATGATTTTTACGCCATTGACGACCTACCCTAAGGGGACAGTCCACTAAATGGAGTTATATTTATCTTCTCACTTATAATTTAAGTCACCACTAAAGGAGAGTTAACGTCTTCTCCGGAAAAAATAACTTAGATATCAATTACGTCATCATTAAATTTTATAGTATGTGCTCAAACTTTAAAAGGCAGAGCCGAAGCAACGGTACAACACCAATTCCGAATAAATGGCCATTTCCTCTGATTGTAGCGTTGCATGCAGTTCTAGTTTATTTTTTACCATAAAGAACTAATTTAACTACCTAAATGAAGGTAATGTAGAATTATGAAAATTGCAAAAAATCTGCTTGAGCGCGTGCATTGTGCGCTCGGTAGCGCGCCGCCCGAGGCGCTCGTGCCATTCGCGTTCCAATTTCGAATGCAAATTTTGTTTTTGGAAAACAAATCGATGGCGTTATGACCACTCATATTCATATCGTGCCAGGGTTTTGACCGGTTGCGTGTCGAGAACATTGTACTTTGATGGTAGCCCTCTCCCGGGCGTGTTGTTCAAACTTCCCTTTTAAAATGCATACAATCCGATTGCTAAATTTGGAACAAGTAGGTAAGTTAGCGTTGATGCTAATAAGAATAACCACAAAAAAGTTCCTGAAATCCTGATCTAACATAGTGCAGTGTTTCTCTGCATAAAAGCTTCAATGCTAGGAACTTTTTAGCTGTTTGGTGGCTTGCAACCTTATGTCTTCTTTAAAAAAGAAAAAACATTAAAAATCAGAATGAAAAATTAACTATCTAGTCAATTTTTTATTGGCATCTAATTGCAGAGTGACGGTGATGAGTAAATACTAGAATTTCCATTGTGAAATAACCATCTTCGATTAAATATGAATAGATATTACTTAACACATTCGTCTGAGATAGTTTTTCCGGCAAATGCCGTGGTGATGAAGTTTTATTTTTATTTGGATGGCCATACAATAATGGTGTAATCTGTTTCCTGTAAGGAATATTTGGTAGAAGATTAAGTCAGACAGAGCCAACCCTTTTTCGGCTCCAAGTATTACTTGTACACTGATTGCTATCAGTACTTTATATAAAGAACATCTAAAGAGCGTTCCAGAAGCCTGTCTGGAACGACTTTCAAGGCAGAGAGCTTAAGAGAGCACACGGAGCGAGTACCAAGACAGGGAGGATTTACCTACCAGTTTTTGCTGTCGTTTTTTAGTATTATGTTAGCTTTAATTAGATATTAGTTTATTTTACAACTTACCAAAATTTTACAATTCGAATAATTCCGTTCAAATGTGTATTTTATGCAACTAATTTAGCTTTACTAATTTAAAATTCAAATTACCGGCTGCAATTGCAATTGTACCATTGGTCCTCTGAATTCCAAAATGTAACCATGCCTTTCTTTTAAAAAAAAATTGACAACACACGGATCATTTATTTCAAAAAAATATAAACGCGACAAAAGATTTTTTTTACAATATTTTCATTTGAACTTTTGTATTTTTTTTAATATTACAATCTAAATTAAACGTATAGCAGTAAAGATTTTTTTTTTCATTTTCGCTATTTTGTAGCGAAAATAAAAGAGTCTTAGGGAGAGCAAGTTGAGGACAAATTAGGGATTAGGCGCCTACAGCAACGCTTAAAATAAGTACCTACATGAGTGTTGATTTGCCCCAGATTCGCGGAATGAAAGACTTCGATCAATTACATTAATAAAGCAAAGAATAAAGCCGAAACGCCCACATTTTTCAAGTGTCCGCATTGTCAGTAAAGTAGGCTAACGCCCTGCAGAAGTCCTAAATGGAAATATATTCTGCCGCTATAAAATATTTGAGCACAACTAGGCCAGGTCACGCACATACTCAACCCCTATTAACTGTTTAACTCACGAATCATTTGTAATAAGAAATTCGTACCTACATATTTGAATAATATTAAGTCATAGGAGCTCTCGTGTTAATACATGACTAACCTAAAGTAAAAATAAAACACAATTTCCTCGAAATAAACTTAATCTAAACTAGTAACAACACGAACAGCAATGAAAAAAAACTACAGCTAATATAATTATGGAATACATGCGAGTCACCTACCGCGCCGAAACCCAGCTGTTCATAGACACAGCACACATTTTTCAGCAATGTTTACAAGGTCGGTCACTCACACGCTTCTATACTCTATACCTACTATAATCATAGACAACATGCACTTTTGAGTCACGACGATGCGCGCTGGACGTGTGTAACACCGAGTAATATTAATGATTCACCTTCGTAAGTGAATCACGGCATTGGTGGCGCCGAAACACATCTCTATCAGTCTTACTTTAGAATTAGTCAATTGTTACACCGATGAAGTGATGATATAAAAGTATATTATGAATCAAAGTGTCGGAATAGTGATTTCGTAAACGTCCCCGACTCTAGGAAATGCAATGAAATAACGATGAGGAACAGAGTATCGGGCCCTAGATACAGAATCGCTGAATCAGAACCAAAAATACAATTAACTGAATCACTTCACTGCAGATTATGTGTTCAAACAATACAATAATAAACAATTTGGCATAGATATAGATCATTAGATCGCTAAGAGTAATGAGTGCTAAAATTAGGTACTTTTTTGCATGTTGTCTATGTAATTACTTAGAATGTTAATAAACTTGACTGAACTTTAGTTCAGTTATGTCTATACATATAGTCAGAACAGTCATATAATAACCAAGTATATTATGATGCATTTTTTCTCCTGATGAGAACCACCAACCTCCTTATGTTCCTTTGAAGATTTATGATCGATACTTTAATAAGAATTGGTAATCGATGGGGAATAGACAATACTTAGTTATTGTTGCCTTCCCTTCATGTCCCAAATCATTATGCGCTCCAATTTCAAAACATCTTACATGTTCAACCTATGGTACATTGCATGAGTATAATGTTCTGGGATGACTTTAATAATTGACTGCGCCAGATTGAATGAACGAAATTACGGATCGTTTACTTTCAAGTCCTTGTAATTGGTAACCGCTTCAACATCCACATTACGTGCGCATACGCAGTGTATCGATCATGGATCGATGTGGAAGGCCCAATTTGTCTGTGCTACTAAATCATGGAACAAACGCGCCGCCCGATCTAAATCGATTTGTCCAAATTATGATACGGCGGTAATATGGACGATGGTGGCTATTCCCCTGATATCCTCTTTAAATATTGGCCGTTTGTAAAACACCTGCGCTTTCGCTAACCGCATCCAGTTGGACTCGTGTTAAACAGTCCAAACACAGATGTTCAATATCGTCCTAGTTATAACATTATCAAGGAAAATGTTATTGCAACTGAATTTGTAAATATTAAGAAACAGATAGGCTGCTGGAAAACATTGCATATTGGAAAAAAGCGTTGCACAATATTAAGAAATAGCTTCTTACTGACCGTTGCCTCATATTTTTAATATCTGTACATCAAACTAACGCACAAAACTTTCGTCGTGTACTAATTACTAAACAAACATACAGAAAAGGAACATTTCAAATAGGAAACGAAAATCTGTTGCATCACTTACATCGCACGTTCAGATTTATTTTCTTTTGGCATTCAAGTGAGAAAATTCAAAATTGGAATCAGAAGTTGTGAAGTGTTTATTTTTAATCTGCCAATTACGCAAAGGTTTTTTTACAATGGCTAGGGATAGGGACTGATGGAATAAAAGATCGTAGGTAGCAGCCGGGATGACTGGCTGTTTTGAGTGATATATTAACAATTTTTTGATAACACAACAGCCGCGGTCATGGCTGGCACACCATATGCCAGGGTCGTTAACTAATATGACGAAGAATCTACTTGAAAACCTTAAACTTAGGGAGACCCTTAATGCAAACTTGATGTACATTTTATAATACTTGGTAGATCTACCCTTTATTTCTTACAAACAAAAATAATGATCGTTCATTATTTTACAATAAAATGTCCATTTTTTTAAGCAAGAAAATATACGGTCTAAGTAAATAAATTATAAACTCAAATAACTTACCTAGGTAGATGCATACTTTGTGTAGATTTGTTAGTGTGTTTGGAATAGTTTCAAAACTCAATGAATGTTCTGTTTGTTGTCCAGTCACTTTGGAAAGCTCATTGAAATTCAAATAAAAGTATCTAATGTAGAATTATTACGATAGCAATAAATTGCCTTACCTAACTTAAACCTCGCTTGCGATTTCTTATATTTCCGAGCTTTTTTCACCTTTTAGTAATTCATAATTATATTAAAGTATGTGCCCTGATAGTGCATCATAAAATTCATAATTCCGTACCAAATATACTCGATAGTAGGTACCACCTTAGTTTAGGAAAAAAACCTATGTAGTTACCACCCTATAAATCCCCTATCATACGAACAGATCAGTTTCTACGTAAATAAATAAAATATATGAGCTATGAGCTTATTAGTAAGCAAAAGAATGATCAAAGGTGCCGCTCAACGCCAAATGGTCTGCTATAATGAATGACCCTCGATTTGTGTCGGCGGCATCTTGCGAATAAATATTGGGCAAATTAGCAGATCCCTCTGCCAGTGACGTAGTGACGACTGACGTCCACCTGTCATTGTTGTACGTATCGATCGACAACAGTCCATGTGTTTTGACGAATCGAGACCGTAAAGTTTCAGTCGGGGCCAATGAGCGTGAAATGTCATTATGTCGCTACGGAACTTCGGGAGAACCATCTGCTTAGTTTTTTTTTAAGGGTGAAGGTGCTGATATGTTTAGGCGTTATCTTCAGTTGTGACGTGATGCGATTTTTTTCTTGTCCATAGTACGATACCTATATTGAATTATTTATTTAAATCATATGTACCTACTTACTTATTAAACAGACTGGGATATCTTTTAATTACAAACACCATATCATCTCTCCCATTTATTCATATTAATTACAATTAATTAATATTCCTAAAACTTAGCTAATTAGGTAAATAGGCTACTTACTCAGACAGCATTCAGTTTTTTTTTAGAATCATTGTTAATTTGGTAGACGTACCTAAACTTTTTTTGATAACTAAAATTTGAAAACCCCTGTGACTTCAAAAAAATGCATCTAACTTATTTATCAGCTTGACAAAGAAATATTTTTCATAATTAGTAGAATTGAAGCCGAAAGTGCACATCTGTTAGGGATTAACAAATAAAGATGCATAAAATAATAAAATCTTGTCAATGAAAGGCATAGTTTACTAACTATGCCTTTCATTTATTTAATTTTTTATCACTTCTGGCATTTACACCAGGTGGGCAGGGATAGCTATAAAAGCTTTAAAACAAAAGAAAAATCCATTTCTGTATCCATTGTTAATAGTTTTTTTTTGTAAAATTGATAATTATGTAGGTGCACTTCAAAAATTTACCTATAATTATCTAAGGATGTTTTTTTGGGCATGTGTATCACGTGATTATGTCATGATATCAAACAAACAAAAAACTTTCGTCAAAAAATATTCATTAACACCTACCTACCTAAGCCTTTTGTTAAATACTGCATGCTGGGCTTTAGCACAGAATACATAATAGTATAAGCCATAAGTCCTTCCCCACGACATATTGAATTAACCTACCTACTCCTACAAATAACAAATCTTTATTATTTGGGAAGACTAAAACAGCGGAAGGAACAATGCAAACATGAAATACTTATGCAGTTTAAAAAATCTATTCCGTACGGAAATGGAACCACCCCTTTAGAAATACAACAATGCAGCACTGTATACCTAGCCACCGCTCAGCCCAAACCGCAAAAAAAAAACACCCGTGCATTCGACAACCGGACGAAAACGAAACGCAACTACGGAACGAAACGTCAGTCTGTAGGGAGCGCTGTTGAGAGTAGTTGTGTCGCTCCACGCTCTCAACACAGCTGATTCCGCACGCGTCTTCATAAACGTATACGAAAACTTTACAAAATAAACAATTATCTACCTCACGCATATAAACTCAGTGACTTTTAGTGTCGTGAACGCATTTTTTATTTATTACAAGAAGAAAATAATTGTTTTGAAGTGGGAATACACACTTCAGGAAAATGATGGGTGAGTCCGCGAAAATAGTTGTTATTATTGAATATTATTGTACTTTAATATTAAATAATATTTATATTCATAGAGTTATAATATTTCATAGAAATTTAGTTTTTGAACCGGTTTAGAATAGCTTTTATAGGTTATGTTTACGTGAACCGATAACGTAAAACAAAATAATCATTAATATTCTATCAAAGTTACTGCCTTAATAGAGAGGCAGTAATTTGCACAAGCTATTATTGTTATATTGTATTATTAAACAAACTCTTCATTTGATCATTTATTTTGTTAATTACCTACAATATTTGCTAGATGACAAATGACAACATACATCGGCTAACAAGTCTTGATCTAACTTCAAAAACTATTTGCAATTTTGAAATAGGTTTTTATTAATGAACTCTCATAATTATTGAGTTTTCGCGTAACTTAATCTCATTAATATATGTAAAAAACATTTTTTTTTAATACTTTATCTACCTTCAGCTGACTTTATGTGATTTTAGTTAATTCTGAGTAAATATTACGAGCAAGGACTTAATCTAGCAGCAATAGAATATGAAATGCTGTTTTTTCACATATTGTTACTTAATTCTGTAAATAAAATTTAGAGAAACCGCCATTATTTGATATAATACAAATAAATTTGGCAGTAGACACCGTAGGTAGTGGTCTACCTACGCACAGTGGGCGCGACGTGTGCTATAAAACAGTTTTGATTAACAACATAGTTTTTAATTAGTTTTAATATTACCTGTTTCTAAAAAAAAATATAAATTACATATTAGGCTATCTCAGTGCGATGTTTGAAAATATAAAAAATGCATGTCGACCTTAAACTTAATGTGGAAAATGGGGATGTATAAAAAATGATTGATTTGGACAGTTCAAGTACCAATTTAGTTACATAATGGCCGTATGTACCGATTTAATATTTACCATTTAATTTCATAACTAAAATTAACCTATTTCGGAATCGTGATCAGAAATTACATTTCTCCGTTACAATTCATTCAAAATAATCAGTGTCGCACGATTTCCGCATAAATAGAAAAGCTACAAAAGAAATTGAATTGATATCCGTGAATGTTAGAAAATTGTAACTTAAAAGTTATAAAGTATTAATTTTAAAATCTTATTAAACTTCATAGTTAATATGAGGAGAAAATGTTACGTTTAAACTTATTTGTTTTTACAACTGTTTTGAATTGATTCATCATGATTTAAATAACATTATTTACTTCCGTTCCTTTTAATTAGATACCTCCTAAGGTATCAAGTCATACATTTAAAATCAATTTTTTCACAACACACAACAAAACAATTAAAAAAGGCAAAAAGTAGTTTTTTACTTTTGTAGTATGTATTGTGTAAGAAGTCGACAACAACCCGCTTTACATAAATAAATTTCAATATTATACACAGCAGGCTCTAGGCAATAAAATGAAAAGCGAGAAATATAGGACACTGAAGAAATCAAATTGCGAAACCAAGTGTAACTGTGGAGTAATAATTTAACATTTAACATAACATTTATAATATTATGCAGTTTTGTTAAATAAGTTAGATTCAGATAAGTCAGATAGGTTAGATTTACCCCTTACTGAGTAACTTTTCTTTCTGATAACTTGAACTAAAGACTATATGAACTTCTTAAACGTTGGACACGTTGCTGTACATTTTTACCTACATCATAGACTCTTCTGACTCACTGTCAGATTGATTTCATCACTTTAATTTACATAGTTGAATTATCTACCAGATTTGCATAGTACGATAGATTATAATGATTACGCAATTTTCTCTTCTCTGCGGTGTGTATCTTTGCAGCCTAATACCTTATATTTTAATAGGGAGCATTTGACGATCAAGTGAGCTATTGCTAGCTACCTGCTCTAATTTGACACCGAATCCAAAGCAAAAAGTATGATGTAGTTTATATAATAGTCAATAAGCACTAAAGAGTAGGCTAGCAGTGACGTGTATGAACATGTTGCGACCAGGATAAGTGAGTGCGTCGCACCGCGTGTTCAAGGGCGCAACCGATACAAAACATTAAAATAAAAATATTAAACAGTATCCTACAATACTTTTTTAACAGTTACATTATAAAGTTCCTATAACAGTTTCCTCCATATAAAAGTTTTAATGATGTTAATGAGATTTTATAAATCGATCAATTTATTCAAACCACACCAAAAGTTTTAAGCACTGTAGTGGCCGCCGCCGGAAGTTCCGACAGGAAATCGCGGGTATGCGCACCGTGCCGGGCATGGTGCCAGTCACCGCTAGAACCAATTTACGTTACTCCGCATATCACATACCAATAATATTTAAGCACATGTCTGAGTCAGGTAAATAATCAGAACAAGTACTTTAAAGTGAAAAGCTTTTCTTCCTTTAATTAATCTTTTTTATAGTCTTTCTTTGCAGTCGAATTCCGCAATGTGAATTTATTACCCTTCCCACTTGCAAAACGAATAGCGTACTTTCACGGCTTCGTAATAATGGAAAGAGACTACAAGAGATTAGAACATAATGGTGCGGAGGTGGGTGCGTGGGAACGCTCCCAGAGTTCACGTGCCCGGCACATCGCTCTACCATACCAAATCTTACATGAATATGCTAGATTTAGATAAAAATCCCCCTATATAATAGCGCGGAATCACTTAAAGAACTCATCATTTGCAATTAAAGTACAATTAAGGAAACATCGATATGACACGATCCTAAACTTCTCGTGAATTTAATTTTGAATAGTATTTGATTATACATTAATAATTTTAGAAATTACTGTCTAGTACAGCCTAGGCACCGCCTACATGTCTCTTGAAAGGCCATTTGTATTAATGGTTCACTTATTTTGAATATGAAGTATGGAAACGAACGATGGTATTTTTTTCAGTACCGTACAGGTTACTTACGTACCATCTTACGGAAATATTACTTATGCGACAGACTGGTTATCTATTTCCTTTATATTATAATTTAAAAAAAAATTAAAACGTAACCAGATCTATATGAAAACTTAAAACAATCGCAACATTACGAGAAGAATATAATCGTTAGTGAATTTGTTATTCGTGCCACAAATTATAAATATTTATTAATAGTTCGAGTGAATGAACTACACAAGAAAATCAATTATACTTCCATTCATAAAGCCGTAATAATTCTATGCAGCGTAGGTGTCCATAAGTCACCGTCTGATAATCTGCAACTCTAACCGTTTGCTCCTTATGAATGAGCTTTAAAAAGTTAAAATTAATTATCTTAATAACTTTGTTATCAAAATATTTCCCTTTTTCTGCGAAACTTATCCTTAACCAAATACCCATTACGAAAATCTACCTACCTATAATCGTAGGTACCTTTATAATGTTGAGTTCTCTGGACTTATGAAGTCATAAGTGAGAACTTACCAAGTATTTTTTGGTTCCATGACAATATTAATATAATTAGTCATGTATATGGTAATGTGGGTTATTGAATTGACTGTTGTGTCGCGTAGGCTCGTGCGCTCGTTTGACTGGCAACGGCAATAGGTGCCTAGTTAGTGGTTCCGGATACGGATCGGACGTGTCGGATGTCGGCGTGAGTCACGCGGCGCCCACGCTGCCGCGCCGCTCCGCCATCGCCAGTGCGCCCACTGGCGCCCAGGTTGCATCGCCGAACTACAATATTACTACTTTATACTTTTAAAAAGTATAATAAAAGATAGTCATGACCAAAATAAATATTGTATAAAATATTTTGTAGCCAAGTAAACTTGCACTTGAGTAAACTGACATGGAGGATCAAGATTAGTTAAGTCCGACATTAAAAGCTTGTCAAAACTATTTTGACTGACATTGACATTGTAAAAATTATTAAACCAGATAACTTTTATTTTTCATTTATGTTATTAACTGACTCATTGAATTATTATGTCTATGAACTGACTGAACCAAATACGAGATTTATTGGCCGTATTTAAGTAGGTAGATGGATTTTTACGTTTTATCCTCTTCTAAGCTCTAATCTGGCTTACTAAAAAGTACGTATTTTATGGATACTGTTTAATTGGCATGAAGAGACAACCGTAACGCTATCATGACAGTGACTGCGGACAATCTTACACGCACAGTATTCTAAATGAACGCGGTCGCTGTTGCCGAGACAGATTTAGCTGTGTCTGCGACGCGTCTAGGCTATTTGTATTTGGGTTTTGGCATTGGACATTTCGCAGTCTCGTGGGAAACTGAGTTGAACGACTGCAGAGACAATGCGGCTGTCTCGTATCGCGACCAGTCGTTCACCGGACCACCGCCCACCCGTGCGGCCGGCGGCGGCAGCGGCCGTGCGGTGCGGCATCGCGGCAGCGCCTAGTGCCGCGGCTGCACCTCACGTTCCGCGTTACATCTTCAGCCATCTTCTATTAAAACACCAAACTTGATTTATTTACAACAATTTACATTCAAAGCACGTATATAGGAAGCTTAACGTGGGAAGGTGGATGGTATGCAACGAGAGGATAGATAGACGGAATTCCTGTAGCTTTCACAAGTATTCAGTTGGTATAATGTAACAATACAGGTAGACATAGCTATGCTAGGAAGTACTTATTTGAAATCCACAACTGCAGGCTGTGGTGGTGGTGTTGAGGATGACTGAGACTTACCTGCTTAGCTACGAATACCTACTAAAACTTAAACACTTATCAAAATCCGAAATTAAAACTCTCGCAAAAGATCCTACTAATTTACCTTATTAATTAGTCTAGTGCACATTGTTATTTAAGTTGTAATTAGGTAGGACCTTAAATGATATGTAAGTACAATTCGCAAAGTAGCTGATCCAAGCTATCGAAGCAGTTAGGTAACAGTGAGAGAATTTATAAAACTAGGTTACCAACTCAAAATCACAACCCATCCATTTCCTTTTGTGTCGACAACAATTAATACCAGAAAAAACTTCAAAGATTTCCTGCATAACATATTAACATCACACCTGATTTTTCCCTGAGTGGTTAGGCAAAGGAACACCCACATTTGGCCAGTTATATGTATTTATGTCCAATGTAATAAGGGAGAGACTATTGCCATCAACTACATCAACACAGTCGTGTCCTACAATTTCTGTCTTAGGAATACTTAGGCTCAGAATCTAAGGTTAAGTGAATCTTTCATCAAAGTTATTAGGTGCCCATAGCAGTGATCAGAAAAAAAACTTCAAAGGCGCATTGCTATAAAAAGATTTCTTGCTATTTCAGTTCACTATGACTAGTTAGTAGTTAGTCAAGCTTTCTTAGCTTAGCCTAAGTGTAAGTTGGTTCAAACATTGAAATGTAAAAGCACGTGTTTCAAGGGCGGTTGTTTGGGGGGTGACAGCGGGGTCGATAAGCGCTGGCCGCATGCCAGCCGACGACGGAGCCGCGACACATAAATACACCCTCGCCACTCTAAAGTGGAAGTTCTCACCGTTTATTGTATCGGACGTCACATTTATAATTTCTTCCATAAGACATTTACTTCGGCTTTCAAGTTTTGTCGGAGTTTTAATGATCAGAGAATAACTGTGAATTTATACTCGTATGTTACTATCGGCAAAGCACCAACAGCTACCATTAACATAGAGATAAACAGAAGTGATTTCCTAGCAATCACGAATCAATCAATCAATACTTAGCCCGTAGCAGTCTAATTCTGTACATAGGGTCTGTCTAGTTCAAGTTGCGCCATCACAAGCCGTTTAGTCTGATCCTGCTACTGGTGAATGGGGCCTGGTGTCCTATGACGGGCATACATTCGGGTAGAGAATTTTGACATTAAATCAGGCAGAGAAAGGTATCTACTACTTTTTACAGCAGCTTCGCTCAGGATTTTTCTGCCAGATTGTTGGAACCACACTTTAATTAATTAGAAGCATGAATAATATATCATAATCTTGACTGCTGCAACATTATTTTGTCCCCGCTTATTTTAAGCGACACATTCCTAAAAAAGACTTCCACATATTTTTCATCCACTTTCATACACAGTAAATCTGTTGTGGTGTACATTTGGCCTTAACAAAATTACCACGTCAGGGAATTAACTGACTGTACACGGGAAACACGCGTTATGTTTTATTGTCTTTCCGGGAACGGATTAAATTTTAAACGAGGGTTGAATTGAACTAAAACTAAAGATACTTTACACAGATGCAATGAGGCGCAAGTCTCATAAGACTTACCAGAGGTATCTTCAAACGCACAACAGAATGTTAAATGTTAAAGTTGCACTCCATCAAGCCATCCGAAAAATGTTATCAAATGATTTCTAATAGATATTTTTAATTAGAATACCACTTATACTCACAAATATTGTAACGAAGTGTATGTTTGTTCCAGATGAGCGGCAAGCGCACACGCAGCTATAGATGCGCAGTACACCAACGCGACCGTGAGGTCAGCTCCGAGAACGACTTCCATCTACTCCTCGAGGATCCCACGTTATTCGCCAGGTAAACATCCCGGCCATTAGCGCTCCGCCGTATTTATGTAATACCAATTACCGCACGATGATAGAACAAGAAAATACTCCCGAGTTATCTTCCAAACACAACAAATACCAAACACCATTCATTACATAAAGCGTAGAGACATATTTACCACCCTCTATTAACCGAGTGTAAACGTTTCAAAACAATTTTCAAATAAATCGAGTATGCCGTGACTCGTCTGTCATCTTCCAGAAAACATAAATCCTTTATCGATGTACTTACAACTTGTAAATTTCTTGTAAAATGTAACTTTATGTTATCTAAATCAAAATTTCAGTTAAACTAAATTATGTAGTGTAATATTTTCTTTTATTTCACTGAAATTATAGTCGGTGTATCGATTGCCGTCGCTAAAAATATTTTTATGTTTACTTGTCGTGTCACGTTGACATGTGGTGTGCTTTCATACAATAAAACCGTTAATAAACTGCTTCTAAATAGATCGAGAATATGGTGAAAGCAAATTGATTGATTGCTTCAAATACGGTTTTGAAATAGTCAATGTAAAGTACCATATTTCATGATAGAAAAATACAGGTAAACTGTTCAGTCTCATACAATATGATGGACTACAATCCTTGTCTTGGATCGCTTTGGAATCCTCGGAACAGAAATGCCGTACGATATGGAGATTGTTCTTGTGCTCCACTATTGAGCCTGGATTTTGACAGCGGTGGCGTTGAAACAGAAATAAGGTACCCACATCAACGATCTTGCTCAAAACCTACATCAATCATCATCACATGCTTGTAAGCCAAATCGGCTAAAACATTTACATTATGTAGAGAACCACGTCTATCACATCTCAGACAAAAAGTGTATGTATTTCCTCTATAGCGTAATGTATTTTGTTCCAGGATGGTGCACTTAGTAGCGATGGAGATGCTGCCGGAGGAGCGGGATCGCAAGTACTACCAGGAGAGGTATACTTGCTGCCCCCCGCCCTTCTTCATCATCTGTGTCACGCTACTGGAGGTAAAATACTCATGTTCTGCTGAAAATTATACGATGTAGAGGTGCTAGCCGAATAAGTTCATCGTTTGTATCCGCTACGGGTATTACGATAGTGAAAAATATCGATTTTATGCAACCGCTAGCTATGGACATAAATCTTTCGTATAAGCACGGTACCGGAGACGAACAAAGTCATCACTTTCTACGTGCCTAGTGCCGCTTCAATCCCCGCTCCAGTTACTTCGGTTAATTAAAAATTATAATAGCGGATTTCACATCCGTGCAAACAAGCGGTTTACGTGAATCATAACAATCGGCCGGCACTGCTCAGTGCTCGCTGCTCGTCACACGTTGATTCACCGCGGGCCGCAGCTCCGCCAGGCGCGCTCGCAAGCGATGCTCCGCTATAGCGCACGCAGCTTTCGCGCTAACGGTTTTCCCCTCTATGAATAACGTTATAAAACGTCACTATTTACGCATATTACAATTACACTTAAATATTTATTTATCCTTATTTTCGTTTAACAGCAAATAATTAGTAAGTACTATATTAGTACTTACAGAAAATTACATGAATTCGCAATAGTATATTGTAGTTAATTGTAACTGGAATTAATAATTTGCGGCATTCCTGCAGGTATTATGAATTTTATAGCGCCCATTTTTCAGTTGGAATGGCTTGAACCAATGATTTTGGTCCGACTCCAAGTACTAAACATGCATCCATTCAATTAGTTGCACATTATTTACCGAGCCGTTCAGTATATTTCGAAAACAACTGTTTGTACGCGGTAATAAATCATTCCTCACTCATCTTCGGCACTTAATACCTAAGAACATCTTTAAATGACACTAAATAAACCATTGGTAGACAATGCCAGCCATACAAAAAAGAAGAACTAAATACCCTCTCCATCAAAGATTTCCAATCAAAACTATTAACCGTATAGCAGCAGCTAAACAACAACGCTCAAGGCGATGTGCCTCCTCTAGCGTATGACAACAGAGCATGCTTTGCTTACATATTCTTTTACATGCAGGCATGCCGTAACGTACCACGCGGGCCTAGTGCGGGCTGATGAATGCACAATGCACATCCCTTCGAACGTTATCTTCTAGAACATGTCTCCTCACGATATTTTCCTAACGAGCTCTTTGACATATACTTTACCAACATCTTTGTTCTTCCCAGTTGGGCGTGTTCGCATGGTACGCTTGGGGCTCTGGCGGCGTGGCGGCGGCGGCTGGGCCGGTCCCGGTGGACTCGCCGCTCGTGTACCGGAGCGACAGGCGCCGGGAACTGTGGCGGTTCCTCACCTACAGCGTGGTTCATGCTGGATGGCTGCACCTTGCCTTCAATCTGCTAGTCCAACTTGCGGTAAGTAGGATTACTTCACATTCATATCTTAGCTTCAACTCTTGAAAGTCTTACGTTTGTGGTTGTCAGGGCCCGATATAATTTCTGTTTGAAGTTACGAGGAATCTCTGCTTCTGTACAGTTGACTTATTGTTAGATGTAGATATTAGAAATCTCACACAACATATTATTGTCTGTCCGAAAATACACCCACCTTGAGCTTATCATTAACGATTGTCGCGACGGGCGCCAAAACTCGTAAACATCCATAACACAGCAATAAATTCTGAATGGTTATTTTTTTATTTCCAGGTGGGTCTTCCGCTAGAGATGGTACACGGTGCGGTCCGATGCGCGGCGGTGTACCTAGCGGGCGTGCTGGGCGGGTCCCTCGCGGCGTCCGTGCTGGACCCTGACGTGTGCCTGGCTGGCGCCTCGGGTGGTGTGTACGCGCTCTTAGCCGCTCACCTCGCCAACGCTCTGCTTAACTTCCACACCATGCGCTATGGAGCCGTGAGGCTCGTCGCCGCGCTTGCGGTCGCGTCCTGTGATGTGGGCTTCGCTGTACACGCTAGGTATACAAAGGTAAATATAGTCAGTTTACATTATTTATACAATGTCAAATTTAATTAGCTAGTGAAACTTCGCTACAAAAAACTGATTTAATAAACTAATATTTCAAATAATTACACTACATGCAATCTTTGTTGTGTCAATGCCTTTTCCGTATTACCTAAGTATATCTTGGAATAAGCTCAAATATGAACTTGTTCGTGCAGGAAGCGCCACCAGTATCATACGCGGCGCACGTGGCGGGCGCGCTGGCGGGGCTGACGATCGGGCTGCTGGTGCTGAAGCACGCGCAGACGCGGCTGTGGGAGCGGCTGCTGTGGTGGGCGGCGCTGGGCGCGTACGCGGCCTGCACGCTGTTCGCGGTGCTGTACAACGTGTGCAGCGCGCCCGTGGACGAGCTGCACTACCTGCCCCCCGACCCGCCACCCGACGCATTCTGACGTCACGAGCGACACGCACCACTTTAGGCTGAGACCCACGACAATATGGTAGTTGACACCAGCAAACAATTGACATACTTGTGCTGTCAAAACGCGATTCCTCCATAGATTTTGTACGGCCATAGAAACTTGTGATGTCATTAATTTGCCAACTCAATGATGTGAAAGCAACCAAAAATCATTTTACAGTTAGTTGAAAATAAATCGGATTTTCGGCCTAAACAAAAGTTTTAGAGAAGTTGTGTCATGGCAGTAGTGGCGGTGTCAACTACCCAAGCACACTGTTCACAAACGTCCCAGTTTATTTTCAACGTCAAAGCCTGTGTTCGCGGACAGTGCGCACCACTCACAACACGCCTAGTCAATTTACCTTAGTGTGATTTGCTATAAGTAGTATTATAATTCGAGGAGGTCCCCGATACCTGAATGTCAGTAAATACGTTTCGTATTGTGCCGATCCAGTCATTTCTTATGTTCTTGGGGTTATTTTTTTGTCCATTTTCGTAATTTTGTGTTTTTTACAATGAGACCTCCTCGCGATACTTAATTGTTAAGTAGTCTTAATTATATTGAATAGGTGAACTATTTTTGTACCTACTATCAGCGTCCGTAGTGTAATGATTGAAGGCGTTACCGCGACACAACAGTTTAATGTTCCCGTGTGGACTGACCGACTTTACTAAATGAAGTGTCACGTAATTTATTCACAAAAACAATAGTCGCTTCTCAGTAACCGCGCTACATTTAGTAAAGCCCTCAGCGTAGTTATGCCAGCACACCAAAGATTAGGTTAAACGGCATCCATGCTCGAGTAGTGGAAGATTCCTTACTCTCTCCTTGTTTCAAATTTGATTGAATATGAATACATATAGATTTTTAATTAAATTGCTCACTGTTAAACAAATACTATAAGTATGCCTCAGTAACTCATTCTAACATGAATAATTGTTGTTTAAGTATTTGTGTAAATTGCTCAATTGCAATGATTATTTTAATCAGAAATGATTATATGCTCAAAAGTGAGTTTATTTTATTTTATTGGATCAATTATTTGCTGATATATTATTGTAAAAATAATATTGTTTATTGTGATTTCGTCCATTTCCATTTGTCACTCGCATTCGTCCTGTGTCCTAAGTACGATCCAACGATAACAAGTCGTCTTGCTACTCACTAGTAAATAGTTTTATTATTAATAATGTGCCTGATTCCTATTATTGTAAATTTGATCGTATACTTTAATTCTAATCAAATAATGTCAGGAAACGACTGAGTTTTGTATTAATTATTGCAGAATATTTTCTCGTTTAATTTATTTTAAAATTATTTTAAGTGCGAATCGGAATAATTATGATTATGTGATTATATAAATGAAAATAAGAGTGAATATAATTGAGAATTATTAAAAACTTATTTGGTTTTATTTTCGGGACGGTAACTTTCAAATAACAATAAAACAAAATGTCAAAAAAACTGCATTATACTTTTCAGCAAATTGTAACATGTTATAAATATAAAAAAATCATTTCAACCGTAAACATAGCTAACAACATTACAAACTATGCTTTGGTAGCTATTTCTCTTCAATAAAAAACTATCAATAGTGCATCTACTTTCAGGCCAGAATATGAGCCTAAAATAAATAATACTGATTGAAATGGGTACAACAAGCTGCTTGTTTCCATTAATGGAACAGAACATTATAGGCAATAACTATAACAATACATAAGTAAAAATAAATTCGTCTTACGTACTTACTTATTATAATTTCGTACATTCGCCAAATTAAAATATAATCAAATAAAAATCTTATTCTTGTAATTATGACATGGCTTTTTAAACCCGAAATAGTACTCCACACTAGGAATAATTTCCGTGCTCTTATACAATAATATATTATGCATATCTTATTTGTATGCTCAGGCTTCTCTCTCAGATAATGCCAAAGAATTACGGAAACATTTCGCAAGACGACTTTTCGATGCCCTGACGGATAGGTCCATCAAAAAGTCGTCTACATAATTTAAAAGTACGTCCTAAACAGACCAACCGTTGCCCGTACCCATAGGGGTGTATCCCTGTTCTGTAGTTGACTGCTACATTCTGTAGCAAACTTATGTAATTGTTGCGACTCTTCATGTAGTTTTTGCTGAAAATAGAAAAAAAAACATTAATAAAACAGTGAAGGAACTGTGGAATTACTTGCAAAAACAATGTGAACCATTTCAAAATCTGAACCACAACAACACTGGCAACACTGATGACTGTGCCTTCACACGACGAATCAAATAAGTTTTCCACGGCCTAGAATTTCTGTATTGTTTCAATACAAAAATTCCAGGATTTACTCTCACCTGTAATTCAGGTGAAATTGTAAAAATAGCAGCCTGCGCTTCAAGATCTCGTCGTACGGATCGTTCGCCTAGATTCGCCGAGCCGACTATAGTGGCCCATGGCACCCCACAACCAGGTGGGTAATACCTGCAAATCAAAATATAAACATATTTTATCCAGGTCAATTAGATTGGGCTTTTATCTATATTATTATATATATTATATTTTACCATAATCCCTTGGCATGGAATGTCCACCCCGGACGTTCATATTCTAACATTTCCACTCTGTTTGTTTGTCTGTAGTCAAGAACTCTTTGCCAAAACCTGTAATGAAATACCATCTTCATAAAAAATTCTAGTCAAGATGATTCAAAATGAAAATTGATACTAAAATTCGTGCTTTTAAAGTGCCGTGCTCCTACAGTCACTTACCCTTCCGTAACTAAGAAAGAAGTTGGTGGTGCTAATAAAAGCAAGAACATTGGCTTGAAAAAGAAACAGTTTATACACTCACTTTCTAGCAATTAATGAGTAGGCATGTGGAATCCCACCAGCAGGACCTGAGGCACCCAAAAATCCATTTGCCTGAAAAATTTTAAAACTATTGTAACGTGTTTTTTTAAACTGTTACATGCTTTTCATATTTTAGTCGATTTCGGAACGATTTTTATACTGTCTTTTATTGGCTATGGTTGAGTTCGGCAACTGTCATTTTTTGACGTTTCACTTTACGACCTGATTTCGTCATCGAGGCATTTATCTCGCCAAATTAATTTTACAAATCCGGTATAATCACGGATATTTTTAGGCCAAATGATGCCATAATCGCTGCCTTAAACACCCAGGACAAGGTGTTCTGAAGGAGGGATCCTTAATTTCTTCGGATTTCAATATTGGACGATGCTCTAGTGTGATTTTCACCTAATTTGGATTTATCGGTGCACACGGGAAAAGTCATTTATTAACGGAAAAACGCCCTGCTGTGGCGTTTTTCTTCTACTTTTTCTTTTTCTTTCGTCTGATTATAATTTTCCATTTCATGGATTCTGGATTCTCTCATCTTCGACGCCGAAATCTTGAGGTCTAATTTAACATTTTTTTAGCCAGACATCATATGTTATTTTTGTCGCTCTGCGAACAGGGACTTGAAGTAGCTTCCTGATCTTGTTAGTTATTGTTGCATCTTATAATTTTTAGTATTGTTTACAGAACACATTATATAGTTTCTGTAAAACATTATTGTTTATTGTTGTAATTTACAACTTGAATTTTTTTTGATGTTTCCTTGTAAGTAAACAATATTTCCTAGTAACATTATTGTACTATTGTGTATGTTTAACTTTTATGGTTACAGCATTACCCATTTACTCTTGCAAAACCAACATTTGTATGGTAAGACAGTTTTGTTTTGTATAAGTAACTCAACATTGTAAAACTAAGTGTGGTGTAATTTTATTTCATATTTTATTTTAAGTGAACTTTGGTTTAACTTAATAATCATACTTTATGTGACTTGAACTTATATTGTAAATTATTGCTGCATCTTTTCATTGCTAAACACTTTGATATTTTCATAAAAAACAACTTGTAACTTTAAAAATATTTCAACTTAACCTCAAATATTTTATAACTTTTGAAGTCTTGCATTTTGCTTTGCTCATCAATTATTATCATATTGTTTATTCAAAATGGATAAAGAAGTTCAGTCTTCTCTGCCTCTTGCTAAAGATAACATAGAAACTGATGGTGCATGCACAGTTCCTAATGTTGCACCTTTTGTTCCTGACATGATTAATTTGACAGATGTACCACATTCTTTTGATCATAATGACAGGATTGCACACTCTTCCTCAGCTTTTGCGACGAACGCTTTGCCTTTCTTTTAATTCCATGAATGTTTTGGTTAATGAACATATTAAAAATAATTTTCCTTCTGCAATTGAGTTGCCCGATTTAAAAAAGAGTAGAACATAGAGTAAAGTAATATAGATTGAGTATAAATAAATTCGATGGGAAATCTTGTGTTAGAGAATTTATTACTGAAGTTGATTTTTATACAAAAATTTTGATGAAATTTTGTTGGTTGGTTCATTTACGGACTTGCTTAGTGGTATTGCTCTGAAATGGTTTCACACAGTTCGCTTTCGTTTTCCATCCTGGCACGAGCTTAAACTTGCTTTACTTAAACGTTTTGACAGGCCGGGTTTTGACTATTTTCTGGAACATGACCTTCGTACGAGGAAACAGAAGAGTTCTGAATCTCTTCCAGAATTCATTACAGAAATAATGGACATGGCTAGTCGTCTTTCTTTGCCATTGTTTGATGCGGTTTTGATTAACATTATTGAACATAACATGTTGCCTATTTACACACCTTTTATATTTGGTAAGCCTATTGATTCTGTAGAACAATTTCTTGTTCTTGCAAAAGAACTTTAGAGTAGAAAATAAAACTTTATATAAATTTTGTAAAAGTAAGTATGATCCTAATAGTAATCTTAATTGGAAAATAGTTATTCCTATAGAACATATTTTAGGTACAATTCGTTCTAATCATGATTTCATTAATTCTGGGTTCAAATAGTCATGAAAAATTTTCACAGTTAGGTTATGAAATAAATTCTGTTTCTAGTGCTGCTTATACAGCTGATGGTTCTTCATAGAAAATTATTGGTACACAATTTACTTCTAAACATTTCGTAGAATGTTTGAAAGGTTTTAATATCACTAAAATATTTTATAATACTTTATACACGCCTCAAAACAATACAGTTGAGAGATATAATAAAACTGTTGAAACTTACATAGCTTGTTTTGTTAAAGAAGATCATAGAACTTGGTCTAAGTATTTATCTAATGTTCAATTAGCTTTGAATAATAGTGTTAATCTAGCTACAGATTTCACCCCTAATTTTTTGATGTTTGGTAGAGAACTTATTTTTGATGCTTCTTTGCATCGTTTTATAACTTGAGTGAACTGGAAGTTTCCAATAGAACTCACTATGCTGATTCTCTTAACTCACTTAGTGATATTTTTGTTAAAGTTCAAACTCATTTATTAAAAGCTTATCAGCTTATCTATTATATTAAGGGTCGTAAAGTCATTTCTTTTGATGTGGGGAATGTCGTGTGGAGAAGAAGTTTTGTTCAAACTCATGCACCTACTTATTTTTCGGCAAAACTTGCTCCTAAGTTTATTAAATGTAAAATTATTGAAAAGATCTCTGAAAATGTTTATATTCTGAAAGACCTTAATAAGGGTACCGCTGGTCGTTATCATGTTAAGGATATAATAAAATTTTAATTTGTTTTCCAAGTGTTAGTCTTGATTTTGATAATTTTGTTTGAAGCGCGCTTTTGTTAGTGTGATGTACGATGGGATGGATGATAGGTTATTAGCACTTTAAATGAAGATGTATGTTAGGTAACTTCTTATAAATTTGTTGAATTTGAGATCTTAACACTCTAAAAAACAACTTAGGACCTTTTAATAACCTTTTCTACCCACACGAATACATTTTTCATATCGAAAGATCTTATTATTATTTCTAAGTATTATTATTTTTTTTATGCAGTCTTGTATGCAATTTTTTTTGTACATTCTTGTATACAATTTCTGCATTGGTACCTACTACTTTTGTACACTCTGTTCTCGCTTGTAGAGGTTTACCTATCTTTCTTTTTTTACGGATCTCGGTATAATTTTTTCCTTGATTTCGTTGTTTTTTTTTGCTTCTGTGCTCGGAAGATTGGTGGTGTTGTACCGATCACAGAATGCATGTCTTTTTTTGCTTCTGTGCTCGGAAGATTGGTGGTGTTATGCCGATCACAGAATGCATGTCTTTTTTTTGCTTCTGTGCTCGGAAGATTGGTGGTGTTGTGCCGATCACAGAATGCATTTCTTTTTCCGCTATTGTGCTCGGGAAGTTGGTAGTGTTGAGCCGATCACAATATGCGTTTATTTTCGAAGGTGTTTGTGCTCGGAAGATTGGTGGAGTTGTGCCGATCACAACATTCTTCTTTATTTTTTTGCATCTTTAGAGATGTGGAGATTTTAAACTGTGTCTCACAGTTGTAATTCGTTCTTGCTAGTCAGTGGCGATGGTGCCTAACTGTACTCATATAGAAATTTTTGGATTATTCTTGTTAGACAGCGGCAATTGCGCCTAACTGTACTTTTAATTTAATATTTTTCCTATTATATACTTGTTAGTCGGTGGCTATGGTGCCTAACCGAACTCATATTGGTATTTTTGTTGTATTCTTATACATATTGTTCAGCGACTACCACGCTTAACTGTACTTGTAATATTTCTTGGATTTAACTTGTTAGTCAGTGGCGAAGGTGCTTAACTGTACTCATGTGGTTCTTTAGTATTATAGGTCGGTTGTGCTTGTAGCTTGACTGCACTTACTGTTTTTTGTTTCTTTTCCAGTATCTTTTTGGAAACGTTTTATTGGAATTTATATTTCCTGTCTTTTAAAAAAAAAGTTTTTTTTTACCTTGTTTGTTTTTAGCATAAAAGAAATTGCTTTCTTTTATTTTTTCGGGGAGGGATGTAATGTAACGTGTTTTTTTAAACTGTTACATGCTTTTCATATTTTAGTCGATTTCGGAACGATTTTTATACTGTCTTTTATTGGCTATGGTTGAGTTCGGCAACTGTCATTTTTTGACGTTTCACTTTACGACCTGATTTCGTCATCGAGGCATTTATCTCGCCAAATTAATTTTACAAATCCGGTATAATCACGGATATTTTTAGGCCAAATGATGCCATAATCGCTGCCACCCAACACCCAGGACAAGGTGTTCTGAAGGAGGGATCCTTAATTTCTTCGGATTTCAATATTGGACGATGCTCTAGTGTGATTTTCACCTAATTTGGATTTATCGGTGCACACGGGAAAAGTCATTTATTAACGGAAAAACGCCCTGCTGTGGCGTTTTTCTTCTACTTTTTCTTTTTCTTTCGTCTGATTATAATTTTCCATTTCATGGATTCTGGATTCTCTCATCTTCGACGCCGAAATCTTGAGGTCTAATTTAACATTTTTTTAGCCAGACATCTGGCCCAAACTTAATTTACTTTCTTCATATAAAGATGCAACAATAATGATAATCTCAAATTAGTAATTTAATATTTAAAGTATTATGGAAGCTACTGACGTATTAAACAGGGTATTAACAAAGGTATTTCAATTGTTTCTATTATCCTAGTTTAGTCACCCCCGGAAGATTAGAGGTCCGACTCTCCGGACTGTTCTATCTGGCAAGTATTTTTTAAATGTAGTGTGCGTTCCCAAGGCGCCCGAAATTCTTTTATTGTTACACATACATCTTTTTTTTAATTTTTAATAGGAGAACACACACACACACATTCTTTTTTTGCTCTTGTATGATTTCTTACATAGGATCTTACACTTGATCCCACACACACCCCGGGTCTGTTACACTATCAAAAACTTTCTAGAATCACTGAGATATTTTAAGAAAATAGTGAATCCACATTCAGTAACTGCAATGCCAAGTTGAGCCATAAAACAGAAAAACTTCAACAAATGTTTAAAAAGGTTGTACTCACATTTGGGTGTGCCATTAGCAAACTAATATTTGACTTGCAGTCATTCAACAAAGTTTTGGCATACTCCTCAGTAAGGTTGAAGTACCCAGTGGCTAGACGAATTATGGATCCTTCTGGAGCAGAGGCTAGAACGTTTTTGGTGACCTGTTCATCTTGAGTGATGCCAAACTGTCCCATTTGTATGAGAGGGAATATCCATGTGTCTTTAGTAGTTTCTGTAATAACAATAGGATTAATGATAAGACCTAATGCTACAGAGGCTTTAAACATGTTGTTTTACATTGCATTTTTGTTGTTTGTTACACAAATATTACATATCAAACTATTTTTTTCCAGGATCACAGTATTTCATAAATAATACCGTGTCTATAAAATATAGTACTCTTAGGCATAATGAATATATAAAATCTATAAAAACCAGGTATGAAATTTGTTGATAATAAGACTAAATAATAATATTAAAAATAAACATATAATATTTTAAATTTGCTACTGAATAGGACAAAATGGTAAATATGGCAATTAATTTGAAGTTAAACCACAAAATGAAAAAAATAACTGGGACTTTTTCCATAAGGATGCGCGCTTCATACCAGTCAACACACAAACTTTAGGTAAATTTGCTACCTAATATACGATCCCTAATCATCATCAGCCTAGCCTTTTTCTAAAATTTATTGGAGTTGGCTTCCAGTCGGTAAGACTGGAAGCCGACTCCAATAAATTTGATTGAATTTGAAGATGCAGCTGAATACCAGTATTTACTAAACTACACTATAAAAGTAAAATTAAACATACGATCCCCATCTGTTAGAGAGGTCAGTTTGGACATCTGTTGTGCTTGCCAACTTTCTACAAAAGCATTGATTGTCTTCCTCATATCTTGAATGAACAACTCTTTTGAAGCATACTTTTTTTCTTGTATTCCATTCATAGAAGAATGCTTGCTGAATTTGCTTACTTCATCTGAAATGTAAATGTTGAGGAATAAATGGACCTAATAATGGTTCGGAGGGATTATGCTAAAGAAACACTTAAGCACTATTTTACTCAACTTATTACACTAACAATATAGTTATACTCTCCTTTTTTAATTTTAGTGACAACAATAATGTTTCAAATAAAAAAAAAGATACTAATAACTTACAGTCATCATACCTATGAGTTCACAATAAAAATTTGCCAGGTCTGCATCCTCAATCTCAATATAGCGGTCCTGTCTTTGTTGGAAGTAGTCACTGGAATAATTGGCACCACTCAGCAAAACTGAGTCATCTGCTATGTACAGCTTCATATGCTGTAGTCCTACAAGCTCGTTGTAACGCGACGGTAAGGCTTTCGACCAAGAACCATGTAGTCTGGGTGTCTGATACAAACTGACTGAACATCGGTCAGGGACATCATTCACAAAGTCTCGTAACTGAGTGACTGAGTTTGCCTCACCCCGCGTGCCACGCTGATAATCTAAAAGAACCTTGAAATTCAAACATTTCTTGTTTTCCAAGTTCTTTTTTGTAATATCTAAAAGCTTCCTTTCCATAGCTCCAGTTCCTAAGTATAGGCTCGCAACAGATATTCTTCTGTTAGCGTTTTGAAATCTCTCGCACAAGGTATCATAAAACTTTCTAGGATCATTTATAATATTAACTTTAGAGGCATTCACAGGAAAACATGGAGCGAGACTGTATAACCAGTTGAAACAATTAAACTCCAGCGGCTTGAACCTTATAGGCATATTCCCGTGAAACAACATATTTAGTTTTTCTCTTTATTTAATATACTATTCGTCTTACATAGAATAATGTTAAAATAAATTACTATAATGAAATTAAAATAAATCTCCCAATTTCTTTGAAATCCTACTGTCAGACGTCAGTGTCATTTGTTTTATCTGTCACTTGAGTTTTGGGTTGTCAAAGGCAAAAATCGCTTTTTCAAAATTAGCTTACTGTCCTACAATGATTGTAAATGGTGTTCGAAATTAGAGATACTAAGAAGGACAGGTGGGTTACCATGACCTGTTAGTGCAGGAATATTTCAGTATTATTCCGAGAGTGGGTAAGAGTAGAGAGAGAAGAGTATGTAGAATCACTTTCCCACTCTCGAAATAGTCCTAAAACATTCCTCTGCTGCATTCACAACCACTCGATTGGCTGTCATATCCAATCGATCGATAGTCCTCTCGAAAAAGTCCTCTAATCGCTATTCACAAAACCGAAACCGAATTTTCGATTCGATTGTGTTTCGACATGAAGACATCAATCCTGCCGACAGCTATTTCCTGTCGGAAGTGCAATCGAATCAAAAATAAAACTGCTGTTAACTAATTTAAGCTTTGTCCGAAGTACGTATACGTATTGCATGTAAAATTTTACTATTGTTTTGAGCGCTGCATAAATATTTACACAATTTTTCGTGGTGTATGTTAGGGATGTTGCGAACATTCGCATCCGCATCCGCAAATGCGGAGCTTCCGCATAGATTTGGACATCTGCATCCGCATCCGCATCCGCAATATCCAATGCGGATTTTCATGCGGATGCGAATATAATACAAGTTGCGACAAGAAAGAAATAGGCGGGGCCGGCGAGTGGCGCGTGCCGTTTGCACGTGACAATGACCATTGGGAGTGAAAAAATTTTTGGACAGGATCAGACGCGTTTGTTGTAGTGCATCATTTGTTTCTTGTAAATAAATCATTACGTGTTTGTTTGCGCTGTGGATTACTTATAGTATAGACAGATTTTGAGTGTTATTGTGATACAGTGATCTTTCTGTGTACAATAATTGTTTATTGGGAAATCGTCAGGTAAATGCCATATTAAGAACATTATCTTTCCATTTCGTCATAGTTGCAAAAGTATCTATTATTATTTATTATATTGTATTTATAGGATTGTTGTATGTATCTTTGTATTTATATGTATGTAAGTATATTCGTATATTGTATTTTATATTTAAAATAGTTATCTGATTTATGTTTTATGTGTTCCATTTTCTCTTTTTCTTTTACACACTTTGTCTACATCTCTTTTTTTAGTATCTCCTTTCGCAGGTTTGCTGGAAGAGATTTCATTAGAAATAAGCAATACCTTTGTACTCTCTTTTCTGTTCCTTTCTTGATTTCTGTATTTAGTGTGTACATAAATTGTTAAATAAATAAATATATTACACCGGTAATACGTTTTATTGTAGGTAAAGTTTATCGATTTATAACAATATTCTTTATTTGCCAGCGAGGTTCCCGTTATTGATAGATTATCTAACAAGTTAATTGCACTAAAAAAAGAGTCAATGTGGATGAAAATCCTCATAAGTGGTGGAGTGTTCATCGAGAGGAATTTAAGATATTATCACCGATAGCACGAAGATTTTTATCCACTCCACCAGGCAGTGTTCCTAGCGAACAATTATTTAGAAGCGCGGGTTTAATTTACGAACCTCTGCGTAACCGCCTTGAATCAGAAAAGGCGGCAATATTACTCTTTATTAAGTATAATGCTCCTATTTTTAACTTCACTTACTAATATGAAAATAGGATAATACAGAAGCATTACACTTAATACTAATTTTCATTAATAAAAATGTTAAAACATAATTACTTTATCATTAGCTTCACTCATTAATATGAAAATTAGTAAGTACATAAATAAAAATAGGAGCATCATACGTAATACTAATTTTCATCAATAAAAATGTTAATAATTACTTTATTATTGTTTTAATTCTTCATTCATGTGCTAAATTTATATAAGATGTTAAACATCCGCATCCGCATCTGCATCCGCGGATGTGAGCCTTCAAAAATCCGCATCCGCATTCACATCCGCGGATGTGAAAAAATCGGCATCCGCAACATCCCTGGTGTATGTAACCCTAACATTAGTACAAGTCTTTGATTTTAATTATTTGTGTAGATTGTGTACCGCGTTCTGCCATCCAGGGTCCGTCGGCGTGCCGCATATCAACAGAAGCAGGAGAAATTGCCTCTTCAACAAATACTACTCCGAGGATACTGAAGCGCGTGGCCATAGTCGGAACTATGACGCCATCTTGTAATATACCATAAACAAGAGTCGTTCCGAATACATTTATTAATAATATCATTATTCATTGTTTTTTAAATAATATTTATAGTTACTCGAAGGATATTCAGTATAATCTGCAGTAAAACTTTAAAGATAATTTTTATTCCACATTAAGTTTTGTACCACAAATATTTATTTTCTAGCATGCCGATCGAATCTGTGAATAGCGTTTTGCCAGTCATTAGTCATAGAAATTCAGATAATCGAACACTTGTTCGATTGACATGATCGATTTCGTTTCGATTCGATTGTTTGTGAATAGCTATTCTGCACTAACAGATCCTGATAACCCCCCTGAACCTTGACCTAATCGAGCTAATAGCAGCAGCACAAGAAGACACCGTCACATTGCCATTAGGTGGTTGCACGCAGCCACCTCTGAACTTTATTTTTTACAGCTTTTCGTCCCTTTTTGTCTAGGACCATTTAGAGGAGTATAAAGCTCGCTTTTGACTATGGGATGTAATTTAATTTATATTACATCTCGAGATATAAATTAATATCGCTCACCGTAGTTTTAACTGGATTCGTTTAAATTGACATGATATTACAAGTCAAACAAAAAATGTTTTCAATCAACTGCCTCATCCTATGGTTTGCCGAAAACCTGTACTTATTAAATAAGACACAGCAGTTTATTTTGCATTTTATATTATATTATGTTTTAATGTAATTTTATAAATAAAATAAATAAATAAATAAAACTTTATTTCAGACCAGGGTCCATAGAAAATAAGAATTACACAACAAATTAAAATTAAATCAAAATTAAATAAAAAATATCAATATATTATATCAAATACCCTCCTTCAAAATATATGATTGCTCTTTACAAATTTTCCTACAGTCTTTTTACGTGAAAATAGTCTTACTTATAGCAGTAATTTGATTAACAATTGTTTGGATCATATTTCTCTTGAAGAATTTCACCTGGCTCGATGCCATAAACTATTTGACCTTCTTTGACGTACGCCCAGGACATTCTTTTAGAGCTGAAGTGAACGCCAACATTACCATCTTTTGATAAGGTAATCGCCCCCGCAGTGTTTCTTAGCCGAGATGTCATTCCTATAAAAAAGCAAGAATTGTTGGAAAACCTAGTCGGATTCGCATATTGAATTCCTTAATACCAAAAGAAAAATGCATGTGAAGTCCGCACAAGCTAATAATGTAAGGTATACGAGATAGGAAAGTTAAAAACATCTTACCTTTTACTGCATGGGTTGTAGCCGTGTTTGCATCTGTGCCACACTCCATAAGCTTTATAATACTGTGAGCCAAACAATACTTTAGTATAGACTCCCCATGACCTGTAATAAGATGGCATATACTTGCTTTGTTCCTCTGATAGTTATATGATTAATATCAGATAATTATTAGTAGGGGTTAAAGTATGAAATTGCCGTTTTATAGTAATAGATACTTTGAATTGACATTAAACCTTCATGGTGTGAGATATTCGAGTGAAACGTTTTTTTTTACATTATATCTACAGATTTTTTAACATTGATTGATTATGATTGATTTTTGAAAAATGTGCAACATTCGATTTTCGAATTTCATTTTTAGGGTTCCGTACCTCAAAAGGAAAAAACGGAACCCTTATAAGATCACTTTGTTGTCCGTCCGTCCGTCCGTCTGTCAAGACCGTTTTTCTCAGGAACGCGTGGAGGTATCAAACTGAAATTTCTATATGATACTTAGTTCTACTGTCCCTGGAAGCTGTAGAAAAATCAACCTTCTAAGTCAACGCAATCAAAAGATACAGCCACTTAGGCCGCAAATTTCCGCAAATTTTCGAAACTCGCACGGGAATCAAAACCTACAGGGTACTTCCCGTGAACTTAGAATCTTGAAATTTTGTACGAAGTCACGTCTTATAGTACAGATATAGGAAAAATTACGAAAACCGTAAATTTTTAGTTTCGTCATATAAAAAAAGTTATATACCCACAGGTTTATACGGAACCCTCGGTGCGCGAGTCCAACTCGCACTTGACCGGTTTTTTTTTTTATTCAGCTCAGACGGAAAAGATGGATACTTCCAAAGTCCATTTTTTGAATAAGGGTTTCGACGCGGAACTAACGCGGTAGAAATGGGTCACAATATCAATGCTGTGTTTGGAGAGGAGACTGCTAATGAACACACCGTGCGTTTTTGGTTTAAACGCTTTCGTAATGCAAACTTCGACTTGAAGAACGAACCACGTGGAAGACCGCCCACACAGGTGAATAACGCTGAATTGAATGAGATGATGGAAGCCGATCCGAGTCCAACTACCCAGGAATCAGCAACATGGTTTAACGTTACCTTACCTACAATATTGAATCATTTGCATCAAATCAATAAGATAACAAAAATATGATAAAAGGGTGCCTCATGATTTGACTGATCTGCAGAAAGAAACGCGTGTTGAAACTTGCGCTGCCTTGTTGAATCGGTGCAGAAATGAAGGAATATTGGATCGAATTGTGACATGTGACGAAAAGTGGATTCTTTACGATAGCTGTAAGCGAAAAATGCAATGGTTGACCCCAGGTCAAACGCCGCAACAGTGCCCTACAGCAAAGCTTACCAATAAAAAAGTAATGGTGACAATAAGGAGCTAATGGTTGTTTGGTGGTCTCTTCATGGTGTTATTTCACTATAGCTTTCTCAGGTCTGATCAAGCAATATCAGCAGATCTTTACTGTGCCGAATTTCGAACAATGATGGCGAAACTGGCAGAAAACAGCCCCGACTCGTGAATGGATCTTCACCATTATTGCTCCATGATAACGCAAGACCTCACACTGCACGGGACACCGTTGTAACTCTACAGGAGCTGCAGTTCAGTTCAGGCTCTACGCGGGGGTCGTGCGGTCCATGGCCCTTTACGGGGCACCGGTGTGGGCGCGTTCCTTGAGGCGGTGACCAGTTCGCTGGTTGAACGCGTCCCAAAGGGTCATGGCCATCGGGCTGGTCCGGGGATATCGCACGGTCTCCGGTGAAGCAGCGAGCCTCCTTGCCGGATTACCGCCATGGGACTTGGAGGCAAAAGTCCTCGCGCACGTTTGGGAGTGGCGCGAGGAGGCGAAACGCCGGACAGCGCTCCGGCGGGATCTCATGGCGACATGGAGAGTGCGAATGTCGCAACCCAGCGCTGGGCACGCCACAACTGCGGCGATAAGTCCCCTCTTTGAGGAGTGGCTGGAGAGGCGCCACGGCGTCCTCACCTTCCGCCTGACGCAGGTCCTCACCGGACACGGTTGTTTCGGGAGGTTCCTGTTTCGGATAAAGCGGGAGGAAACGCCCGGGTGTCACCATTGCGTGGATCGCTCGGAGGACAGGGTGCAGCATACGGTGGAGGTCTGCCCAGCTTGGGCGGAGCACCGCCGTGTCCTCGTGCAGGCGATCGGCGGTGGCGATCTCTCGCGTCCGGCCCTGATCCAGGCCATAGTACGGAACGAGAGGATATGGGAAGCCGTCACCTCCTTGCTATACTCGCGAAGGAGGAAGCGGAACGCGTGAGGGAGAGGCAATCTCTGCGCCCTCACGCCCCGGGCGACCGCAGGAGACGCCCTGGGCGTCGAGAATCAGATTCCCGGCCACCGTAGGCGCGGGCTTGCGGACGGCGAGCAATGGGTAGCTCGCCCTCCGGTAAGGACCAGGCCCGGGTCGATGGCGCGTTGTGTTCCACGCGCGCCTCAAAGAGATGCCAGGGTTGCGGATTTGTTCGAAAAAGTTACCGTGGCCCATGGCACCTTGGCACAGGCATCTGAAGGAACACGGGTGGATTTTAGTCAGTAAGGGTCTGACACGCCCTCCCGTAGCACCCACAGCGGGAGAGGTCATTTGATGATTTCCCACCCAAAAAAAAAGGGCTGTAGTTAGAAACCATATTTTTTTCGTGATTTGGACATTTTTCTACATGGTCAAAAGTTTTCTTCCCAGGAGGCAGTACAAAATGCTTTCACATAGTTTGTCGAATCTAGATCCCCAGAGTTCTATCGCAAAGGCATAAATGCACTTCCGATTAGATGGCAGGTAAATATTTTGATTAAATAAATACATCTTGGAAAAAACAAGTTTTAATTTTGCAGTCGGCTATTTCATACTTTAAGCCTTATTATTTAATACTGGCGTGCAGCATACCTGTGGTAGAAACACCACCAATATGGTCGTCAGCGTAAGTACCGCTACCAATTTGTGGTGTATCCCCGATCCTACCAATTGCTTTTCCACTCATACCACCCGTACTGGTGGCGGCTGCTACGTGGCCTTGAGAATCTATGGCAACAGCACCAACTGTCCCCACTCCACCCTTGGAATTATATGTTAGGTTAAAGCATGGTAGTGAACATTTACGAATAGTTTGTATAATTTAAAAACTGAAGTTACCTCATCAGGTCCTATTTCTGTTCTCCCAAAATCTCCATGTTCTAAGAAGTTTTCCAAAGCTCTCTTTGCATTTTCACTTATCAATGATTCTGGCGGAACCGGCTTAAACCCCTGCAATTATATTAAAAAAGTCCTTATCGAAAAGTTACGTCACTCATTTAGATAAGGCGCCAAACGTAAGATATATAAGAACTTCGTTTACCTTTTCTAAAGCAAATATTTTGGCACCCTCCCCTCCCAAAAGGGAATGCGGTGAGTCTGTAAGAACTTTATGAGCAATGCTGATAGGATGAAGAAACTCCTTGACCAGTGTAACTCCACCCACATTCAGATCTTGTCCACGCATGATGCTTGCTTCCATTTCAACTTCTCCTCGGAGAGTTAAAACTGATCCGTAACCTGAATGTTAATAGCAAATCGTTAAATAGTCCAGATCCCTATGTGAAATAGGTATGTCTACAGCAAACTTGAACTCATATGTATGTGCATGCCCTAATTGTGAGAGTTCGAAGTGTAAGAGTCTCTGGACACGACCTAGATTAGCATATATTCGCCAAATAATTGGTAAACAGCACTACTATAAATCATAACAAATAAGATTTTTACCAGCATTGAAGTTTTCATCTTTCTCCATAGACACAACAGCTGCTTCCACGGCGTCCAAGGCGCTGCCTCCATTCCTCAGGACCTCGTATCCGGTTGTCACTGAAGTCTTTACGCCGTCCAACTTGCCTTTCACCCGGCTTTGGGGAATGTCCCCAGCTCCTCCGTGCACGATTATAATTGGGTTCATTTTCGGAACTGGATGTTTCTCCGACTGCTCCCCAATGCAACTTGCGCTTAATGTGTGTGCTTGATAAACTCTGAATATTATATAATGTAGGACAATTTACTCACGCTGTATTATCAATTAGAGTCGTTCGTTATCAGTATTTGTATTATTTACCTTGCTGCTACTTCTATATACTATCTACTTCCATATTAATTCTTGTATGTTTACATCTTGGGCTACAGATTTGTTTGAAGGTACAAGTTAGCAGTTATGACATTAGTATTATATTATCTGTGTTTTAACCAAGATAAAGGGTAATAAACTTTATTTCAATCCGATATTGTTTATTACTTTTGCTTAATTTCGATAATTATTATCAGAAACCACGTTAACGTCATAATATAATTGAGGCGTTTTTATGGACATTACAGTCATGCTCCTAGCCAGCGTCGCTACTAAGGAATGTTGGCGAAAGATAGTTAAAAATACACTTTAAAATGTTAGTGGCTTTTGAAATTAAGAATTGACATACGTGAATAAATAAATAAATAAAACTTTAGATATTTAAGTCCATACCCTGGAAGTAAATGCATTTTTTTATCTATGCTGTGCTGTGCCATCAGCAACAAAAGTTTCTTGGTTTATTTACTCGACTTTTCCAAATATCAGAAGAAATTTCATTTTTGTATCTGTACTTTACGGACTATGTAAGATTATACGTTATTGAATCACAAAATTCAGCTACATTACACAAACTCATTTTTGAAATATTTACCCACATCAAACAAATTACTTTCAAATGAATAGTTTTGAAAATGCCGCTTCTTGTAATTATTTGCCAGTGAATGGCCATAAATTCTTGTTTAGTTCACAAGCCTGTTTATCTGGAAAGCGATCTATTTTCTAATGCAGGAATTTGTTTAGGATTCAATTTGTTGGTATACCTAAGTACAAAAGCACAAAACAAACCTTGTTGTTGTTATCATTAATTTGTTGATTGACTTTGACAACTTGCACAGAATGAATGACTCGATGAATGATTATTTATTTCATGCGAACCAGAGATCCGCAACCTTCGGTATATGTTTTGTTCATGTTATGCCGGCTCCACACACTTGCCAAATCTCAATTTGTGCCGAGAGCAGACGATCCGATCGAGTGTCAGTTTTTGTCAATAAATGCGAGGAAAGAAGCTTTCCATATGCGACAATAGCTTGCGAAAAATCCAGACCTTTAGTGCGTTTGTAAAGGGTAGTGGTTTACGTCAAGTCCCAAGCTTTCCTTCAGAGTTCACTTTGGCTGAAAAGATATGGTTCCTGGCTAGATTTTTTTATTAACGTACGAAAAAAAAAATCATTTCATTCAACGAAATAAAAATGGTGGTTGAAAGTTTATGTGAAAATCGTATGAAATCATTTTAAAATTTATATTATCCAGATGATTATTTCATGGTATTAAAAAATGTCCACTCCCGTGTCTAATCGTAAATACGGTGCCCAAAAAATACGTTTAACTAGTGAGTGCCCTGTTATTCAATCATTTCCGCTACTTGGTGTGAATATTTTGCTTCGAGAATGTTTAACATTCTTTGTAATTAACTCGCTCATTTATTTTGTTTTTAGTTCTATGTGCAAGGAATTTGGTCAGGAGGGATCTTTTTCGTAAGTACTATTTCACTTCGTATGATTATTAAGATTAATTATTCTAAATTGAATGAATCTTCAAGGTGAAAACCATACGACCTGCGTTGAATTTTTATAAAGTCAGAAAACAATAAGTCTGAAAGAACTGCGACGCAATTTCGGCATGTTTCAACTGCGTTTGTACTAATAAATACGTCGCCTTATCACAGTAATGATCATTACTTATTTTATTTATTTTAGGTTTGCCAGACCCCTTTGCAAAAATCTCTGTAGATGGCAGTGGACAGGTGTATTCTACAAATACTGTGAAAGCAACCCTCGATCCCAAGTGGAATACACACTATGATCTGTACCTAACCAAAGGAGACGGCATTACAATTAGGTAAGTTTGATAGTGACTAAACATAAGAATGTGTTGATGAGTCTTCAAGCAATTAAGAGCTTCATGTTGTCCTTAATTAGGTATGAAATGTTTTTGTATTTAGTTTCTTGCTCAGAATTGATTGACATACATTCCTTGATTAAGTATTATATTGGTTGGAATTGTTTATTTCAATGAACTAATAATATGCAACGAATGACAGAGTAAAACATTACAGTCTTATGACATGGTTATATTTGATTAAAATTGTTATTCTGAGTATCTGCCTGTATATGTACAATGTTCAAATAATATCTGTGTAGTAAGTTGACCTATATACTGTTACACTGCTTATCTCAAATGATTCTTATCAATGATATTTGACATTGCACATCAGGCACTGCAAAACTAAAGTGAAAGTACTACTGAGAATGCTACGGTGAATCTCAATTTACACGAATGCAGGAACTGATGACAAGCGTAATTATTATTTTCATGCTAAAGTCGTACTTTCACCACTTCAGCATCATTAATGTACAATTGAGGAAGTAAGCTGACCACGAGATGGTAAATAGTAATTGCGGCTTACTAATTAAATGTCATTAATTAAAGACAGTAACAACATGTATATGTACTGCTTTAGGATAAAAACTTTGCCAGAGTTATAAAATGTAATGCAACACAAGCAAAAAAAAGTATGACTTGTTTGAAATTGTGTGTTATTCTTTTGTTTTTATTATTTACCGGATTTTGCTCACATTATGGCCCAAAATTATCCCACCGGAATATTTTAAATATATGCTATGACACACACTATAACAGTACTTCTTATTAGTGAAAATTTTTTTAGAATATGATCAGTAGTTCCGAAGATTACCACCACCTCCCAAACTTTAACTGTTTATAATGGTGTAGATTTACCAAATCTAGATTTAAAGGTTTTGAAAGGTTATTTGTTTGGATATTTCAAAAGGATAAAAAACCACACCATCCCAACACTGCAACAGTTAATTGTAATAATTTTATGCTAGTCATTAAAAAAGCAACACAATGACATGTATTTCATAATTTTAAAGCTAACTTTACCACATGCATCACAGCAACTAGTATGGTAGGGATATATGAAGGTAAGAACAATTTCCTTCTAATCATTTAAAGAGAGACTTATGTGTTATTTGATTTACAGTGTATGGAATCAACGAAAAGTCCACAAGAGACAAAATTCAGGATTCCTTGGATGTGTGCGAATTCAGCCATCTACTGTACACAAATTGAAGGACACGGGATGTAAGTTCAAATGTTCTATTTTTGTTAATTACGGATAGTCACTTTGGTGTTCATGAAACTAACTGATGTGCAATAGTTTAGTATTATGTTCCCTCCAAATATGGTTGCTGGATCATATTTGGATAGAACATGATACTAAACTATGCAATACTCTTCTTGCTATTTCACTGTTGGCTACTTAGAAAATGTTGTGTTTATACGTTGTTTATATCAAATCATAGTTGTTCAAGTACAGAACAGCAGAAAAGCAATATTTTCTTCCTCAATCTAAGTAAAAGTGATAAAAACTTTATTGCAAAAAACTTCATTTGTTTATTGGTTTATTCACTTCACATGATTTTCAGCTTCCTGTAATACCGAAAGAGATTGTTTAAAGAATTGAATTGCGGAATTCAATGCTACCTCACAGTTCCTTGTCAATGACCTTTAACTTTTTAAATGAAGAAGATTTTTATTGACATTCTTTTTCGACTCGATTATTATTGTCGGTTATTATAGTCAAGTCAAATCATCAATGAGATGTCCTGTTTTCGAAAATTATGCTAAAAATGTTGATATTACACACAGACCAATGCCTGGAGCTATGCGAGGAGGGTTCCGGCGAGACCTTCGGCGTTCGAGGACAAGTGATCGTGTCACTAGTGTCCCGAGACGCGGCGCGGGGCGAGCCGGCGACCGCGGCCGGAGAGGGCTCCCCCCTCGCAGTGGTGGGCCCGGCCGGCGACGTGCGCACACCTCGAGACCCTCGTGACCCGCCGCCCACACAAAATGGGACGAGGAATCCACTGCCACAACACTGGGAGGAGCGGTTCACATCCAGTGGGAGGTTATTATCGTTTTATTTCATGTCTTTGTATGGTGAAGGCTTGTTTTTTGATGTTATTGTTATGTGAAAATGCTGGTTTTACAGGACTCGTAATTTAAGGCTAGTTGCAGGCCACACAGTTTTGTTCATATTTTGTTTTGTACCTCACCCAGACATGTCATCTGAATTCACTCTTACCATGGCATGTGAATTCAGCCTTCTAGATTTTCAAAACACGCAACATTCTTTCAAGTTGTTCTTAGGTATAGCTGCATCGCCCACATAACAACATACTTCTTAAGCAATATGTGTAGGTAATAAAACTCTAGAACCACAAAATTCGCCCTTGTAGAGCATACTACGTGAACCACGCGTCCCGTCGCACGCAGTGGGAGCGGCCGGCGGGCCCGGGCGCGCCCGCGTCCCCCGTGGGCTCCACGCCGCCGTCGTCCCCGACGCCGGCCGCCTCCCCCTCCACCCCCGCCTCCCCGGCCTCGCCCGCCTCACCTGTCTCACAGTCTTCCGACACAGACGTCAATCATGCCACTTCCATATCTTTGAGGTTTGTTTTCATTTTGTGTTCTGTGTTTTCACTGTTACATGTAAAATTCTGTAGATGTTTGTGTTAAAGTAGTAAACTATCATGGTGGAAGTTAACATAAATGAGAGTTGTACTCGTAAGAGATAAGCAGACGAAGCTTCGTCATGCAGGTATGATAGAGGCATTCGAGGTGGACATAATATTCCAACAATAACAACTAGATAATAATATTATGTCAGTAGTAGAAACCATTTTTTATGGCTGATTCATTTATTCAATGTCAGTGCCATGGGTCTCTAAACATAGTTTGAAAAAAGTTAGAATTCAAACAAAAACCTATTTAGTTGACACAACAATGTAATTTGTACGACCTCAAGGCCAGTCCCATTGTTAGTTTTATTGAAGTAAACAAAGTTGATGTTCTCTCAATGGCCATGTAGACAAGAAAGGATGAGGTAAACTATGTTTCCAAGAACATTTGAAGTTTCAAGTACTGTATTTGTGTGTTATAGACCAGAGCCGCAGCCTCAGACAGCAGTTCGGTCGCGCATCCCAACGGCGGCGTCTCCGCCCGCCGGCTCGGCGACCGGCACCCCGCCCGCGGCAACCACGCCCTCTACGCCCATTGCTGCTACCGACTTGCCTCCCGGCTACGGTAAGAGGGACGAGGAAGCTAGTTAGTTGTTATAGTATCAATTTTCTTGCGCTGGCAACATACATATCAATGAAGGTCTTATGTCAGTAAAAGAGATTGATCGCTGACTGTTCACACTGTCAACTAGAGCTCTAGTTGCTCTCAAAAATTACTGGTTACGGTGGGACAGAGCCTAAAGTAAAAAAAAATGCAGAATGATTTGTCTTGCTACTTAATGTTACGGTGCTCTGCTGGCACCATAACATTAAGTAGCATTCTAAAAACACTACTAAACTAGAGTATAGTAAGCCCATATTATTATTGTAGTACTGTAATGTTTTGTTAATGTGCCTCCTTGCAAGTTCATAATACAAGCAAGCAGTGTTTACTGTAAGAGATTACTTCACATGCATGTATTATGTAACATATGTATGTATACGTACATCTTTAGAAAGGCGTGGATCATTAAGAAAAACAATGACCATTAAGTTCTCATCCCTTTCACCTATGAAATATTCTAAAACCGACGTTTTCGTGCCAGATTCTGACTATAGGACTATAATTGCGCAGCTGTGAGACAACTAAGAGGTTGGGTTTATAAGACTTTCCTTTGTCAAAACAATCTTTGCATTGTGGCATGCTATACATGATTTCGTGAAGGACGCATTATGTAGTGAACTACTCATTATAACATTAATTTGTATTCAGTACATACCACGGCTACCTAACAATGTTATAGTATAACGACACATTGTCACCGACTCATTAGTCTAGTTGTTGCAAGTGCGGCTGCCAAGTACGAAGCCTTGAGTTTGGTTCCCAGGTCAGTACAATTGGTTTTTTTTATTATTGAATAATTGGTGAATAGACTCTTGGGAGGCCACGAGGTATTGTACCCAGTAAACAGCGATTGAGGCAGGCTTCGAGCTCTTCCTTTGTCAAAATCAAATTATAAAATTACGACAATTATACCTCTAATGATTATTGTGATTTCTAACACTTCATACAATTAGTTTGTTTCCAAAGGACTTTCGTTCAGTAACTTTCTGTTACGATAACTATATTCACCTCATGCAAGCCACTGTAGCTATGTTATGATAAATCCTAGAGTGAATGTACTAAAATGATTCGAAAATTACCTCAACTTCAAACAACAAACTGGTCCACAGATGTGCTTGAATTGAGCTTCTAGTTCTATCAAGCTGGAGTCTACATATAGAACTGAAAGGAGTATGTAGGCTTTTGTCAGAAGAAAAAACAATGTTGCCATTTATTTTCACGTGCATGACATTGCTATTTCTACATTCCAGAAATGCGCACCACAGCCCAAGGGCAGGTATACTTCTACAACTCGAGCACGGGCGCGTCGACGTGGCACGACCCGCGAGTGCCGCAGCACCTGCGCCACTGCGCCGCCGCCGCCGGCCCGCTGCCGCCGGGCTGGGAGATGAGGCACGCGCCGTCTGGCCGGCCCTACTTTGTGGACCACAACAACAGGACGACCCAGTTCACTGACCCCAGGCTGGCGCTGTCGGCTAGACTTGTAAGTTTACTTAATGTACCACCTCCATGCACTTGTCCATGCCTGAGTTCCAAGCGTCTATAACGCCCCGGAACCTACTTTGTGGACCAAATTATAAGACCACACAGTTCACGGACTTGGCTAAGTTTTACTCATATGAGTATACTATACAGTGAAATCTGTTGGTTCCGTAATTATTCCACAACAGGTAACACAACTTTTAGCAGCAGATGATTTAGTGATGGTTAGGACTGGAGAATGATGATAGTTGTAAATCGAAAGGAAAGACTTACTGTTATCAATCTGCCTAACTGGGCGTTGCCATTGGCGAGACATTCACATAAAAAACGCACGCACGTTTCGAGCTATCGACAAACACAATCTAAACCATAAAATCCTCTTTCCAGCCACAACCAGACCCCGCGGCAGTACCCTCGCAGCCCACTGTAGCTGCGCCCGCGCCGGTCGCCGAACCGCTCGATTCAGACGCACTGCCCAAATACAAGCGAGACTTAGCGGCAAAAGCGAGGGTATTGAGAGCTGAGCTGCAGGCACTGCAGCCTCAAACTGGACATTGTAGGATAGAGGTGAGTTTTGATGACCAAAGGAATATTCACTACAGAATGGTATTACACTCCAGGCATGATGATGATCTGGGACAAGTCCTTGCCAAATAGTGATATTTCTTATTATTGTAATTGGACAGCAAGATTGGAAGCCGATATTACAATAGTGGTTACCACAGCCTACGGACACCTACAATACCAGAGGCATAGCTAACTTAGAGAAAATTTTGAAAAATTTACACGATTTGATTACCATTCTCATGTTTACTCCTCAGGATGTACGTTTCCCCTATAAATTGTTCACCCAACGAGTACAAAAACAACTCTAAACATTCCAGGTATCCCGTAACGAAATACTAGAAGAATCGTACCGGCTCGTAATGAAGTTACGAGGCAAGGAGCTGCGAAAACGTTTGCTGGTGAAGTTCCGCGGCGAAGAAGGGCTGGACTATGGCGGCGTGGCGCGCGAGTGGCTCCATCTGCTGGGCAGGGAGCTCTTCAACCCACATTATGGACTGTTCCAGTACGCGAACGCAGGCGACGATCGATACTCCTTGCAGATTAATGCTGATTCTGGGGTAAGGATTTTGAAAATCGTTATTAGAATATCAATACTATGACATGAAGATGTCTGCTCATTGATTGCTATTGATTGTTTTGTCTGTACAAGAAGTAGTACAGCCAAAACAATCAAGTTATTACATACAGACAGAAATAATGCAAAAAAAAAAAACAGAAAATGGAGTGTTTGAGCATGGCAATAGCCGTCATAGGTCTAATCTAATACCTCTTCGCACAATTAAAAACAATAAACTATGTATCATTTTACTTTGGTGAAAAAAATGTTGATCACGAATTCACGATATAATCTATCGTATTCAGGACGTTATGAGGCTTTATTTCCTTTTTCCGAAAAACGCGAAAAACTTTGGGTGGGTCAATAACCGGTATGGTAACGCTAAAACGCAACATCTATACTCTCATACTTCAAAAAGCATCGCACTGATTTCATAAAATTTTCTTTGCACAGGTGAACCCAGAACATCTCTCATACTTTCACTTCGCGGGCCGCATTCTTGGCGTGGCGTTGTTCCACGGTCACCAGCTGGACGCGGCGTTCACCGCGCCATTCTATAAACAGTTGCTCGGCAGACCTATAACGCTCCGCGATATCCGTGACGTGGACCCTGAACTACATCGCTCACTGTCTTGGATGCTGTGAGTGTTGAAAAACGGTCAAATGTGTTTGCCTTGTTGGTTTAATGGTCACAAGTACGTTTCCTGATCAAGACATCCGGGGTTCGATTCCCATATTGGACAAGTGTTTTTGGGTTTTTCATTCAGCAACTTTTCATTAGTAGCCCAGGCTACTAATGAAAACTTGCTGAATCCAGACTCCAGAGTCTGGATTTGTGTTTGGTAGAAGACAATAGCCAAACATAACTGGGGAAATGCGGGTGTACTATAGGTACATCTCTTCCTAATCCTTCAAGAATTGCAGGCCTGTTTTTATGGTATACAAATGAATAAAGATATTTTTTTACGATTTCAGGGAAAACAGCATTGCTGGCGTGATCGACACTACATTCTCAGTAGAATGCTCGTCATTTGGCGCAGTCCGTAGCATGGAGCTGCGGCCAGGCGGCACCAACGAGACTGTGACGGACGCCAACAAGCGCGACTACGTGCGCCTGTACGTGGCGCACCGCTTCACGCGCGGCGCCGAGCGCCAGTGGCTGGCGCTGCAGCGCGGGCTGGCCGACATCATCCCGCCGCAGCTGCTGCGGCCGCTGTCGCCGCGCGACCTGCAGCCGCTGCTGGCGGGCCGCGCCGACCTGGACCCCGCCGACTGGCGCCGCCACACGCGCCTCAAGCACGTCGCGCCCGACGCGCCTCTCGTCGGCTGGTTCTGGGAGATCGTCGAAGCATTCGATGCGGAAATGCGAGCTAGGTTATTACAATTCGTAACCGGATCCCGGCGCGTACCACTGGCAGGCTTCCGCGCCCTGCAGGGCTCGACTGGCGCAGCGGCTCCGCGCCTCTTCACGCTGCACCTCGTAGCGGACGCATCTCCCGACTCGCTCCCGAAGGCCCACACTTGTTTCAATCGTCTCGACTTACCTCCTTACCCGAATAAGGAGAAACTCCACGACAAACTCAAACAGGCGGTGCTCGAAACGGCCGGCTTTGCTGTCGAATGATACAGATATTATTAATACGTGGGTCTTGCTTACATATGATATAAACAAGGATATTTAAGAATTTAATTCAAATGTGTTCATTTAAAATCTGTCGCCTTTCAGAATTTTATGTATTTCGGAGGATTGTGATACGATGTAAATATTGCTAAAAATTGTGAGTACTAAAGAAACTAGTCTGGATTGTATGAAACAAAGACAGTTATAATGAGACTGACGAAATTCTGGGTGAGATGTCATGACAAAATTGTTTAGCCGAGAAGCTACATTGAAGGCAATTGAATGCTTTTTGAAACGAAATGATTATGTTAAAAAAACCAGGCCATAGACTCATTTATTTAAAAAAACTAACATACTCAGTTTAGGCCTTCTTCGTCTTCTGCAGCAAAAATCAAAAGATTGTATTTACCTACAAATCAGCTATTAAAAGAATGAATGGACCTTGAGGTGTCGGTTGCACGTAAGAGGAATTTATGCACATTTAATCGCTTTATGGCTAGCTATAATAACGCTCAAATCTATGTTGTTTATTTACTTCTCTTAATTTAGTCTTTACTCCGTCAGAATGTATGATCTATTTATTTACACCAATATTTCCAGTGAAGCAATTGTTTAGTGGGCTTCCGTATATTTTCAATTTAAATAAAGCAATAGCAATGTTACAACATTAGTTTACGTTCTAAGTCGAATTATAAATATAACGGCATAATAACATAAGTTCTATTTTGCATGTACAAAATAGATGATAATGAATTAGGTATTTGAAATATTTTTGTAGAACATATTTGTATATAATTTTATAAATCAGTACAAATGAAAAAGTATGCTGACATTATACACGTATACTGTAGCATTTTAATTCCTTTGATTTCCGAAATTATGTTAAGGCGAATGCTCATGCTTTGGTGCCTTATTATGTTATTATATAAACATAAGTATTGTATTTTCAATGTCAAAACGTAAGTGATTGATTTTCTTATTTATGACTGAATATTCCGTTTTATTCTACTTCAAGCATGTAACTTCCGATTTATATGAAATGTGTATGATAATAATCTTGTATTTTAAGGATAATAACTCGAAAACGTCATTATTTTAATCAAGTTTGTATTACTTATGTTTTGGCAGACATTTACTGTTTATTATTTCGATCAAATATGATATTCCGAGTGGGAGTCACGTCTCGTCTATAGCAGTTTTTTTTTGCTGAAAATAGACTCACTCAATTCCATAATGTATATTATAAAATATTGGGTATGCAGTTGCGAATCTGAGTAACTCTGACGTGACTGTTGCTTGATATGCCTAGAATTATATTATAGTGTTTTTAAGAAGGATCAGTGCCTTTACCTGTTAAAATAAATGACTCTAATTATAAAGCAGCGACTGTCTAGTGATATGAAACTATTTATTAGTGATAATGAATATTTAAAATTATAACTATTATACATTATTTTTGCAAAATATTCCGTTTTTCATTTCTCTAAGAATATTCATATTCGAACAAAATTGATTACAAAATATAAATTATCCTCAAAGTTTCCACCCTGTATAGTAGGCTATGCACATTTGCTGAAACGTCGTTTCACCAAACACGATGCAGCCTATTATTCTATACAAATAAACAAATTGAAGTGTCTGTTTGTAATTTCAAAGTAACAGCTTTTACTGAATGCATAGTACGTACGGTACTTACAACAAAAAACATTTTTAATATGTTTGTGTCTGTCTGTTTGTTTGTTCCGGCTAATCTCCGAAACAGATGGACTTTGACGGGACTTTTACTTGCAGATAGCTGATATTATAACTAATAGAAGGTGTAACTTAAGACTATTTTTATTTTAGCAAAAGGGTTAGAGCTCCGCAAACAAATTAAAACCCATGTAAATGTTAACGAAATCCGATTCCAATAAGGAAGTAATTTTTTTTGAAGTTTTTTGAAGATCGCGGGGCACAGCTAGTCTTCAATTTAATAAACTCTCAGATCTTATAACTCTGCTGTCCGCATTCCGTTTTTCGCCACCATTTGAGAATGAATGAATGAACCTACGAATAATCTAAACGAATGAATGAAATTTTAGCTAGTCACAGAATAAAAATAACTTCTACGTTGTAGATGAGAATAAAAGTTAGTGTTTAAAATTCCTAAAATAATTGTTTCTTATTTTCAGTTCTATAGTTTTTAATGATTAGAATTATGATAATAGAAAGCAGATTTTTAAATTATGATCGGTCATTACGATACGAAGCATGTTTTGACCTCGTAGTTGGCATGACATTCATTATCGACTTTTTACTACGCGCGGCCCATGACCCACAAACAAGTGACAACACTAAACCACATAAATAAATCGTTGCTCACGCATGCACCACGCTACTGTAGTCTGTTGTGTTTACTTGCTTGCTCTGCGTGATATCCTGTGAAGTGCATAAAGTTATTATAGTAACGAAGTCTTTGTTTGGGTTTTTACTCGATTTCATTCAAAATGCCTACGAGTGCGGTGTATCAGCCTACCACAGTGACCTATGAACAGCAGCCCACGGATCAGCGTTGGAACTGTCCCATCAGCTACTTCTCGCGGCGTATGGCTTCTAGTTGGAACCGGGCAGTATGCATGCGTGTTGGATTATGTTTGTCGGGCAGCATTTTATTTATCATCGGTGAGTAAAACCATTTACGCTTGTATGAATAAGAATACATTGTTTTGTTGTAAGGATTGTTAGTGAAACGCTATCTGAATCATAAGATTGCATAAAACTGCAACACCTGAAGCGTGTTTCATAAGATCGTAACATTATGATTGTATGAGACTGTTTTGTTTTCACTAACAAATGATTGTTGTATTCTCCGTGAGTACCTATTTAATCAGACTCTTTGTTGCAGCGTTTTAATTGCCCAGAACTGTCTTAATAAAATTGCAACATTCCATTGCTGATAAAATGCTTTTCCATTCAATCTTTCTAACATCAGTATTTCATTAGTAAAATACAATGTAGGCACTTAGGTTGCCTTTTTAGAACTCTAAAGGGAATCCAACTAACAGGATTCTTATAACAGAGGTAAATTAATTAAATAAACTTTTAGTCTTTCAAAATGAGTAAAAAGAAAAATTCTTCAGTTGTCATTTTCACTTTTGTTCAAAATTCATTTGTTTTAGCTTTCTTATTACTTTCTTTGATTACCTGTTACTGATGAATAAAAATTTCAGACGCCAAGAATATATTATAATAAATAATAAATTTAAACTATCTTTTTCACTTGCTTGTCTCAAATCACTTTCAGGAAGAACTATTATGATGTGCTTTGAAGATAATCTGCTCCTTTTATCTGATAAACATTCTTAGCTATGGATCCTTATCTATTACTGCTATCAAAATAATCAATAATCATGTATAGAAAGCTTTTATCATATTCCTGTATTAGTAATGTTTCCATATAGAGGTGGGGAATCCCTTAGCAAACAAAACTATGGGGCAGATAACACTATCAACATTAATAATAATAAAAACCGGCTTTAATAATCTTAACTCGGCTATCAGCCAATAAATTTTAAGGTTTAATTAAAAAACTGCACCTGATAACAAATTGATTGTTGCAACGATGGCTAATTGTTAATCTTTTTCATCAACATCAATCTTGATTGATCTTCCATTGTGTTGCAAGCCATGCTAGATGCAATCAACATAGTGACTAAATATCTGTCCGTATCTGCTTACTTAAAGTTCTGTTTTTCTGTGTAACCTTAGAGCTTTCAATTTTGGCCAAGGACATGAGTCATATCCTTTGAATTATTGAGTTTAGTTTGATATTTATAAAGAAATCAAATTGCTTTATTAAAGTTTACATACATATGTATGCACTCAGGCTATAAGCAAGTTTCAAATATATGAACAAGTTTATGGTGTAGTCTAGTAAGGTCAGATCAGTATGACACTATTTGTTGTTGTACTAATTCTTAGGACAAATTCCTTGTACTGTTTTATTGAGTAGACCTTGGCTGGGCATGAATCAATATATGCTACATGTTCAGCATAAGGTATTCTGGTGTCGCAATCATACTTGCTACCAGTCCCAATTCATTAAGTTAACAGACCTATTATCTATCCAATAGTATCCTTTTTTGTTATTCAAAGCACATTACTTTGTAAAACAGCCGTTTCATCATCACCTACAAATTGAAGTGGAAATCGCCCTATGTTAAAAATTGGTTACTTTGCCATTTAAATACATGATTACTTTACGGCGATCGTTTTTCGGATCGCCCGCGGTTTTACTCAACAACGTCGGCACATCATAATTCTCGATGGCCTTCTCATTCTCACTTGTAGTAAATTATTATATTACCGTTCATAATCAAATCCACTTCCGGTGCGCAGTTATTCATTCGAGAGTCGTAACTACTCCTTATGTACTCACGTACCTACACAATTATTATGTATTGTCACGACCACTATTACTACTACAGCTTTTATTTCCTCCCTACTATTATGTTCAGAGTGACAGACAATTTCCGTATAATATAACAGTACCTACTACAGTACTTCATAAAAGTCGCAAAGAAGCCATAGGTGGACTGTATACGCAGATACAACACTATTCGCATGATTAGTATTCTTTCGTCGCACCTTGATCTGACGAGTTACAATTAAATGAACTGCTAGCCTATAATAAATAAAAAGGCATGGCGCGAACCACCCATGTGTTCCCCCTTAATAGCACTTCTCTCGACGTTTACGTTTGGTGTCGGTCGACCTGTCCTGATGTGTGTACAACGAGCAACAGCTTCCACCTGTAGCCTTATTACGTCATTTTGCCGAAACTGGTTTCCACAAAAACCGCGGTAACCAGGCAGCAGTCGCCACGCGTTATACCATGATTGGCAAAATCATTTATTATGCCGTGCGCGAATATATCATCTTGCCCCTGGATTGGCCAGGTTTCATTTGAATAGCTGCGGAAAAAGAGAGCCTGAAAGGACTTAGTTGGGAAGCTTTTGCCCAGAAGTGCACAAGGTGCGATAAAGATATCAATACAACAGCAACAAATTTCCACATGTTACGTGGTAGGTAAATTGTTTAACAAATGATCATGTTCTTTTCTACTTTTGGTCACCTATGAGCATGGAATTTATTGGGAGCGGTTAAGAACTTGATCCACCCAGGCATACTCGGAACTGGTCCTAATAAACAGGCGTCGACCAGGACAACTCCAGGCAAACTGGCAACAGAAACCTGTTAGTCAACCAACCAAGTTTATAGTAGCTTATCACAGGGAGCATTCGTTTTGTGGGTTAGTCATATTAATCATCAGGTTAATAAAAGTTGGTAATAAATTGAAATATTTAAAAAAACGGCAATAATACCGGCAATAGAAAAGAATAATAGTTACTTAAAGAATGATCTAGCTAGTTACGTACTACCTAGCAAGCACTGAAGGATGTTTAAAAACCAGGCTTGTCAGAGCTATTAGCAGTTTAAAATATTATTGAACGTCGTGTGAGGGAAGGTTTTTATAATTCTGGTGGCGCACGCACGGTAGCACGCGTAGCATCGATAAGCTGAGTCGGTTGCGTATCGTACACAATGAGCGGTGGTAGTCGTAAAAGGTATCGGGTGTCCGGTGTGCGCGGCGCTTGCGCCGGTCGCCGGTGACGGTGACTCATCCGGTGGCTGCGTGCGCCGTGATCTGATCACGACGAACCATAGAAAGCGAAAATGTAGATAGCACTTTGAATTATTTATTTCGTCTGTACTTGCTGAGCAATGACATTTTGTTTGATTGCATTTTTTACGAGTTAGCTACGTTGCTGTCGACGTGATTCGTGAGCTTGCCTTCGTGAGTCATGTATACGGTTGTAAGAAGATTAATATTTAAAGAATTGTGACTCTGTGCTAGGGCTCGTCTAGACTTTCAATATGAGTTCTACAAACAGTTAACACTCCTAAATTCTATGATAAACATGGGTATTCCCATGCTCCCCTAAATAAACATAGGTATTCCCATGCTCCCCTAAATAAACATGGAAATACCCATGTTTATTTAGGGGAGCGCCCATTATTCATCTATTTCCATAAGTTACTATTAAAGCGCGGACAAATTACAGGTCCAGTAGAATCCGAAGGCTGTGCTGTTTAATGGAACAGGCATTGCGAACGAAGGTCGACAAACTCCACCGAGGCTCGACTGCCATGACGTTTCCGTAATAGGTGCTTTATTCACTTCCACTTAAGTCCTTGGACACGCCACACACATGCCATGTATGGCAAAGAGAGCGTAGCTGACTATAATGCACTGTGTATTTAATTAAATTGAATTTAGATAATCGAAGACCGTTTAAAAGGCATTGTAGATTGAAAGATCTACGACAGTAATCCAGCAGATATGTTTTTTTTTTACTTTAAGAAATGTGCTACACTTTGCTATAGGTACTTCAGAACTATAAAAAATTCCTTTCCATCATTAAAATATTGTGGGGCGTATGAAAGTTGTGATTGCGTAAGAAAAATAAGAAATTCAACAAAAAAGCTTTTATAGTGAGTAGTGACGAATCGAGAAAGGTTCAGCCAGCGAGTGCAACACAGCAATCGTAACTTAAACGTGCAACGAAGGAAAGTCATTACTTTCCTCGCCTGTGGGCGAAACACGAGCCCGCTGTCGTAATATTTGTGTCGACATTGAAGATCTAACAATAAAACTTTTTAATAACAACGTTTTAGCTTCAATGTTAATAAACTGTAATGACTAGGAAATGTTTTGAAACACAAAATGACATAGTCATCAGCTACATACGTAATTACGTATCTAACTCGTTTGATAGGGCCAAGTCCAACGACCAAAACTCGGTTTAGTCATCTTTATTCCCAAGAGCCAATGTATATCATCGGCATCAATACGTTCTAGTAGAGCAGAGTCCTCGGAACCATTTCGAATGCGTAGGCGGTCCTATTAGGAATATCTTTTGAGTATAGAGCATAACTGCATGAACCGTTGCTGACAAAAACTGGATTGTGTCAGTGGGTAAACAATGCAAATGGAATATGAAATTGTTTCTAAGTAGTTATAGATTACCGCGCGGGTGTTTATTGTTCTAGTTCCATAGCGGGTGAAAGCCGTCGAGTTCTAATGAATCACTAATGTGTTCGCTGCCCACTGCCTTAACCTACTCCTTCCGCTGCTGTGGCCCATTTTCGCAACACTCCGGGCGTAGTAGAACGTCGATCGAAACCGGTTGTCTACTGAACGCTTCGATTCGTGTCGGACTATTTCCTATTGAATAAGTGCACGGTTACGTCATGACTAAGTTTTTGTATCTTCAAATCCTTTAAGTTGACGTACCTACTTCATTTAAGAGTATATGGTGATGTTAGGCAATAAGAACCTTCGACTCCGTTATTTTTGCTACCGTCCACCTGTTTAGTTCCGTAGGATGTCGACCCACGCCTGTAACAAATTTCGTAACTTAGCCTAACTTATTCTAAATTTTAAAGAGACAACACTGGTCACAAATTACAACATTGACTTAATTAATATGTACTTAATGCACAATAATAACTATATTTCTGACTTGAGCAACAATCGTTAATTTCATTAATACCATCTGGCGTGTTTAAAACGTCATCAAGCGCCTTTAGCCGAATCATACAAAAACTACGTCTTTTGAAGCTTCAGTGCTTCTCAACATCATTCTCTTGACTTAATCCCATGTTTTCTAAAGGTGGGGCTACATTTCTTTTGACATATTATGTCTCTTTGCGTCACCGTAACTCAGTTTCACAACCTTTCTAGCCAGGACATCCTTTTCATCATCTTTGAATATTGGCTAGTATGGAAAGTTCAAGTAGCTTATTGTGTGAAAGCGGGCAACTGGTTATTGAGTTGTGTTTGTAAACATTCAATAACTCAGATCTATATTCAGAGATTACTAATGCAGCTGTTGACTGTTGATTTGACTCACACCCACGCGAATACAGTATCACTTTATCATAGGTGGTGTTTAAAGATATTTATGAAAATGAGTAGCTTACGGAAACAAGACAAGTTTCTCTCGTACTTTAATGTTAATTCGCCCTCAAGTTGGTATTGTCCATTGGTTCATACAATCTTTAGTCCAGGTACAAGGTAAGTTTTACAGTAAAAGCAAATGTCGTTGACCCTTAAGTGTGCCGAAGTTTAAACAAAGAAATCCTTCGAGGAGCTAAATAAATACATCGTAGACAGTATTTTCTCCCGCGCTAGAATTGTTACAAGCAAAATAATCTCATTGGAATACCGCTGCGCACTGATGTCGATGTACTCGTTTAACTACTAATTAGCATGATTACAGGAACTGCATTATTAACAAAGGAAATGAAACCTAATTAATATGGTCCATTTCCCATGTATTAAAAGCACAGTACAGTTTGCTGGTCATTGTCATTTTCACCACCAATTTAAGGTCGCTTGCTAAGGATGGTGTTTCCATACGCTACATACCCATTAATCCTGCCAACTTTGACGTGTGTAGATATACATAAAATAAACAGTATCGTCTGAATCGATGGAGATCGTTTTTCATTCAATAGAAAACTTTAATAGCTTCTGCTAATTGTATAACCTTGACTGCCACAATCTAATCATCTTATCTTTAGTCTTAATTCAGCTTTTTTTGCTGACCTTTGCATCAATGATCCATCCCTTACATATCGATTTTATTTCACTCGTTGCATGCCATGTTTTCCGCTTGTAGAGAAATTGGGGAAATCCAAAAAGACGCTTGACTCATTGGGGTAATCGTTTCTGTGTAGGCTTGTAGACATGTATAAAATATAAAAACTAGTTTATTTTATAACTTCCATAATATGAATACACGCAGTAAACACGAAATTGTAATACCCAAGTTCAGATTAACTAAAACTAGCAAGTCTTTTCTTAAAACAGTATACGCTTTTATTACAAGTTGCCAATGTCAGTTATACATATGTAGAACTGACCGATGGAAAGTTCAAAAACTACATCAAACGTGTCCTTATTAAAAACACATACTACAAAATTAAGGACTACGTCGAAGACAAAGAAATTTGGCTTTAGTTCCTTCTGCGCATGCGCCCCCTGGTAGCTCATAAACGGCACAAATATGTGGATGTCTCTAACTATTCTCAATCTCATTTTTTTCTTTTCTTTTTAATCAGATGCTCTACAGTAGTTTTCAAATCATTTATACACCTTTTGTTTAGAATAGTTAAAGCACAGATGACAATATTTGTGATACTTGTTTAATTTAGTTCTTGTGTAATCCTAATCTATACATAGAAAATAAAATATTATTTTTATTATCCTTTTTATTTACCGCTTGTTTGTGAATGTGTGAAAATTGTAGGCCTTATAGATTCCTAGATGATTGTTAACTTTTGTTAATTTTTCATCTGTTCTATGTTTTTGTAGTAAGCAACGACTTATTTTCCCATACTTAAGTAACTACTAATGCTGTAACATAAAAATATTGTAAAACTAAATGATTTTAAAAGGGGAACCATGGAGTTTCTTGCCGGTTCTTCTCCATTGAAACGACCAACGCGAACCGTGTTCGACGTTTACAAGTGCCCAATTTATAGGCCTATGTGAAATAAAATATTTTGATTTTAAGGTTAATAAAATCATTTCAAATATAATTCTGTAATGAATGTTCTCCTTCTTACCATATCGTTCGCAAAATGTTCAAATGTGTTTCGCCCATAACTCAGCCACGCGAACTCCGCTCATTGATCATGCAGTAAATAGATCATCAAGTAAGTAGGTGAGAGCATGCGGTGCAAGATTGAAGATGGGTCTGTGGAGAAACGCCGCATAATACACTAGAGATCTGAGCCGTTGGGTGCATAAAAGGAGCCTCCCAGAGCGACGTACCCTCTCCCGTCCGATCACTATGTACGGCAAGCCTATCCCTTGGGAGAAGCAAGCCAAATACTTAGGAGTCATACTTGACCAACACCTGTCCTTCGGGGCACATACCAAAGCAGCTCGCGACCGAGCTGCCTTCGCTATGAGTAGGCTTCATTTCATGGTAGCGGCTAAGAGCAAGTTGTCACTCAAGTGCAAGTTGCGTCTCTATACCGCAGTGATCCGTCCCATCATGTCCTACGCTTGTGTTGTGTTCGCACATACCAAGTCTCGTTATATTCACAGGATGCAGACGCTCCAAAACCGATACTTACATAGGATCACGGGTGCCCCGTTTTACGTACGTAACGAACGTCTCCACGTAGACCTTAGGATGCCCACCTTATTGCAGTTCATGAAACGCCTCACCAAGCGTTTCTTCGATCGTGCAATAAAACATCGTAATCCCCTGATCGCATCGGCCGCCCGATACGACCCATCGCGTATCAGTCAGGTTCGCCGGCCAAGGCACACACTCGTAACTCCCGACGACGCTATCACTCTCCTCCAGGAGAGCCGTAGAGAAACTAGTACGCTCCTCAAGCGTATACCCCGGTTCAAACCGCCGTCTTTCCGCCCTCGCCGTCGAGGTCCGTCGCGACGCACAGTGGATCCATATTGAAAATTAGTGGACATGGGCAACAAAGTTCCAATATCGATTCGATATTTTTTTATCTGATTCTTCATGATATTCCAGACAACTTTTACTCTTGTGAAATTTCTTCTAAAGTTGATCGTTTGTCTGAAAAAAAATAAATTAGATTTTTTTGTATGGAGCGAATCACGTTTATTTTTTTTTCTTCAATTGTACGAATATGTTAGGTGTATGGCGTGAGTATATGATAGCTAGGGTCATTCTCTATCCACGAAAAAATATATCAGCGCCGGCCATCCGCGGCCGCGCGAGTAATCATTCGGTAAAAAAATAATATTTTCTATAAAATTTTTTGCCTTTTAAAATCAATTCAAAGTCATATTTTCTGTCTCACTTGGCTGTTTTCACCTTTTTAGTTAAATATATAGTTTTAATAGCACATAGGTACTCACAACTAGTAATTCTGGAAGAGGTTAAGTTATTATTGCATGTTATCGGTGGCACCTGCATTGTGATTGATATTTGTTTGTGCGCTCGGTTAAGTGCATAACAAACGAGTCACCGAAAAATAATTGTCTCTGATTGGCTGTTATTTTTTTAACTACCTGCACATTATCTATTGTTATCGGTGGCACCTGCATTGTGATTGATGACTCATTTGTTTGTGCGCTCGTCTAAGCGCATAACTAATGAGTCATCGAAAAATGCTCGTCTCTGATTGGCTGAATAATTTTCAGTCATGCTAATATGTTCACTACTTGAGTAATTAACACTGACTATAAATACAAAGACATTCACTAAGTCCCTCTAGTTTCGCTCTTGTCGCTTATTTGTGAACACAGTGAAATACTTTTATTTTTATATTTACTTTAGAACTATGGCTGGATTTTGTACCAACCTAGATCTTTTTGTGAAATTAAGAAGTGGTGGTGATCTGAAAAATTATATGTTTCTATATGAAAGTATAATTTCTGTTTTGAATACCACAGTTTCTGAAGAAGACAAAAACCTAATCAAGGAGTTCTGTCGGCTTTTTTGTGTAAGCCTAAATAAAAAGTGGATAGAGTCAAGTAGAAATCAAAAAACTTTTATGAACCGTGTAAATAATCGCAAGTGGTTGGAAAAAAACATCAACTGGCCTGTTTGTGACAGTGTTGACCTGAGAAGTGAGTTGGGCTTTTCGGACACAGCCTTATCTGAGCCAGTGGATATGAATTCCCATGTTCCTAATCTTGCAGTATGTACTACGGAAGCGGGAACATCTACAGAAAAGGAGCACAGAAAACCGTTCGAAGACTTAAGTAATAAGCAAAAAAAAAGACGTTCTACTTCCATAGTAGAAGAAAATTCCGAGGAAGAGTTGCAGCACTGGTACTTAACAAAATTGAAAGACAACGGCAAAACGAATCTGGCAAAAGTGGTCGAATACCTTTCCAGTAATCCAGAAACGCTATCCGAAGTACACGAGCGACTATTCAAAAAGCAGAGCCTAAGTACTGTCTCTGAAGATAAGTGTTTAGCTCTTTACACATCACTTGCGCTCTCGAGATGGAAGTACTTAGCTCTTCGACAATTTCTGAAAGAAGAAAACTGTGCTGCCTTTCCATCTTATCCAAAGCTCGTTAATGCCAAGAAAAGATGTTATCCACCACAAGAGAGTATGGAGATTACCGAAAAAGGAGCTCAAATTAAATTGCAAGCGCTATTGGACCACACTGTGGAGAGGATTTTACTAGATGTGAATTCTGTTGATAGGTCTCAAAATGAAGAACTCAAGTTGACCTGGAAATGGGGGCTTGATGGTTCTTCGTCGCAGAGTAACTATAAACAGAAAACGTCAAACACAGCTATAGAGTTCGGTGATTCATCAGTAGTCATGATAAGCATCGTCCCTCTTCGGCTAGTGTCTGGCTCATTATCTGGGAATGAAAATATAGTTTGGGAGAACCCCACACCTTGCTCAACTCTGTATTGTCGACCAGTGAAGTTCACATTCACTTCGGAGACAGCTGATTTTATAAAGTCTGAAGAGTCGGAGATGAAAAAACAAATTGATGAACGAATATCTACTCAGTGTGGAAATATTATTGTATCACATGAATTGCATATGACCATGATTGATGGAAAAGTGGCCAATATTATTGCTGAAGTACCATCATTTGCAACGTGCCCCATTTGCTTGGCAAAACCAAGTGAGATGAATAATTTAGACTCTTTGACTTCCAGACCACTTCGTGAAGATATTTACAAACAAGGAATTTCTTCACTGCATATGAAGATTCGGTGTATGGAATGTCTTCTCCATATATCTTATAATCTGGATTTTCAACGATGGACAGCTCGAGGCGAACATAAGGCTTTGAAACAAGCTAAAAAAAATACCACGCAACAAGAGTTTCGTGAGCAAACTGGAATGCTGATTGATATAGTCAAACAGGTATGTATTTAGTTCGTTTTATGTTTTTTGTGTATTATATCTCTATGTGTCGTATATTACAGTCTTTTTCCCCATTTCAGGGTTTTGGAACTACAAATGACGGGAATACTGCGAGGCGCTTTTTTCAAGATTACAAAACATCATCCAGAATAACAGGAATTGACGCAAATCTAATTTTCAGATTTTCCGTTATTCTACAAGCCATATCATCAGGCAAAAACATTGACTGTGAAAAATTTAGAAGAAACTGTAGAGAAACAGCTGATGTATACGTGCAACACTATTCGTGGTACTACATGCCAGTTAGTGTACATAAACTTCTAATGCACGGTGCAGACATCTGTAACCACTTTGGTGTTTTGCCAATCGGTAAGTAAAAAATAAATAGAGTTTGATGTATAATTTGACTCGATTGCTTTTTGAAATTAAAATGCATGTACTTATTTCTTTTAGGTACCTTATCAGAAGAAGCTTCGGAAGCCCGTAATAAGGACTTCAGAAACGTCAGAGAGAGACACACTCGGAAAACGGACAGAATAGCAACAAACGAAGACATCCTCCATGGACTTCTAATAAGCTCTGATCCTCACATATCCTACATAAGGCCTAAAATAACGAAACAGGTTCATAGTGAGTTGTTGCCTGAAGCAATTCAGTTGTTACAGACTACCGAGCCTCCCTGTGACAGTGAGATTATGGAGGAAGAAGAATGCCTCATAGCAGAGTCCGAAAATTTGCCGGACCCACTTCTGGAATAAGAAATAAAGTGATCCGGCTATGGACTATTCCCACAAAAGCCCATCAGGGCTGGGAATATGACAAACAGCCCTTTTCAGGGCTACAATTATTTCACAATTTCCTTTCGATCATACGTACGATAACTTATACTATACTTTACATACGCTTGATTATGTAGATAATGATTATCAACGTCTTGCCCGTAAAAATTCAAACTATTTCACGTATATTTGATAAAATTAGTATACCCAGAAACTTATTACATGTTTATTTTACAATAGATAACGTGCAGGTAGTAAAAAAAATAACAGCCAATCAGAGACGACCATTTTTCGATGACTCATTAGTTATGCGCTTCTAGCCGAGCGCACAAACAAATGAGTCATCAATCACAATGCAGGTGCTACCGATAACAGTAGATAATGTGCAGGTAGTTAAAAAAATAACAACCAATCAGAGACAATTATTTTTCGGTGACTCGTTTGTTATGCATTTAGCCGAGCGCACAAACAAATGAGTCATCAATCACAATGCAGGTGCCACCGATAACATGCAATAATAACTTAACCTCTGCCAGAATTACTAGTTGTGAGTACCTATGTGCTATTAAAACTATATATTTAACTAAAAAGGTGAAAACAGCCAAGTGAGACAGAAAATATACTTTGAATTGATTTTAAAAGGCAAAAAAAATCATAGAAAATATTATTTTTTTACCGAATGATTACTCGCGCGGCCGCGGATGGCCGGCGCTGATATATTTTTTCCTGGATAGAGAATGACCCTAGCTATCATATACTCACGCCATACACCTAACATATTCGTACAATTGAAGAAAAAAAAATAAACGTGATTCGCTCCATACAAAAAAATCTAATTTTTTTTTTTTCAGACAAACGATCAACTTTAGAAGAAATTTCACAAGAGTAAAAGTTGTCTGGAATATCATGAAGAATCAGATAAAAAAATATCGAATCGATATTGGAACTTTGTTGCCCATGTCCACTAATTTTCAATATGGATCCACTGTGCGACGTCCCGGTAACTGCCCTCCCCGACCCTTGCTCGAGCCAGCCCGCGATGCTGTGCCAGTAGTTTTAAACCAGCCCATAAATAATACCATTCAGATCCAGCCTGTCCCCTTGCTGCCCTCCCCCAGCGACGCCCTAAGCCGAGGTCCGAGCCCCACAGGGGGCGCCCTTAGCGTGTAGTCGCTTAGTTTGTAAGTTTTTTGCCCTGGCTGGAGGCCTTAAATTCAAGGCATCCACAGGATAGTCCGGTTAAGCAGACGACAACCTCCTAGGTTGAACTGCGAGATGCCATACACAAAAAAAAAAAACGACGTACCCTCTCTCCTCTTGTTGCGTCCGGCGCGCGGCGCACCCTGGGCAATAGACTCTAGTCGATTGGCTAACTCGTTCACCACGATGGTAAAAATATGAATCTGTCTATCTGGGCGGTCAGTTTGCTAGCTTTTAGTTTGGAAGCGAAAATGTATCCAACAGGCAGGTATTTGATTATAGTATGGATTTTTTACGTGGGTATCAAAGCTGGTCAAGATTGAAACTAGCATCTCGTTAGGTCCATGATTAACGTTTACAAGTAAATGGTCCACGTCCGGTGAACAGCCAGTTGTCAAGGTGAATCGGTTCTTTATGCGATGTTTTAATATCATTATACTTTTAACATAGCTGAATTATACTAAAATTGCCTTATGTATAAAACATTATCGCTGTGTGGCGTAACTAAGCCACCTGTTTTAAAGGAGTGTACAATCCAATCTTTTATGGCCTACACCACATCATACGAAATAAGATAGTATGGTTGTTGTATAATTTTTTTATCAACACCAAAATACGCCAGTATCTTTTTCCATTGCACTATATCTTCGATTCGAATATATGAGAAAGCAAAAGATATTAAAATATCAAAAAATTATGTGTTTTCCATCTCGCCTAGAAGTCTTGAATTGCTTCGTTTTCTTTTACGACCTACATATCTCAGATGCATTAAAAATGGCAGACTCGCAATTTTGTGTTTCCATGTATATTATTGCAAAGACTGGCATATTGTAGTGAGCTCATGTTTCTCGTTTTGCGCAAGACCCAGGTGCGGTTGCAGCCACGAGATGCGGTCGTATCATTCGTACGACGATATTCCTATGCGTGTCGGTTTCGTCTATCGATTCGAATATATGCGTGTTATACTATAGTATCTATGCTGTGTCTGAGGCTGAGCTGAGCTTGTAGTGTAAATAAAATATGTGGCCGCGAGTTTCACAGTTCATTTTTAGCCCAACTGTTTTATCAAATCAGATACAAAGCATTTTCCTTCCGTTAAAGGAAAAGGATGATTTTAAAATATCGCTCGTTTGCGACAAGGATGACATAACTCAAAAATTTAGATTTTTCGATGTTGTTTGTAGTTGAATATAAAATTAATGAAAGCAAGTATTAAATTAAGTAACGAAATACGTAAAATAAACCTTTAATCTCTTGATAAAAAGTTTCTCTATGCAAAAAAAATATTGGCAATATACTGAAAATATTTTTAGAACTTACAAAAAAGCTGTCCTGTATTTCTTATTTTTGAGTTATGTCATCCTTGTCGCAAACGAGCGATATATTGTAAATTGTGTGTTGTAATTCTATGTATCTCCCGGACTAGTTTCGATGAAAAAGTAAATTTATAGATACTTGATAAATTAATTAATACAATAGGTAACTACTGCCTCGTTCGTGTAGTGGTCGCAAGTGCGACTGCTGAGCATGAGGTCCCGGGGTCGATTCCCGGGTCGGGCAAGGTGCTATTGGGTTTTTCCATCAAGAGTTTCTCAGCAGCAGGTAACAGAGTCTGGATTTGTGCCCGGTTGATGGAAATAGGCTCGCCCCTTATTACATGGGACTTAAACATAACTGGCGAAATGTGGATGTACTTGTACTTGTTAGGTACACCTCTGTCTACCACCTAACCCTTTGGGAATTAGAAAGCGTGATGATCATACAATAAATAAAATCCTCTATCCTTTTACACTAAATACACATTGAAATATAAATCCTTCTACTAAACAACACGGTTAAAGAAAGGGTTGACCTCATCTGTCTCAGCCTATCAGGTAATGTGATTGCAATTAACATAGAGTAGGTATGCAGTGATTCATACCGAGTAGTAGATACTTATCAAAAGTACATTGACCCAGCACAGCGGTTTGATTGACACTCGTTATATGTATCAGAAAACTGGTTATAAAAGTCTGGTGCAGATGTGTCGATGCTTACGTCAATTTCGATCGCGAATAACTTACAAACAGATGCGAAAAGTTATTTGATTTCATGGAGAGATCGTAACCTGAAATTCATTTGGATTTATTCTGGACAAACTTACTCCTGCGGTTGCCTCCTCGTGGATGTCACGAATTATTGTAGAGGGGAATGTATTTCCGAGATAAAAAATAATGTGTCCCATGATCTAGGTCCTGCACTCCTGGTGTACCTGTGTACTTCATCGAAATCCGTTAGGGCGAAAAAGATAACAAGCCAACAATAAATTCGGATGTTATCTCGTATGCCTGTAATAATGGATGTAGGTGGCCATTTCGATAACGCTGCCATTATCATTTGACTATACCAACTTGGGATTTCTTTAGATGCTAATGTATACATTGTACTCATTAACATAATTATAGAGAGATGCATTGGCGTATTTTATGGTGCTTGGTAGAACCTGGCCTAGCGTACACAGCACCCACGACAAAGGGAGGAAATCCGGAGTAGTCTATTCATGTTTAGATGTTACATACCTACCTACAATAATTATTTACTACCTCCTATCAATAGCGTACCAACTAATTCATAAATAAATCCGGTTAAGCAGACGACAACCTCCTAGGTTGAACAGCATAGAGTATATAACCACTAGAGAGCTTATAGGCCGATTTCTTCTAAGTACACGACTCACTACCGCGGGCCGGGGGACGAGGAAGAACGCGCGCCTGCAATTGGTCAGTTCAAGGTCAACTTGCATAGGTATGCATATCGTTAGGGCTGATCTATTTGAATAGGGGAAAACAGTCGATATCGATAAAATGGATTTTAACATTATGAAAAATACTCAATTAAAATCGTATAAAAATAATGATATTTAATCAAAAACAATCAATTACAAAAAACATGTATCCTGTTATTATTGATTTTTAAAATGAATTAATTTGGTAAATGTTTTTCGAATTCAAGTTTTAGGGTCCTGAACGTATAAATTGCACCTTTTTTTAAAGTCGGTTAAGATTAGATAGGTATTTTATTGCAGTATTTGAATTGAATAACATTTTTATTAATTTAAATTTTAATATTGTCGAATTTGTCGACATCAATTTCGGATAGTAAAGGCAACAGCACGGGTTTCTACTATAAACACACAAAGGGAAAGAAAGGGATAAAAGAATTAGAATTGTCTAATGAAAGAACAAGACATTTCCAAAAGACATCAACGCGGAAATCAAAACGTGTGCTCTTTCACCCAACCACCATTTTAACGAGACCTCTACGGCCGCTCATGATCTGATTAAATCATAAATAATTTTCTTACTGTTTACTTACCGGTGAAAAGTCATGCCATCCTTTTTGTAACTAGATGTTTTGGAATGTTTCCCACACCACTTCACCACGCATGAAGGCATTTTGATGCGTTATAATTGCATAAAAAGTTTAAAAAATTGAAATAATTTAGCGTGCATACAGGTCTAATACTTGGTCACAACTAAAATGGTTACTAGTACCGTAGCCTATATGTAGGCGACAAAACACTTATAGTTTTCGAGCATCGGGGCACTGTATGCGCAGTCAAGTGGTTATATAGTCTTTGTTGAACAGCGAGATGCCATTCACAAAAAAAAGACAGCAGTTTTTGTGACATGATTTTGGCAAGGACTGCTTAAAACTTTACGTTTTTCCAGACAGTTTGTAATTGCGACTTCTAGTCACGCAATTTTGACTGATAAAATAACGATACTCTTTTTTTACTAAGGATCTTAGTATAAATAAATTAAAACGTATGTTTTTGCTATTAAATTACACACGTACTAAACCGATTCAACAACCGATTTAAAAATGTATGACTTATGAGGTTCTATTGATTTAACATGCCAAGTGCGTAGTTTCATTTGGCTCAAATATGTTGTTGATTCCGTGTTTGTAATAATGACAGCAGCCTGGGAGTCGTATACTCGCTCGTACAATACTACTGCGGTTTTATTTGCGGTCTGTCTGTACCTAAAAATAAAATATTGAGCATGAAATGTTGCTGCAAGTGATGTAAATTTAACGTTTAACTTTGGGTATAAATCATTTCCTGTTTAGTTTAAGGGCGAAGGGTTGATCCTCATCTGGCCGCAAGGAATTGCATTTTTCCATGCTTCCAACCTTTTGTGTCGCTCAGAACCGTTATTTGCTAGAGCGAGAAGCAAAGCGGGAATGCTATCAGCAGCATCGATGATGCGATCGGCAGATCGCTCTGTATCTCAATACGATCCCGTGCTGCCAGATGAGGTTCAACCCTTCAGCACGACTACAGCCAATACCCGCCCAGACTACGGAGGTTGTGGCTAGCTCATAGCCACAAAATTTTGACTTCGAATAGTAATTTTGTAAAGCACACTGATGATCCCTATTATATTCTGCAATTGCAGGTGGCATTACTGGCATTCTGTAGCTATGCCTACCCACTGGGAAAAGGCGTGACTTGATGTGTTTATAAAACATCATAATATTTTGTTATCAGGTACGGTGCTGATTATCGTGGGAGGCGTTAAATTCTCCAATGCACCAGAACCGGACCCACACAGTTTCGAAAATGGCGTCGGAGAACTGGTTGCAGGCAGCGTCTTATTATGCTTAGGAATGGTAGCCGGCCGTAAGTATATAACTATGATCCTTTATTTACTACCGTCTTATTATTAAACAGCCTCGGTAAGCCCTCGCGTGGACAAATCTTAATCGTTAGTTGGTACAAGTAATGGTGCTTATGAACTGTCTAAGCGCTAAGCCGGAAGTCGCTTATACAACAGGTTTGAAATCAGGATGCTTGCACCTGTTTGTGATTTTATAATAATAACTTCTATGAAGAACACAGCAGAAATCTTGAAAATATGGTATATTTCTAGCCTTTATCAATACTTTTGAAACGTGGACCAGCTTCTAAGAAAACCATTAAATAACGACCTCTTAGTCATAAGCATTACACTCATTACACTGCATTTTAAAGAATTTCTTTTGTCTTGGCCATTACGTATCATTGCTTCTTTGGCATGATTTCACTCAGAGACGGTTCAGTTCCTATTCTTTGAAAATAACTTATCAACACATTCGGCGATTTGTCCGATAAAGATAGGAAAGCCCGTTTGAGATGGAATGGACAACAGCCATTTGCACAGTTTTCAGGAATTCCTTTTTGACAAATAATACCAAGTGAACCGTAGGTACCTACATATTATTTTCTGCCCAGTCACATAATCACACAACTGGCCAAGCCTCGACTGACCTTTTACGTAAGAATAGATAAGCAGTTAAAGATGGCCCACACGATTATATCGACTTTATGGTTAAGTCACCTTTACAAGGGGTTTGTCTGGTCCTTAGAAATTTCTTGCACTAAGAGTAATTTTAGTTAACTAATGGATGAAACCTAACTGCACCGAAAACCACATTGCTCTACTTTAAAACTTTGTTATTTTATTTGAGTTTATTGATAAAACTACAGACCAATATAAAGATATTCAACTTTGGAACACAAATCCAAGCCTATTGATTTGGATTGATAGCAAATTTAGGATTCAGGTTAGAATTTAAATATTAAAATACATATTTTGCGTAGTTTTAAATTGACGACGGAAAAACACGTGAGCTTGTTTGTCAGTATTGAAAATGATGCTGAAGCTCACGTGCATGATACACGTACGTCGAGATTTACAGCAACCCATGTTGTAATGTGACATTCTGCCTTTTAGATGTAACCTTTGCATAGAAATGAGGTATACTGACGACACAAGGTGCTTTAATTCGTTAATGAACACATTTGAATATTGAATTTATTTTAAACTCGTTTTATTTTGTCCAACTCGGCTGATGTCATAGTACAAAATGGTCATGGTTAATGCAAAGCGCAATCCTCAAATCGAATATATTATTCAGAGATAAACTGAACTGCAGTGCTTCTACAATAAGCGGATTTCAGTATACATTATAAATGCTCAAGTTTTCGCTGATGCTGTGAACATTATAGGCCTTTGTATAGCTTATAATAGATATACATATTTCGCATCATGTGACAATATGGGCGTAGCGAATGCTCAAGGTAACTGGCTATGTAGCAGCACCATCATTTCGCTTGAATAACTTTGTATTTGAATTACGATTCACGTACGATACATCGTTTTTTTTACAACGTACCAAATCAAATGTCTTTTTTGTCCTCAGTATTAGGTATTTCGACGTATTCATCGAGATGGGGCAACGGCAAGGAAGCCCCAGCAAGTGGAGCTGCGGCCCTCACAGCTCTGAACCCTTCGACGGATCCCCTGGTAGCTGCACAATACGCGCCCGTACGCGACGCTCCGCCTGCGCCTGACGACGAAATGCGCAATCTCATGGACAACAAAGACTGGTGAGACAGATCTTTTTTTTTAACCCGGATTCTGCGGTTCACACATTCGCTAAGCTGTACTAGTGATAAGTGCAGTTAAGCGACTTTGTGATGGGACTTTGCTGTAACACCAGCAATTACTTAGTGGCGTCTACCTGCAGATTCTGAGCTGTCTGTTGGATGGTTTCTCCACCAATATTATCCATCATCATACATGTAGTGAAGTTTATGAATTCACACTGAAATGCAAAAATCCCTCGTTTAGAAATAATTTCCAAAATTAATTTTCATGGATGTTTTGGCAGCACATCTTCGCATTCTTTTAATCAGAAGAGGAAAGCGCCGCGGCGCGCCGCTAAACTTCGTGCTGATCACCACGTTTCGTTTGACTCTAATCCAAAACTTATTTTTAGTTTTAATGTTGCTTGTTACCCACTTCACTAGTGGTTGTATGAGTGCCAATCTAAATAAAATCTCGGTGAGCATGATATAAATCATCCCCTTAACTGGTAACAATAGTTTGAAACTTTTTTAAAAAGTACTTGCATCTAAAGGAGTATCAACACGGAGCACTGAGTCACACTGAGTCATCCCTTAACGGTGGTTAGCTGTTAGGGTCATAATGCTAATGCAACAATAATGGGTACGAGTTTATTGTTATAACGACACCGTCAACGGTTTTCTTTTGTCAGAGTAACTGTGTATTGCGTGGTAGCTAAAATGCAATGATGTGTTTCGAAATCTTGACTCCAACAACTTTTAATGTTTTCAAAAAATATTTATGTTCATGAAAATCTATAATCCCTATTTTCTCACTAGTTTGCTTGCAGCCAGTATCAGTTTTATTCCATAATGATACTAATTTGCAGCCGAACATAATAAGATGTTTACTAAAACTATACGAGCACCTCGCGTGTCTATTGTTACTGATCTGCCTTGTTTTGCATCGCGTTGCGATGTTAAAGTTCGCGCCATTGTCTTCACTTGTTTACCTCCTCAGTCCTCACGATTCCTAGTCCTAGGCCGTCCGTAACGAGACAGCTCGACTGTGATCACACCGACGTTATTTGTACTGGAAACTATCGTCGACTTCGGACTCGTGCGTGACCAAACGATTTGTTAAACTTGTACGCTTCACCGTTACTATACATGACAATATTATGTTCTTTCAGCCTGAGCAGCGCGGAGGAAAGCGATAAGATGCTGGATGGCAGGCCGTCCGTCGCGTAAATACGATCATTTTATCATATAACGAGATTATTCTTACGAGCTTAGGCTAGTCCTAATGTCCCCCTATTGTGTAATGAACGGTGTTAGAGATACGTTACGATAACGTGGCTAAGCATAAGTAACATAGAATTTATTTTTATGATATTTCATCGCAGTGTATAGGCTTTTGATCGAAACTATAGTAATGTATCTTAAACGCCGCTCCATCTCGTCAAGTCTCGTGTCCATAATCCATATTTTAAGGTTGCATTTTGGTACAAAGTAAAGAAGTACTTTACAATAAAACACTTTAGCGAATAATATCTGTTATTCGCAAATAATGTGTGCTTGTTTTGTGTGATATCTATCTGATTTTTTATGGTGCACTGTAATTCACGTTTTGATAATTTTGATATTTTAAATTCGATTTACTTCGCGATTATATTTAGTTTCTAAGTAATTAATTGGCTATTTTGAACATTATCAAAGGCGAATCCTTATCATCACTATGGTAACTTTTGCTTGTAATTTTTATAACTTGCGATCTACTGATAAACGAACATGACAAAATAAGTAATATTACAAACCCGACCTTTGTCTGAGAAGAATAGGACTTAGAGCGTAGGTAAGTACATTACAAGCAAATGTTTCTAATAATTACATACAATGTATGTTTATGTGTAATTTTATTTATGAGATCACTAATAGTTAAGAGATGTTTACTAATTAGGTATTCTTTAAAGTGTTCAGATTTAATATACTCTCACATTATAATCACATGCATTAAAATGTATACTACACGTCATTATATCGTCAAAATCCGATAAATATTATATACAGTGTTTAACACTATTTTGCAATATTGTATGAAGCTTTGGTGAAGTACGCCCTTATTTTTGATGAATAAATTAGTAAAAGACAAGAGGCCAAATTATTGTCCAGATTTATGAAAGTAAGTGTAATGTGAATATGTTGTGTAAGGTATTGAATATTACAAAGGCAAATTGAAAAGTCCCAAGTATTACCGGTTTATATTCTTAACGGACGGTACCTTAAAAATATCCGAATAAGTATTTATAAATTTCAGAATTACAACGACACGTAGTTTCATTTGTAGACGTTATTTATTGTACCTGTAGAAATTGCGTTTTGTGACTTAGGTATTTTCATTGTACGGCCGTTATTTTTCCATAAGGATTATGTATATTCTAAAAACAATTTAACATATTTTCTCTCTAGCTGGGACTGCCTAAGTGGCCTAGTGGGCGCAAAGGCGATTGCACCCAGGGTCGGGCAAATTGTTATTGAGATTTTGCATCAGCAGCCACGGAGTCTGGAGTTGTGCCCGGTTGATAGGAATAGGCTCGCCCCCTATTACATGGGACTAAAACTTAACTGGCGAAATGTGGGTGTACTATTAGGTACACCTCTGCTTAACCCTTCGGGGATTACAGGCGTGATGTTATGTAGATAGGGTGTATCAAAACTTACAGTTTGATCTTATTAACTTCTTCGAATGCGTTTTCAGTATTTCAATTAGTACATTTTATTCTGAGCGTTTATTTTCCCAATTTAATCTGGATGATCTATATTAGGTTTTCGTGTGTTGTACTTATAATTTATTATTATGTAGATTTAAATGTGAATCTCTGTTCGAACTATAATATTGTAAGACCAACTTTGAAAATTTTATCTTGTAATGTTTACCTTTCCGATTGGCAGCCTTTGAATTGTGTTATTATATATAGATTACTTACCTAGCGTTAAATTATTTTTTGTATAAGAGGCAAATTCATTTTCCATTAAAATATTCTTATTGAAAAAGTTGCAACCCTACCTTTAGCTTAAGAATCTGTAGAACTAAGAATACAGGGAGTAATTTCTGCTCTCTTTTAGATCACTAACAAATTCCATGATTGGTTCAAATATCTAAAAGACGTTTTAGTAATAAGCAGAATCAAACAATAATTACGCAGATTTGGAATTATGCCAGGTATTTGTAAGTAGTTCTACGTTAAAGGCAGGCGCAGGCCCTGGCAGTAAAACGGGGTTGCTTGCGCTGAGTACATTGGGGGATACGTACGCCACAAGGAGGGAAATAACCTTGAATATGTGAGGTAGCTTCCACTGTGCGTGCCTATTTCCCTCTGTATATTTATAGTTGTTGAAAAAGATTCCGTACCACCACAAGATTAATAAATTGCCACATAATTGATCGAATAAAATCCTTTGTCACATGTAGGGTATTATTGTTTTGTCCATTTTATTTTATTTGACCGTCCTTAGATGTAAGTGTGCGGGCCATGTGGTAGTTATAAGATTGTCCTGGAATGCATTGTCGGACGGGACGGAATGCATAGCATTTAATGTGTTTAATTCTAACAAAATACGATATTAATTTATTTTGAGCTCTCTTTAAAAGGTAGATTTATTATTGAATCTATTCTTCAACTTGCAATATTCTACATCACAGTTTTGTTGTTACAAAATATACAATTCGTTTAAAATTAAAGTCTAGGAAGAACTCTATTATTAAGAACTTGCAAAACTTTTTCATTATCGATTCCATGTTTATTTTGATGCACATAAGTGTCTCTAATTAAAGTTTATATACAGTATCGATGTGAAAAACACCCTGAACATTGTTTTATTTGTTTGCTATGATTTATAATACATGCATGTTTCCGAGATTCTGTACCTAGATATTGTTAGTATTTTGATGTATCTATTTCGTTACTTATTTTTTGCGCATCAAGAAATTATTTAAAGATACCACGTATGTGTGGTTTATTTAATTCGGCGCAATTTTATTTCTTTTACCCACTGATTATTGGAAGATTTTATTTATGAAGGAATTTTGATTGTACATGTTACGCAAGCGTAATTAGCGATCATAATCACATACAAAAAAAAGTTTAAATAAAATATTCATAGAATGTTTGATTTTATGACTGAGTTTCCTTGACATTGCTTGTGTAACCATACAGGTACTTTACGTACATTACTGATTTATACTTTTAATTATGTACTTATCAATGTCAAATCTTTGGATGAATACTGAATAAAGATGTACTTACTTGAAAATGGCTGTTTTATTGGAATATTGTCCATGGTGGTGTTATGTTGTATGTGGTTCATTTTAATTGATTTAGATTTCTATACCATAGTTTACTGCTTTCGAAATAAAAGCATCGTAATGGTCCTACATTCGTTGTCACTTCAAAAGCTTATATGTTAAAGGGGAAAGGTTCCTTAATCTTAGTTTGTCCTGAGCAAGGTAACTAATACCGGTAGCTGTGTGTCATCCAGTTTCCAAACGAGATCAGCAAAACGTAGCAGATGCCGTGCATATAAATAATTAAAACAAGCAAAATAGTACATCGATTCACATTTTATTGTAAAAATAACAAGATCATGGTATTATTTTTGTATATCCTTACGTAAACAAAATTATAATTAAATACAAGTGTGTATATGAACTTAAACCTAGTCAGTCTCTGTTATTTCGACGCCACCAAGGAACTCCGGTCACATCTTCTTCTGCACATATATTTACTGTCGGTCTGTAACAAAGAAATTCATCTTATTAAGTGTATACTATGTTACTACCTTGTAATAAAACAATCTTAATTTAATGATGATAGTATTTTAATAATTTAGTTCGTATCATATTTAATGGGGCAAGGCTACTGGTTAAGTATTGATATTTTTGTCTAATCACAATCCAAGCACCAGAGAATGTCTTAGCAAAAAATCCACTAACTTGGACCAGAAATCAAGAAGTTAGATTTAGTTCAAATCTCAATGAAGAAAAGCCTTAATGCGTTGTTATAAAGTTCTTTTTTGTTGAATGCAAACAATTGTGGCCTGTTCTTTATAGTGTTAACGACATACTATCGATAACGTCGGACTTCTAAGATTGAATCAATATTAGTTAGGAACTAATATTAATTACTCGCGCTTATATTTTTAGTTGAAAGTAAACACAAATTGAACAAGAATTTACACATACATTCGTGTAAATAGTTATTGAAGTAAGTAAATATTGTACAGTGATTATGTAAATCACATGTCATGGTTTAATGAAGTGTTAGTAAATAGATACTTTTGTACTGCATTTGAACCATGAAGATAGCTCACCACACTTTTGGGATGGTAGAGCCAGATTATTATAAAATGCAATATATTTGCTGACAACATTGAAAAAATACAAGGAATAAGAAGAAGAAGAAGAATAAAGAAGGAAGAATATGTTCTGGTATATTAAGAAATATTCTATGAATTAGGACTGTCCGAATTTAATTATGAAAATCAAATTGCGATTGTTAAACTGCTTACCTATATATTTGACTATGAGGTAACGTGGACGTCAATAGTGGGCAAGCTTGGGCAGGCGGTTCCTGAAACGAAATAATATTATAAAAATTGTTTACAGCTATTAACCACCACTAGGCTGTATGTGATAAAATACTTTTATTATTTAGGACTAGCAATTCGTACGCAAAAAATAATAATATTAATATTAAGAATCATTAGAACAGAGAGTAATTTCAATATTCACAATACGTCGGGCAGTTGGATTTGCAATGTTCCGCTCGGCGCCGAAAATTTAAAAGATTTTCAATTTAGGGCATTTCAAATTTCTACCATCGAAATACTAAACAACTATCTAAATAACTATCAAAGATGTAGTTCTTTTTGAAAAGTACATCTTGTCTGTTGTATTGTGTAACGAGCTGCTGTCTGCAACTTCGCGTTCAAAATCGCATGCACGCATCTTGCCTGTAATGTTACCTGAATTGATTGCATCGGTATATGCATATTGGCACGCAGCTTCCTCTGTCTAATCTCGCGCCGGACGCAGCACTGGACGCCAAGCAATACGCCGCACACGCACGAAGATAAGCATCCTGTTTAAAAAGTTTTTTTTAAGTTGTAAATACCAGCAAGCTGGAAGAAAGTTACTGTATGCAAATATGGAATTTGCATAATGACATGGTTAAAGTCATATCATTCGTACTAAATGTTTGGATTAAAGCTTTTTATGACCAATTCAAGTGGCTTGCAAGTCTGACAAACAGTCTAATCAAGGGGTATAATATTAACCAGTACTAACTGGATTGTGAAGGTCAGATAGGCATTCCCCATATAAAATACTGGTATTCAGCTGCATCCGAATAGACTAAAGGCTAGGCGAATGGCGAAGATGACTAACTAAAGCCGATATCTATTCTGCATTGATAAGTGTGGTTACACTCTCATTCAATAAAAGTCCGCCCAATTAATATAAAGATACTGTTTTGCTGTTATTAAAATACGTTCTTTACCTTGAGATAATGTATAGCGATTCAGTACAATGCATTGAAGTTATAAAGAGTTTAAAGATATTCATAACTTACCTATGTAAACTAATACACCCAGATCTCCATTACGATTTGTGCGCCTCAATACAATTCCAGCAATGCAAAGCGATATTCCGGTCAGTATACCGACTACAAAAATAACCTGAAAGATAAGCCACAGCTATTAAAATAGTAATAAAAATACCTACTTAATCAATTATACTGATTATTGCAAGACAATGTAATGTGGGCATTTCATTTTATTTATCGTACTTATACAAATTATTGAGCAAATAGGTACATTCAATGTTTTTTTATTTAATATTCCAAGCACACTATTAAACTCTTGAGTGTTTACTTGTGCTTGCTATAACATTGCTTTGAGATAATTAATGTGCAGGTGCCGACTGATGTGAAACTGGTGGGTTTTAGGAAGGCAACATTTGTTTTAATATTTATGTGATCTGCTAGTTACATAATGCTGCTGCCTCCTTGTGTTAGTCACAATTTATCATATCTTACCTGTAAAATATAATAGCAGACATATTCAAATCCTGGGCAATGCCCTCCACAGGCACCTATTATAGGTACTTCAGGGCTAATTGAGGGGAGAGGTGGCACAGGGGAGCGGTTCACGGCCTGTATATGAGGCTCCACATCACACAATGGTAGAGAGAAGGCTGATGCACATTGTGGAAATGAGTATGCTTCTGTGGGTGAGCGGTGTGTAGGAATTTTCTCTACTTTCTTGTAATTACGCCAAGTTCCTCCACCATAGAGTGACTGGTACACCGGTGAAGGTGGGCCATAATCTCTAACAGCCCCATTGTAGTAATGAGGCATCTGAAATGTAAAGCTTCCATTTAACAAACATAAGTAATGATCAATTAAGACTAATACAAAACTGGGCCTTTAACTACTAAGAACACTTATCAGGAATGTAGGTATGTACTTACATGATACGCATTGTCGGACGTAGAGCTGTCGGTTCCCGCAACTTGATAGACTGGAGTGTTAATATCGTCCGCCCACGGGAACTTCGCCCTTTGTTGCGCAGCCGATGCAAATTGCTGTTCACTCCTAGGCACAACCGTCGTTTGGTAGGGGTGAACTGTCCGGGGCGATAGCTGTTGTTTAAACATTTTCCTTTTCACTGTTACCTGAAACATAACAAAGATACAGTAATGCAACGTGGGATACAATAGAATATTTCTGTATTGTAGTACAGATAGAAACTTACCTCATTATGTGATAGAAAAATATCCTTGTTTTATTTATAGTAGTTTTCTTTAATCCTTGCCACTTTTGTCATAATATTACTCGTAAATAAAGTTAAGTTACATCCACTACACAGTGTTTACTACTCATTCAACAGCCGCCGCCATGTTTTTGTGTTTCGAATTGAATGAATGGATCGAGTTTTCGATTTGTCTGATCGTTTCGGTCGATTTCATTCATTCAACTTCGTTTTCTTTTCGATGGTTGCTTGACTGGTTATTATTCTAAGGTTTTCACTATTTTCTTTTGATTTATATCATTGCCTTCATCTCTTCTTTTGAAATTTTGTATTCGGCGTGTAATATAATAAAGTCCGGACATAAAATTCGTTTTACTGAGGTAAGTAAAAAGCCTTGTGTCTAAAGTTATACTTAAAAAATTGCATTATTTTCATTTACGAATGAGAGCGATCTAATGTAAATCGCTCTCATTCGTTTCGTTTGCTAGCAAAAGTCCGCAAAACTGCAAATGTCAGATGAAAAGTTAAATGCGTCAAAATAAATAATATGCAATAAAACCAAGTGAAACGGTTAAAATTTGTTGGACTTGAAAATATATTTGTTTATTGTTATCGAGAACAATGCCGAGAAAATATACGTTCCTGAACAAAAGGTAACAGGTAACGGCCAACTTTAATTTAATGGTTGTCTTGAACAAGAAGGACAAACAATGAGAACATGTGAATTTTAAACTATAACACATCATCTAAATGATGGTCGTAAAGGTACTCGTCGACGGCACAATGAGCGCCAATGATGCCGGCGAGATGTCGGTTCCGGCCGCTAACTGTTATTGCAGAGATTATATTCGCGGTTGCTGCATACGAGACAACTGTCGGTTTATTCATGTGATACCTCCAAAGTCATGTCTCAAGGAGCTGTTTCGATTTTGCCATGATTTTCAAAACAAAGGCTGTTATAGACAAAACTGCAAATTCATACACAGCACGGTGGAAGAAGAAGACAATTTCTACGCCACAGGCATATTTCCGCGTAATACACGAAACTCGCCAGTATGTCAAGCTTACGTACTGAATGCCTGTTCTAATCAAGACTGTCAATATATGCACCCACCTGAAGTAAGTGGTAATGAGATTGTTTCAGTCCATATGCCACCGCCACCACAATATAGCCGCCCACCACCATCAATCAGAGACGATGATTCCCCTCCAGAAGCAAAATTGAGAAGATTTGCATTTGAAGAAAATGGTTTAGATAAACAAATGTTACACACATCCAATTTATGCTCAAATTGTGAAGCTTTGGATCATAAAATAAAATTACTTCATGATAATATAAGTGTCTTACTGAAAAAAGTAGGTGACTTGACTGAAAAGAATGTCCAGCTAACTTCTATGAATGAATTTTTACTAGAACAGACAGCTGCAATGAGAACTGGGCAGCCCTGTGTGATTACCTCAAGACATGGCACCTCAGCACCTGTTTCTTTGGCTACTGTTAGTGTCACACCAGTAGTGAGCCTTGCTGGTGCCCTCCCAGCATTAGTTCCTGCAGCAGCTACACCAAATTTGGCTTTGGCTCCTGCTGCTTCTCGTGCTCAACTGTTAACCCCTGCTCCACAAATTCTAACAGTAAGCACAACTCAACAGCTTATGGGTAATTCTGGTGCGCTTATAGTCACAAGTGCTGGTGCTCAACAATTGATGCAAGTTAGTGACTCAGGCACGCTGATGGGTGGAGGACAAACTGTAGTAGCAGTTCCAGCACAGCTAACTTTAGCACAACCTGCACAGCAGCTTATGAGCAATGCTTCCCAAACAGCTGTCCAACAACTTGTCCAGCAATCAGCATTACAACCACAACTGGCATCTCAACATCAAGCTAACCAGTATGCAGCTCAGCAATCAGTTCAGCACTTAGCTGCTCAGCAATCTGCTCAGCATCTTGCACAACAATCAGCTCAACATTTAGCTGCTCAGCAGTCTGCCCAACATTTGGCAGCCCAACAATCAGCACAGCACTTGGCAGCACAACAGTCCGCACAACATATGGCTGCTCAACAGTCAGCACAGCACTTAGCTGCTCAGCAATCTGCACAGCACTTAGCTGTTCAGCAGTCAGCTCAACATTTGGCGGCACAGCAATCTGCTCAACACTTGGCTGCCCAACAATCAGCTCAACACTTGGCTGCACAGCAATCTGCACAGCACTTAGCAGCACAACAGTCTGCTCAACAAATGGTAGCGCAGCAATCGGCTCAGCAACTGGCTGCCCAGCAATCAGCACAGCAGCAGCTTGTTCCCTCGGCGCAACAGCTTGTGCATCAAACATCCACCCAGCAAATTACCATCTCCAGCACTAGTCAACCAATGGCATTAACTAACTCTCAGGCTCAGCCAATTACATTCCCTATGATATCTCAAAGTATACTACCACATTGAAAGATTTACAAGTATATCTATCTATGCTAAAATACATGTACGTTTGCCCAGCACGGCCCCTCAGAATTTGCATTTATGGTGTACACCATTGCAATGTACTCGCCTCTAGCAGTATATGTACCGATTTCTTTTTCAATGTACCTCTATACTTTTGAAGAAATATGCAAAAAAAGGTGGCCGTGCCAGCCAAACGCTTTCAGCACGGCCCCCCATGTAACTTGAATAATACATACCGTATTAACAAATGTCTATAACTCAAGAAATGTACTCTATTAATACGTTATATGTGCCGCAACAGTTATTGTGAATTCATAATAACAAATAATATATAGATGTGGATAAGGGGCCGTGCTGGAAAAAATCATTTTAAGAAATATCTAAAAAAGACAAAACATACTTAGCCAAAAACTATTAAAAAATAATTGATGTTTAGCAAGTAACATATGTACCGCATTGATTTCTCATACAACTTGTTATATTGTGAAAAATAAATCTATTTTAGTTCATTCAGCACGGCCCTCTATAGTTGCCTATATCTTTTTAAATAAGCCGTGTATGTTTACAAAATTCGACTTCCTGAATAATATATAGGAGTACATTCCTTTCAACTAAATTGCAATTCTGCTGTATCAATACTTTAGAAGATAAATTCAATCTAAAATATACATACATTAAAACTGATGGGGTGACCATGATTTCATATATTTGGTAGGTAGGTACATAAATGTTCTATATTTATGTACTTATATTAATTAAATTATGTGACTACATTGAAATAAACATTCTTTTTACCCGACTGTACCAGAAGGACGGTAAGGTTTTTCGAGTGAATAAATGTAGATATGT
>OZ059797.1:6517697-6573886 GCA_964057025.1 Standfussiana lucernea | reverse complement strand
AATCGGCTCAGCAACTGGCTGCCCAGCAATCAGCACAGCAGCAGCTTGTTCCCTCGGCGCAACAGCTTGTGCATCAAACATCCACCCAGCAAATTACCATCTCCAGCACTAGTCAACCAATGGCATTAACTAACTCTCAGGCTCAGCCAATTACATTCCCTATGATATCTCAAAGTATACTACCACATTGAAAGATTTACAAGTATATCTATCTATGCTAAAATACATGTACGTTTGCCCAGCACGGCCCCTCAGAATTTGCATTTATGGTGTACACCATTGCAATGTACTCGCCTCTAGCAGTATATGTACCGATTTCTTTTTCAATGTACCTCTATACTTTTGAAGAAATATGCAAAAAAAGGTGGCCGTGCCAGCCAAACGCTTTCAGCACGGCCCCCCATGTAACTTGAATAATACATACCGTATTAACAAATGTCTATAACTCAAGAAATGTACTCTATTAATACGTTATATGTGCCGCAACAGTTATTGTGAATTCATAATAACAAATAATATATAGATGTGGATAAGGGGCCGTGCTGGGCAAACGTACATTAAAATACTTATCTGAAAAGAGAGTATTTTCAATATACACATTTGGATAAAACTGAATTATCAATAATTTTTAATTATAAATTATTATGGTAGGAATGTATTTTTAAGCATATAGAAATAGTAATAAAATCTCAAGTGTGGTTTGACACACTTGTGTTTACATAGATTTTTGTTATAGATTCATTAAACATGAACAAATGAATTTTTAGATTGTTGCTAATCTTTTTAACTAATCAAGAATCGATTGTGCTTACTTAGCTTACAAACCACGAAGGAAGCAGTATTTTAATGATATTGTTGTAGTTGTAATATTGTGTTATCAGAACCTAAAATAGATGGATTGCAATGACCAGTGCACTCCAAACTGTATAAGATAAGATCAATTTGTTTGTCCGTTTTAGCTTTGTGTACCTTTTTTGTAGTTTAAACATATTAGGCGTCGTCCTAATTGGCTACGCTCGCACGAGCAAACGATGCGATTTCGTCGCACGACGAGATTAAACACACACATTTCTTTAGACTGTCCTAATTGAAGCTTGAAAATCATCGCGCGAACACTGGAAATGCTTAATAACGTCGTACGATGCTTTTGATCGTGCGATTGTGCAATTACAACTACAAATCTCTTTTGGGTGTCCTATTTGATCACGCATCATCGCGCGAACACAGGAACAAGAGGGGGTGAGGAGCGGCACCGGTGAATCGAGTTCGTCGAGATTGTTTACATTTTTGCTTAGAATTTGGTTAAGTCGAAAGTCACGATCAGTTTAACTCTGGTATGAAAACACAGATCGGACAGGTGACACTCACGTACGGCGCGGCGGCATCGCGCGTTGGTCATCACGCGAGCTATTAGGACACCTGTTGGATCATCGCACGATCATTTTCATTGCGCGACGAAATCGCATCGTTAGCCAATTAGGACGCCGCCTTACAATCGCAGCCCTTACTGCCCCATCCCATTGTATGTGAACATGAATTGATCTATATATTTTTTTATTGTGGTGTGTTTTCATGTATACGATATACATATATTATGTAACAAGATTGTTAATCATTTAATTTACGTTCATACTTTTTTTTCAGTTTGATTAATTTAAATACAGACTGAATGTTTCAAGTGGACATGGATGACCGAATCTAAAACTATAAGAAATAGCGAAATATACTCGACAAGTCACGGGGCGAATTTGACCCGAAGCCGAAATATATCTGCATCATCATTTTATTAGATTAACGAACAAAAAAAATTCTACCTGACATGGAACCTGTTGATTTGGAAAAAGAAAACTATCAATAGTATCGTATAATGACAAATATAAAGGGCTCATTATAAGAAACAATTACATAATTATTTTGTTATTCTTGCATTTATGCAATTTACTTGACTTTCCTTTTGTTTTATACCACCTAGATTTCCTTATTATCGATTTTTTAAATCTGCGAGTTCGATTCTGGGCTCTGATAATATTTGCTCTTCAAAAATCACGAATACTTAAAAACTGGCAAAAAAAAACATTCTGTATACCTAGGTACCTAATGATTAACTATGTAAAATAATCAGTGCCTACTACTGCTTGGCTATTGTGAGCTGTAAGATATAAGGTAACTATGTAATTTATTTGTATTTTTTAAATAAAAGTTTGAAATATACTACTGTTACATTTTATTTTCCACCCAAAGAAGTACTTGCTACACAAATCTTTTTTTTTTACATACTGTACAATTAAATGTCATTGATTACTTTGGACTTTCTAAAGTGGCATTCGTTTTTCTTATATTTTAGAATTTTGCCGCGAACACCAAGTATAAAATCCCCGTTTGTATCAAAAGCTATTGCTGTTATATTTTCTGGAGCATTATCAACTAATTTTAGTTTTCCAGTATCATTTTCATGAAAATACATCAAGTCGTCACTAGCTATGAAGATGTACTCATTGTGAACAGCTATTTGCGCCATGCCATCATAGGTGACGTTACCAATACAAATTGGCGATGATAGAGAAGATTTCAATACGAATATTTTGTCATCTTTTAAATAATAGAAGTTGTTTTTTTCATCAATAGTCAATTCGTTCAGTGCTTCAAGACTATTGAACCGTACTTTCTTCATTTCCCCATCTAGCAAATACAATTCTTCGACCCCGTCATTGTTTTCTGTAACATATTTGTTGCTGTCCTTGTCTACAAATATCATATCAAGTTTGAAGGTACTGCTAGAGACAGGTGTGGCATTGTGACTCTCGTAATTGTACTTGAAGATACCCTTTCCTGTGCCGAAGTAAACTTTCTTCTCGTTTTTATCGACGGCAATAGAGTAACTAGTGTCTTCTGGTAAACCTGTGACAAATAAAATAAGCATGATTTCACCCACGAACACATATCACATAAAATCACGCCTGTAATCCCCAAAGAGTTAGGCAGAGGCTAATAGTACATCGACATTTCGCCAGTTACGTTTTAAGTCCCATGTAATAGGGAGCGAGCCTATTGCCACCACACAAATCCAGGCTCCATGGCTGCTACTGAGAAGTTCCTTGTGGAAAAAATATCACGAACACCCTTTAGACAAATACTGTGTTATCCACAGTAATATACTTAGGTTGGTACTCATCCACACCCACATAGGCAGGGAACATATTGAACACTCGTACAATATATTGTTCCCTGTGGACTAGAGAGAAGAGCGTGTGTGAACCTCTTTTGCCCATAAGAGGTCAGTTTATAGGTTCTTAAGTATTCTATGGATTTATTCGATATTTTTGCTAGTTTTAATTTACTAGGTAAGTTGTGTGGTAATCGATTATCGTGGTATGGACTTGTTATGCCGAGGAATGAGAAAAATGTTGAGTATAAATGTAGATGGCTATAATAGTAGAGGAAGACCAAAGAAACGATGGATGGACTATGTGAAGGATAATATGGCTAGAAAGGAGGTGACTGCTGAGATGACGAGTTATAGAGAAGTATGGAAGAAGAAGACATGCTGCGCCGACCCCAAATAAATTGGGATAAGGGCAGAAGAATGATGATGATGAGGGTAACTGGGGAAAATGGCCATAACTACATGACATTTGTGACTGGAATAGCATGGAGTAGGTTACAAAAAATATCTCACCTGGTATTTTTTCAGGAGCTGCAGTTTTGAATTTAATAACGTTAGCGTTAAAGTAGTATCCGTTGTCATTTCGTCCAGATTCCACATAGAATAGATTGCCGTAAACGTCATAGTGGGCATCCGTAGGATACGCATCACCGACATGATACGAATTCGTCACATTATAGTGGTTGTTGTTGATACTTAATTCAGATTGGCACCCATCTCTAGGCAGGTCGAACGCGACACACAGTAGGGAACATGACAGAAGTGTTATCACAATTTTAAAATTACTCATTTTTCTTAAAGTCGCAAAATCCTTTGTGACATGTCCGTTTCTTTCCCTTGCTATTCCGTATCTAACAGGCCGACGACGCCCATTGGAAAATATACCAATCTCCAATCAGTTTTTATTATATTGTTGCCCTTATGATATCAATGAACGGTAATTGCAATTGGAAAAGGTTTAATATCACAAATAAATTATCATTAATAAAATAATAACGTATTATGTATTTATAAAAAGAAGATACATAAGTTATTAACATTGTTATCATTTTAATTACCTTCATATCTACTCCCAATCGTATGTAATTTTATTTAATACGTAATAATTCTTCTTTTACTTCAAGTAAATAATATAATTTTCATAAATTATTATAAATTCATAGGTATAAATAATACAAAATCTATTCGATAGTAAAATAATACTTTAAAGTAAGTACAAATGGGTATTTTCTTATATAAATAATTATTAACTTTATCGCTATAGGGACAGACTGAACATCAGTTCAAACGGCGATGTTCAGTACGATATTTTAATATGACATTGGCATCATAGAGTATAGTAATATAGATTGATTGGCATACTGCAGTGGGATGTTGATATGTCATCTCAACTTTCCATCGTAAAATATTGAACTGATCACCGCCGTGTGAACGGGGCCTTAATATAGACATCTTAACCAAATGGAGAAGGTTGTCTCATAAAATCACTCTTTTACTTTATACCGCACAACTCATCCATAAAAAGCCTCAAAATATTTTCTACCACATACCGAGCAACCAAGGGGAATGAGCTCTGGCAAACAAATAGACGATAGTCTGATATAAATCTAAAGTGAAATTTTAAAGCCATCATTGTGCCTATGCGAAAATGAGATGGAGCTATACATGATGAAATATCATAATATCGCCATCCCTTTTTTGCAAAGGAACAATAAAGTCGTTTCCGCAGATTTATCAAAGATTCACCATAACGGGCCGAATAATGTTCACGTTTCTATTTCGTTGAGATTTGAATAACATTGTCTCGCTCATTCATACACATCATATCTATCATTTCATGCGAGATGTGTGAGATCGCTCATCTCCATTTTCACACGCAACCTAAGTGCGATGAGGATACATCTATGATTTAAATCTACATTATGACAACTTCATTATCTATACGGCACTAGAAAATAAGTACCTACCTATTTGTTTGTGTTTTGTTCTAAACGAAAGGACGTGCGCTTGCCCACATATTCTAATCTACACAACAAAGAGTAAAGAGCTCCATTTCCAATACTGAGATCAAGTGGCGTTGCTGCTCTCTTACTCTTTAAATACTGTTTACTAAATGAAGGGCACAGGGAAAAAAGGGGCTCATCGACAATTTATACGAAATCAAACAAATGATCGCACTTGATAGATTTTGAACAGGCCTTTGATATGACATATTCAAAACAAACTAAAAAGGGCCCATTGCTTTGTAATCCTCAATATTAAAAAACACGTCAAGGAATAAAAAGAGCTCATTTCGTATCGAACTAGCTTAAAAGGTGCTCATTGCATCCCAATCAGAGTTAAAAGGAGCACATTTTACGTTTACAAAACAAGAACGCGCCCATACCCCCGCCACCTTGAAATAAATGACATAATGTGACAGATAAAAGTTAAACGTCAAGGCGTAATTTTTAGTGCGTGTGTGAATTTGTTTAGAATAATATAAAATGGACCGCGTAAAATAAAATGAATACTTAAAAATAGAACGATCAAATAAGAAAATATTATTCCGTACAACATACAATGGTCCATGGGAAGAAGCATCAATAGCAGGGCGAAATAAAAGTCTGAGAAATCTCCAGAACCAAGAGTTCCTATTACCTGGTCTACGCTATGAGGCAGAACTGCCTATTTCAGACGAAAAATATAAAGACCTACAGGAATTGAAGAAGTTCTGTTTCCCTGAAGCTCAAGAATATTTTACAAATGTTCCACATAACTAATACATACTGAAATATAAATTGAATTTAACAGAAATATTGCTTATTATTCTTTCAAAACCATTTGCCTACATTTACTTTTCCAAAAAGGAAAGAAGGAGCTCATTATTGCAATCAACCCCTTTTTGCTCTGTTCATTTCTGGCTTAGGCCAGAAAAGTCTTTTTAACTTTTGATTGAATAGGTCAATTAAAACGGAATCCTCAAAAATAGGTAGTTGGACTACGTAATGTCCAAAACATGTAAATAACATCGTTAAAAATGAGTATCCCTACACACCATGTAGATTTTTAGTATAAATTAGCGTTTAATTCAATTTGTGTTAATTGTTGATGAGCCCCTTCTTTCCCTGTGCCCTTCAAATGCCAAGACTCGTAGCAGTTGCGGTCATAATGCGTGCGGCGTCGTCCTATTGAGGGCTATCGTTTTTGAGCTCACCAGATGGCACCACTGTCGAGTAAGGTCCTGTCATTAATTCTATTTTATACTTTAAAGTACCAATAACTTCATAGAAGGTTTATTTAATTACGTTTAACAACAAAGTGTAAACATAGGGTACATATTTACAATATTGTCCCTAAAATTAGCAAGCATGAAACATCTAAAAATCATTCTTCCTTTAAGTACTAACAAATTAGTACTCCCAACTTGCTACCTACAATCTTCAAGTCATAATTAATCAGGAATGGCTCAATCCTGACCACAGTCGTGAATATTAATAAAACTAAATGATAAAAAAGCGCGCAACGCGGGAACACTATGACATCTCACATTTCTGAAGACCTTACTCTACACGAACGCCTCTAGCGGCGAATTCATGCGCGATAGCCCCCATTGGTTACGATCGTCGTTCGACGCCTGCAAGTAGGACGGTGAATATTTAGCACGGGATTTCTAAAGCTATACTGTCCTAAGTCATCTTTATGACCACGATTGTCACAAATATTGACGTTACATACTTGAAGCCAGATCTTATTCATAAAATATTCAGTCAAGTTACATACACAAAAGTATGGCGTAATAAAAACGATTAGCTGCCAGAGCCGTTATTTTTGGGGTTTTGTTTTGATCATGGCCTGGACTTTTAATCTAATAATGTATGTACCTACATGTTATGAAGGCCAGATAAACATATCCATGTAAAATGTAAAAGAACCTCCTCATTTTTCGAAGTTGGTTATATACTTTTATTCAGCTGCACCTGGTTAGACTTGAAGCCAACCCGAATGTAGATAGGAAAGGGTTAGGCAGATATCAATAATTTTGATCACAGTTATTCGTGTTGTCATGTATGCTGTTCTCATTATGTGTATGTGTTTCCGCTTGACATTGTAAGTACGACGGCAGACGACCCTGTCTTTCGCCTTTAATCTTGTGAATTTTCCATCTGTGTCCTTGTAAAATTTTTCTGAAACAAGCCACACATGATATTAGACATTTATGTAATTACTAGCTATTGCCGGCGACCTTTGTTCGGGAGAAATTATTATAAAATATTACTTTCCTATTTGAAGCGGATGTTGTTATCAATTTCAAGGGTTTTAGTTTTTTTTTGCATGGAAGCCTAGTCCTTTTTGTAAAATAAAAGTAGCTTAAGTTACTCCTTATGACATCAGATATCTGCCAGTAAAAGTCCCGCCGTTTCGAAGATTTACTTACTTACTTACAAACAGACAGACAGACAGACAAAAATTTAAAAACTTTTTTTTTAAGTACTATATACTTTCATATGCATTCAGTAAAAAACTGTCATTTTGAAATATCAAACAGACACTTTAATTTTATTTATTTGTATAAATGAACATACATTATTTTTCCGTTTTGGGTTACAAGAATACTTACTTAGTATTAAACTTCTTATGGCAGATTTCGCATTCAGCAGTGCCTTGCCTTAAATGTATATCTTTAACATGCCTTTTCATGTCATGCTGGTATGAGAAAGCCTTGTCGCAGTAAGTACACTAAAAAGTAAAGAGGTTTAATTACAGATTTTCTTTCGTTCTTTTCTATTTTTAAATAAATAAGTCGAACAACTAGCGGAATTTCTCCTCATATGTTTATCTATGTACACTGTGAACTCAACAGGGTACAGGGAGGCCCCTTTGGACCCTGATTACCAACTCTTATTACAGTATTATTTTAATTCTATTTGTTTGGGAAAGAGATGAAGCTGGACATCTAGTATAGCTCCAACTCTTCCTTTCTAACACTGAAGAGTATGTGCTTTTTGCTAAATTTTTTAGTTAGTCCCACACAAGTAAACCAAGTAAGTTTGGAAATAGACAGAAAATTCGGTAAATACCTTAAACGGTCTCGTAGTACTATGCACATGCCGCATATGCTTAGCAAGATTACTGGATGTAGTGGTAGCCTTAGGACATTGTGTGCATTTAAATGGTTTGTCAACCAGGTGAGACCTTTTGTGCACCTTCAGAAGATCCATTGTTCGGCCTTGGTATGGACAAACGTCGCATTTGAAAGGGAATACGTTTTCGTGGATGGCCCTGTAAGGAAAAAGGTTTTACAGATTAAAACAAAAATGGTATGGATGTAGTTTATAAGGATTGTGGACCACTGATCGTTGGTTTTATCCAGTTTGTCCTGCCATCTCCTACGAGATATACTTTATGCTGCTAATTCGGCGCGGCGGCGGCGGCGTGGAGTGATATTTCGTGACTTGTATATAGACCTATAGGGAGGATCCTCTGTCCAGACAGGTGCTGCAAAAGGCGCTCAGCAGCAGCAACTGGAAAATAGAGTCCTATTTCTAAGGAAGTAAGTTCCATATTCAATTTTGTTATTTTACGAGTTTCCACCCAATCATGTGCTTGGCCATTGGTTTTCAATGCTGTGCAAAATTTTAAACATTTACAAAGCAGTGTTCTCAATTCAAAATCTTGTACTAAGACACAGCAATTACAGTGAAATTATACCTACATATGAACAAGAAGACTGGCATTAGAGAAAGCAGTCTTCCCACAGATGTCACAAAGGAACTTCCTCTTGGTTACTTCCCCCGGTGGTTTTGGCGCGTCTGTTGATTGGGAATTGCACTTGATAACATGTCTGCTGTAGGTGGCCTGCCAAAAATGTATTGTATTATTCTATGTATAGTTGGCTTAGCAACACAATGTTAATGGAATGAAAAGTAAAAAAGTGATGATTCCAAGTTATACTTTAAAAATAATTCATGCATGGGACTAACCATAACATGGAATTCTTCACCACAATTTGAGCAGCCCCAAAGAGAGAGAAGATCAGAGTTATCCATAGTAAATTCTGGAGAAGGAATATTGTAAGAGTCTTCACTATCTGCTTTGGCATCATCCACATCATGACCCTCTTCATAATTTTGACAGTCTGGAGTATATTCTATAAAGAAAACAATAATTTTAAAATAAATAAATAATTGAGTTTGAGTCCGAGCTGATTGGGGTGCATGAAAGGAGCCTCCCCGAGCGCTAGGTAGCTAGCACTCGGTAACACAGAGTCTAGCTGACTAATCCTTTCACCACAATGACTCAAACTCAATAAATAATTGTTATGGATTATTGTAGTTGAAGACACATTCTAGCTATTTATCTTTTTTTTTGTTGTACTACCACACTGCTGGCCAAAAGTTGATATCAAACAATCTTTGAATGTGTTGAATAGCTATTACATTTTTTATTTATTTAGGCTGTGACATAGATGGTGGTAGAGTTTATATTTTTTTTATTATAAATATAATGGATGGATTGGTTGGAGAATGCAAATGATAAACAAAACTGGAAAGTTGTGGTCAAACCCGTGGCTTTAACATTTTTTTTTAGAAAAGAGTGGAAGACTGGAAGCTTAAAAATATTAACAAGCATAGGGAAGGAGGGAATTGAGTCAGATATAAAAATCATGGCATTATTTGCCAATTACAAAAAAATAAAATTAGCAGTGACTTTGTTATAAAATACAGTTATTCAAGAATGACTTGTTCATTACCTTTCTTTATAGAAACTTCAATAAGAAGTTTATTAGTCCGCTGACACATTTCTCTAAACATTATACATCCATTTAAAAGATCCAGGCAGCTTTGACACATTTGTTTTGATAAATTGTCCTCATTATTTAACTGAAAACAGAAAAGATGTTTATTGGGTAGATTCTTAACAGAATTTCATGCAGATGTTACTCAAGCACTTTAGTTTTCATAGATTTTTACAAAGAATTTATGTCCAGAATCTAAGTACAAGATAATTAAAAAAAAAACTTACAGTTATGCCTGAAAAATTCTGTATCTCTTCAGGAATATTAGGTTGTACAAAATTGTTGAATATTGGTATATCTCCTGGTTCGTCATTGCATATTCTACACATACTTTGGGTTGCTATTATCTTAATTTTAGGTTTGGAACTGAAACAAAGCCCAAGTTGAATTAATGAAAGCTAAGAAGTGAGGTGGAGGACACCATGGAATGGAGCTGTTCCTTTCAATAATACAAAATATAATTCCAAGTTGTACTCGCGAATATCAGTGAAACAAAAACAAACAGTTTATACAATAAATTTTCTAATAGGAAGGTACTAAATACGTACGATTTCTTGATCTTGCTTTTCTTCTTCTTCTTTTTACTGTTTTGGAGCGCATTAGCAAACAACATTGACTTGAGTAACAAAAGGGAAGTCATAATTATACGATTTCGTAATGTTTTTACAAAGTTTAGAGCTTTTTACAAAATAACATTCAGTCGAGAGAATTATAAATTATTTATGATTGCATGGATGTTATGTTTATATAAATAGCACAGGGTTTCATATTACTTGTATCTTTACACTGATAATTATTGTATAAATCCATCCTACTTTTATAAATGAGTTTTATGCTACACTATCTGACATTTTCTGGAATCAAACTGAACCATGGAAATGAACATAGGCTGAACTGCCTGGTGTAAAATGTCAATGTCATTCGTTGACAGTTGACAGCTAAGGTTGAGAGTGACGAAACCAGAGACTAACAAGAATCCATTATGTAAAATGGGTCGTTTTTGAGCCACGGATCACGGAGTGGAGGATGATGAGATATGGTAGCCCACGCAATTCAAACATACGTTTTTTCAAACTAAGGTCAGTGTCAGAAATGATGATGCGGGACCGTAACACATATGTATGTATGTACAGAATTATAACCATTAAAATCATTCATCATCAAATTGATGCGCGGGCTAACCTGGCGCTTCCAAGTTAATGCTCCACACACTTTGCATTTCCCGCAAATTACAAACTTTTGTTGTGTGAACGCATTGCAACATGCAATTGTCACTTTTTTTGATTTGTGCACAAACTCATTGGACATTCGACACTTGATCGATGACTGTTTGCCCCAAATCGTCATCGCTAATCCCTAACCAATTAGGGCTTGCAAGGCCGACATTTAGCAAATGCCCGATCCACATGTTTCAATTCGTGATGGTTTGTGTAGCCTAACGGCTTTTATTCCGACAACCAGGGCCAAAGAGCAGAATACTTATACCAAACGCCCCAGGCCGGACGTGGACGGAAAAGAGCTGTGCTGTAGTAGCCGTTTTGGGTTTGACAGGAGACACCAACCTCGTTCGCTCGAATGAATGAGCGATCAGCGACTGCTTTTTTTGCTTGTCAAGTTGTCAGTTTGTCTGTCAAAGTGTCAAGAGTTCACAAAAGAAATAATTACTAGTAAATATATAGAAAAATGTACAATTTGTAACTGTGAGAAAATAAATAACTACATAATGGCAGTCTATTTAACGAAGAAGATGCTGTCGAGGCTCAATAAATTAAAATATCCATGTAACGCGCCTGCTGAAAATGAGGCGAGCATTCGTGATGATCCTTGGCCCAGCTTGATATCGGAGTGCAAGTAAGTGTCTCTACTTTTTATGATGAGCCTTTGTCATTAGTTAAGAGTTCCGGAGCAATGTAAAGCCTCGTTAGTTACATATTGGTTGGTTATTGATATAAAATATGGTACACCTTTAGACTACCAACTATACCTACTTGATAATTGTTTTTCTTACAGTAAGAAAATGCTGCCTTTATCTAAAGAGATGATATGCAGGGTGTGTGCCAGGAGTGCCTGTCATCCTCTGAGTGATCAAATAGATGGCTATGATATTATGAGTGCCATTCGGAGTATTTCTAATATAACTGTGAGTTGCACATTAAGTTTTGTTATTGCTACTGCTGTTCTGACTATTACTTTGGTTCTGCTTAACTAAACAATATTGATAATAGTTGGATGTGCTATTTCTTAGCATTTGACATACAAGTAGTCTTTTAATAAGAATTATTTTTTATTAGACAGTCAGTAGGGCAAAAAGTAAAAACTAAAGTTTTGCACTGCCAGTACCACATGTCTGTAAACAATAGTAAGTATGTCACTACCTGGAGGTTTTTTATAAGAAAAATGTTGTAAACATACCCATAAGTTCTAAAATTTGTCATTAAAACTACTAGTATTCTACTTATTTAAGTACCATAAGCCAAATAAAAATATATTTATTATTAATACAATAAGATTGATCTTTTACAGATAGAAGTTGATGATTCTCTTCCCAAATTCATCTGTACTGAATGTTTGGAAAATCTCAAGGTAGCAATAAATTTTAAAAGAACCTGTGAGGTCTCTGATAAAAAATTCAAAAAAATACTGAACCCAGCAGGTAAGCCCTTAACTTTTCTTTACAGTCTGACTTTCAGATATCACTGTGGAGATTGGCACAAGAAAAGAGAGGCCTATACCCCACAGTGGGTGAATTCAGGCTGCGGAAGATGATGATGATCTCTCATAAGATTTAGATTTTTGTCCATCCAAAGGAATGACTGTATAGTCAAGTAGAGGTCTTTTAATCTAAATTTCGATTTTAAACTGTTTTTTACTTGTTGAGTTGTGAACCTGTTTCTTTTCAGGCAATCCAATAACACCATCATATCCATATTCCAAGCATGACTTCCAACTGATGCTGCATCATATCAAACAAAAAAGGATGAAGATTGAAGAGAAGATGGCTAAGGAACAGATGAGGAGAGAAAGACTGCAGCAAAGGAAGTCACCTAAAGTGAAACAGTTCACATGTTCCCCTTGTGACTTGACATTCCCTAATAAGGTTAGTACTATTATAATACTAGCAATGCTCAGATGCTGAACTTCGCGAATTCATAAATTAATAATGTATATTAAAACCGTAATAAAATATATCAAGTAAAAACGAAGAAACGGTGATATGGACAGACTATTATCATGTCTCTTTAGGAGGGTTAGGTGGCTTATTTCTTGAAAAGTTTCTCTCAAAAGTTTTAGATTAAATAAAATACAGAATTTTTTTATTCAAGAAATGCTGAATGTTACTAACTGTAACAACAACAGCATTCAATGTGTTTTCAAGTCGTATTTTGTGTTGTTTAGGAGAAGCTGATGGACCACAGGCGGGAGCGACAATGCATGCGGCGGGCGTGCGATATCTGCGGCCAACTAGTGCTGAGTATCACACAACACATGCGCCACATACACAAGCAGAGCGTGCCCCATACATGCCCCACTTGCGGGAAACAGTTCCCCATTATTGCTAGACTGAAAAACCATATGTAAGTGTCCTTTATATTTTAATGCTGTATAAATAATAAAACTGAGAATGTTCAGATGGATGTGTGTAGTAATAAGAATGGATAAAGTAAGGAATGAGTATATTAGAGGAAGTTTGAAAGTGGAGTCTGTTACAGAAAATTAAAAGGAAGTCATCTGTCTTGGTATGCACATGTAATGAGGAGAGATGAAGCGCATGTTACTAAAAGAGTGATGCATATAAATGTTGATGGATGGAGAGGGAGCGGAAGGAAGATGAAGAAATGATGTATAATAAAACTGGATAATGACAGAGTAATGCTTTGAGTATTTTCTGTCCGTCAAACTCAAAGCATTTATTTCAATTAGACCATTACAGGCACTTTTGAATGTCAAAACACAAAAAAAAACTTAAGCTACATTCCCAGTCACAGGGCATAATAACTTGTGAAAGTACTGTAGTTGCCCATTCTTATTTAGAGCGGACTTTTCCTTCTCAAAGATAACATAGTTTTTTGAGTAGGAGACTGACAGAGACCCTTTTTTCTAGCAGTAGCATAAAATAGGATTAACAGTCTCTGATCGCAATGCTCATCCATTATTTTATTTAATATTTTTTGGCATATATGTTTCTTTTAACTGTGCAATAGCTTAGATCTGTCTGTTATGGGGTACATGTTTTCTCAGATAAATAAATCTAGCTGCAACCAGCCACCCTGCGAAGATTGTCACTTGATTCCTTAACATTTTTTTTTAATTCTGCATACAGGCTGGTTCACACAAACACATTCAACTTCTTTTGCGATCTGTGCCCCTACAAGTGCAAACACAAGTACTACCTGGTCATGCACATGCGCACTCATACCGGTGAGAAGCCCTACAAGTGTGCCCTGTGTCCCGCCACCTTCGTCAACCCATCCAATCTTAACAAACATAAGCTCACTCATCAGGCGAAGGCGTTCAAAGTAAGTATTATATTGTTTGGCTCTTGGATCTAACATGGGTTTCTCTCTCTCATAAATTAGCCGAGACATCTCGAAACAAACTTGCTCTGGTAAGCATCTAAATCTACTTAACAGTTTCAGCCTCGCAAACAAAGCTTTAGTGTGAGACTAATTCTTCTGCTCCTACAAGTTCGGAAAATGCGTAATTCCTCAGTACACGTAAACCAAGCGTTATAATAAAATGAAGACCGTCCATGCTTATATCAGTCTTTTCGAATCATTCGATTTGTTCTTAAGCTAAACAAATGTATACTAAAGATCGAAAAAGTAACATTGAACAATGATGATGATGCCATCTAGCCGATTTCAGCCACAGCGACCGCAGTCGATGGCTTTCTAGGCTGGATGTCGAGAGATTTGGTGGCTGCTCTTTCATGTGCTTTCAAGTGGCTAGCAAATCCAACTTTGGCCGAAAAACTCCGAGCACAAAGTGGACATGTCAGAACACCATTGACGACATTGTAGGGTATAGCTGTAGGTGGTCTAGCTTTAGGGTCATCGCGTTTTAAATCTACCTGCGACCTTCTCTCTTCAAAACATTGAACAATAATTTATCCTTAGTGTACCATGTGCGAAAAAGCATTCCGCACGAACACGGCGCTGCGAGAGCACCACGAGGCCACGCACATGAACATCAAGCACACGTGTAACTACTGCGGACGTGACTTCTGTTATAAGTAAGTACAGACATGTACTCTCATCAAAATTTTTGATAGCTAAGGTCAGCTAATTTTTTTTCAAACAGTGATAATAATAAAGTTAATCATTCGCCCGATTAGCCAGTCTATGTTGGTAGTACTCTACTAGTAGATTGGAACACGTAAACACCGACGACACAATCCTGAATGTTCAAATTCTTATTTCCCTTTGTGCTGAACTACCTTCCGTTACCAAGTATACCACCTCGCCAATTGTTCTTCCACGAGTAATTACGAACGCAATAAAAATAAAAATTACCTGAGCAGTATTTATTTCTTGCTCACGTTACCTAGCAATACAAAACCATATTATTTTTGTCGAGTGTACCAAAATGCAACTTTTCACAGTGGACTAGTAAACTTGATTTGGTAGACAGATTATCTTAAGTGGACCTGCGAGTCACAGAGTCACACGTTGACTGCTGAACGTTGTTTTTCCCTGAGTGCTTTATTGTTTCTTTTCTTCGTTTGCTGAAAAAATCCTTATGTTTTTACCTGACTGCCCCAGAAGTAGGGTTGTTTTTCGAGAGTATGTATTTATATATGTATAATAGTTTGGCACACTCTGCGGCTTGAACGGCTCGATAGATTTTAGCTTGAGAGGTGTCGTTAGATTCGTATTTAATGTGAGAGTGACACCGGGTATAAATTTTGAATCAGAACAGAACATAAGCTGGGTATACCTCCACGCGGTGAAGGCGGTAAAATCTGTTTGGTTAATTGTCTGCGAAATCTTTCACATTTGAAAACTAAAAAGCTGGAAATAAAAAAAAAATGAATTAAAAAACTAAAAAACCCGAATGCGGTAAAAACTCGAGTTAAAAAAAACACTGAAAAGCTAAGAACAAGAACATTTTAAATTTAAAAAAGTTGGAAGCAGGCGGGACCCATTTGAGTTTGAAAATATAAAAATGGGATGGCACCCACCTGCTTCCAACTTTTTTAAAATGTGCTTGTTCTTAGGTTTTCAGTGTTTCTTTTAACTTAAGTCTTTTTTACCGCAGTCGGGTTTTTAGTTTTTTTGTGCACCAGTTGTTGAACTTGATTTAAGAAAACTGTATCTTACTGCAACTATACAACATTATTTTTAGTATGTATATGCGAAAGCTGAATATAGTTTGTTCAGAATAAGTAACTGAATCGATTCCAATCATTTTTACACCTATATTTTGTCCCAAAAATATTTAAAAAAGGTTACGAGTTGGACACCGAGCGACACTAAATACCTATCCGCAATCATACGCGCACAACGCGCGGCCCGGGCGCACAGCGGGGTGGGGGTAAAACAACCCCTTCAGTCGCCCGGATGCTACAAGTTGACTCACACGCGTCACGCTCCCGCCCTGTTACATCACATGATCGCAAGCGCGCGCCCACCGTGGGTCTAACAATTGATCGTATGTAAAGAGTGAAAAATGTCTTTCTCATACACAAACGTTCAGTACACATGAAATGGTACGTACACTAGCGGTTTGTGGTGATAACGTGTGGTGGTAACGGCAGTGCGGCGGTACGAGGGGAAATTCGGCATCAGAGTATCGTGGAACACAATGCTTACCGCCACACAAAGATGTAGGGACTAGGGTCCCGGTGAACCTACAGCCTGCTGTGGTTAATTAAGTAATGCGATGTTTAACACTTTTCATTCACTTTGAACTTTAAGTGGTTGGCATAAGGTGCAGCAAATCACATTGACTACATTTTATCTAAAGAAATTCAATGATTTTATCACTTACGGCTATATTTACGAAAAAAGCACATAATAATATCTACCTACACTTGACCATTACGACAGTCAAAAGCCTGCAAGTGTGATGGAAAATGTTATCACCAGTTGATTACAAGTTATTATCAATGAGCGCACGACGACGCTGGAGGCGCGGGCGATGCGTGGTGAGCATGTATTTGTACGGACAACCAGGTAACATAACAAGCTTATAACTTTGTGATTTTTCATGATACAGTTTTGAAACTTTGTAAATAGATTCTTTACGTAAAAATACTAGACACATGTTTCGGGTTTCGCATATACTAAAACTAATGTTGTATAAGTGCGACGTCAAAGTAAAATCGTTATAAATTATCACAAAATTATAGCATAATGGCAATTATCCTTAGGTAGTAGTATTTCGTTTATAAATCTTATCTTCTGAGGACCTGATTGCACAGTCATTTTGTGCTAATCAATGTAAATGCCTCGATTCCGGCTGCACAGAATGTATCAGAATGTTGTGGTTATATTTAAGGATGTGGCATAGACCATCAAACTGAAAAATTTTCTCCATGGGACCAAAAGACAAAAAAATCAGCTGTCCCGTACAATTAGGTCGAGTTGGTATTGAAATTTTGAATGGTTTAGCTAAATATAATATCAATGGTCCAATGGAGGAAGTATTTCAGTTAATGGTATATAGTTCTATACCACAAATTTAAATATTAACACTCATTTCTACACGCTGTATAAATGATAATCACGTGCATATTATCGACAAAAAAAGCAGTTTCACAAGCACGTAACAAATATTTAATTTCAAATGGATAGAAGTTTTCTTTATTTCACACTGTTGGATGAGATTATATTTTAGGTTTAAATATAACGCCGGCACAGTTTGGTTTGTATTTGGGGTCGCCTTTGGGAGGACACCAGTCATGTCCGTTAGCATCTAAGCGTCGGTAATAGCCAGGCTGGTCATCGTTGTCGTCATCTTGACAGTTGACACTCCCCATGGTGACTATCAGAACAAGAAGAACGACTAACTTTAACACTCTCATTTTCTACAAATGGCGCTTCAATGATTCCTGAAGATCACTGATGATTTGATCGTTTTATGCTTATTTATTATGATGTCAGTTAATATAATACAAAATCAATTGGTTGCAGTTGTGCAATTATTTACTTTTAATAGGTACTCAATTTGATAAAGCTGTCTTTGATTTGCTTGCAGTACGAATCAATTTATTTGTATAAATTCAATTTATTTATATCAATTTAAATTTATGAACGTTTGGCGTATGAAATTGGATAATTTAGTATATTCTTATCAAGTATTGCAGCAATTGTGCTTCATCGCTCAACACCAGGTGAGGTAGTAATAGAACGCCAGCTAAAAAAGCATATAAAATTTAACCAGCCATTCTATTTATGCAGCCTGTTCTATTTTTGAGCAAAGACTCTTATTTCGTGCGATCTCCGATCAGCCATCATGCTGCTCCACAATTCATAAAAAAGCATGTGCCCTTGCTTTCTGCCCGTGGTTTAAATTAAATAAACAGTAATTTTTTTTGAACCCATAAAATATCTAAGTGCTAAAAATCGTGTGAATTACTTGCTACGGCTTTACAATAAATTAACCAGCTCACTTTCACCGACAACTAACGCCGGTGTCACTTTACTAAAACATATTTACAGCATAGTGGCACAAGATGGTATTGGAATCTTCAGTGATCTCTCTAATGCATTTGGTTGCGTGAATCACAAGTTTAAAAAACGGTCTTAGGACACTTTCGGCTACTTTCGATCAGCAAGATTTTGATAAGTCGACAAATAAATGAGTAATTTTCATAAAAAACTTCGTTTCAATCGATCTTGTTCCTTATAAAGATAAAAAACTTTTTGAGACTAAAAGAAGTTTGAGTACTAGAAAAGTTAGAAATCACAATAAACTTGTCCCATACATTTCGTAGGAAATGAAACGGCAACTTCATCGTCATTATCACCCTCAGCCTGAATTCATCTACTTTTGAGTATGGCCTTCTCTTTTTTTATGCTTGTGTACGTTTTGAGTGCCAGCTTCATCCAGATTTTCCCGCCATTGGCAACAATGAAATTTGCCCATCTCACCGCCGGAGCACCAATATTTCTTTTTCTAGTCCTTGGACGCCATTCGATGACAGCTTCACTCCACCTGTCATCAGCGCGTTTTGCTAGCTGTCCTGCCCAACTCTATTTAAGCTCCATAATGTAATGCTAATGATGCATGGAGATTGAGACGAATTTAAATTTTATTTCCAATTATTATTTATTATTATCAACTATTTGTGTCCCACTGCAGGGCAAAGGCCCCTCTTCCCTCCTTCCACTTATCCCTATCGAGTGCTGTTAAACGCCAATCCTTGTGGTAAAAGTCGAGTTCGTCCCGCCATGTCCTTCTGGGCCTGCCGCGTTGCCATTTGCTGCTGTTTTGGACCTATTGTGTGGTTACCTTAGCCCATAGCTCGTCCGGCATGACGACAGATGTGGCCAGCCCAGTTCCACTTTAACTTGGCAGCCGTGAAACCAACATCAGCAATTTGAGTTGTGGAACGCAGTATCGAGTTTCTTATACGATCAGCAAGTTTAACTCCAAAGTTACTGCGCTCCATTGCTCGCTGACAAACCCCGATTGCGGACTTTTGACGCTTGGTTAGTGTCCATGTCTGACGCTCCATAGGTGAGGGTAGGAAGAATGCACATTTCCATGAGTTTTCTCTTCAGTCAGAGAGGGATAGTTCCCTTCGTTATTATTTGTTTCATCGACCAATAGCTCTTCCAGGCATTCTCGGTGCGACCAGCAACTTTTTTATCTTGTCTTTGTCTTCTCTTGTCTTGCCTGGAAGGAGACTATTTGGCCGAGGTATATGTACTCATTGACATATTCAATCCTCACACCCCCAACTCCTGTTGCTCATGGCACTGTTAGTCATCACCTTGGTCTTCGCCATATTCATAGCAAGTCCGACCTCGAAGCTGGCGCTGCCCAGTTGATCGAGAACTAGGCCTAAATCGGCTGTCGTGGAGGAGAAAAGAACAAAATCGTCGGCAAAGGTGAGATTTGTTAACCTTCTGTTGCCCACGACGATGCCCTTGTCCGCTGGTGTTTATTTTGATGGCTGTTATTTTGGTATATTTTTTGTAGTAATTTAATGTAGAAAGGTGACTTGATTTTGGACCTTTTGGATCTTTGTATCACATTAAGTACAAATCGAAGCTCAGCTTATATTGGTGGTTTAAAGGTGTAGTTACACTTGAAAATACATAACACCTGCAATCTGAACATTAAAAAAAGTAATTAAAAAAACTAAAAAACCCGACTGCGGTAAAAAACTTTTTCTACCTATTTTCAAACTCAAATGGGTCCCGCCTGTTTCCAACTTTTTTAAATTTAAAATGGCCTTGTTTTTAGCTTTTCAGTGTTTTTTAAAGTTAAGTTTTTTACCGCAGTCGGGTTTTTTAGTTATTTAATAACTTTTTTTTATTATAGAATGTTTATTTAGGTGTACGTCCAGTATGCTCGTGCATTCCATTTAGGTAATGCTTACCTGATAAGATCCAAATAAAACCATTCAGTCATCACTCATACCTATTAAAATATTAATATCGTGAGATTCAATACGAAAGTTTATACTTTGCCGCGCCAGTAGACAATCGCAAGACTGCCTATTAAATTCACGCATACTCAAACGATATTTGCATATTCATTTACGCACCTATAGTACTTTAATATAATAGGTACGACTAACATAAATCGCGATTTCGCAATGCGTAACGCATGACATTTGATATTCGCAATTTATTCGACCTGAGTAGAGGCCTTTCTCGATAACCCAACCAAGCATTAGTTTTTGTGTTTAAGACTCACAGAAACATGGTAAAAAAATTGCTATTTGTTTTCTACCAATTATTTGAACAGGAGAAATGGCTTTCTTGACTACCAAAAAAGTATAGTGCGATTTTGTACAACGTTGTAGGTACACGTCTGTGTAATAAGTTCACAAATAACTTCACAAATAATTATTCGAATGCATTGCACTTTGCCAACATTAAAATCACATTCTTTCCTTAGACTGCTCTGCGGTCTTGTCTAAATTGAAGACGTGCATTAGGAGTAACATCATAAGTCGCTTTGTTTGCATTAGTACTTAGACGTCGACGAAGTCACAAGTCTTTATAGGTTTTGTTCCATTGTTTGCTACGACATTCAAAACTTAGTTAATTCGACCTTAAGTCTTACATCAAAAGCTCTCTCTCTACATCGCTTAAAAGAAACATTTCATCCATTTGTAAAGTAATCAACCATTTTTTTAAAACGTCCATTTCATTATACTTCATCGCTAAGAATGTTAACGTAAAGGATTACATTGCGCCGAACAGAAAGTATAATAAAAAGGACGGCTGAATACGTGTTAGTAAATTGGATCACGCCAGGCACTCGCAGTATAACGTAGTGAGCGTTTTCTTATCTTACTCACTTCTCTCGTGTGATGTACTTTCGAGAAAATATCACGTCAACATCCATATGTGTGATCAAAAGATCAGTAAGGCGCGGTTTCTATCAAAGCGAAGACGGACGTAGTGGTGAGGAGACGTGCGGAACTGTCATCCACATCTCGTCTCTCTTGTGGATCCTATGATTGGACGAATCTTGGACGTTTACGCACGGCTCTACTCGTGTCCGCATTGGTGGCAAACGGGCTTTAGTCACAAAAATCTGCAGGTAGGGCAACTCATGGGCAGGTTTTGTAACTCGTGGAACCTAACCTAAAAAAAAAAATGGTGGGAATTTGTTATAATGTATATCTTTTCCAATCTCATGTATGAAAACTATCCTTAGCTAACATCAACAGCATCAAATTAGGCACCTATCGAACATATTTTAACCAAACCCCATCTGTAGATCAGACTTGCGAAAACACGAAATACGGAACCACAACCGTATGAAACGTGACTACATCGGCGGCGAGCCTACGTACAAGCAAGTAGAGCGGCTACAGAAACTGCAGGAGAATGAGGAGATGGACAAGTGGCGCGCGCAGGAGATGACGATCACGCAGGTGCAGACGCAGAACACGTACATCGACCAGCCGAAGGAATTCATCGCCAATCATGCGCTCTTCTTCCCCGATGTCGGCATGATACAGCAGCAGCAGATTGGTGAGTCTTTCTCAATGAGGAACAGCGTATATAGTTCCTCGTCCCCCGCTGAAAAGGTAGGATCCTCCGACCAGACAGGTGTTTTATTTGGTGGGCTTAACTCGCGGATAATCGTGATATCGCGATGAAGGATTTTTTTAGTCGCTAATTTGCGTCATAGATGGCACAAGCGATCTTTTTGTATTCGCTACAAGTCAGTTATCCTTCCTTTATCCCATGTTACTGGCGGGGTCGGCACAACACTTTTTTTTTTACATTCTCCCCTGGCAACCGTCACGTTATCATTAAAATGAATTTAGCATGGTTCGCAAAATGGTGATAAAATATTTCCCATTAACGTCAGCTTACAGCGAAATCATCCTAATAGATTTTACTTGGAATTTTGGGTAGTACATAACCGCTACATCATTCCGGGTTTTACGCAAAAGCGCGATGGACCGCATCGAAAAGCTCAGCGACCCGCGGGTCGGGTGTCGCTAGTAGAATATCATTTATGCATTAATAGGGTTCCGTTCCCAGCGACTGACAGATATCGATTAACTATAATTTGTTACGATACATTTATATTCATCAATAAGTGTTCCAGTTTTTCTTAATACCATCCATTAAGGAAAAGTAGAACACTGCTATTAGTTTATTTTTACCTTGCTAGGGAATATTCTAGTCTCGTAGTCACGAAGTGTCTTTGGACTTGATACCGGGAGATATTGTCCGACGATTTACGACCGAATTCCTTTATAGATGGTATGGCAACGGCGTGCTATGTATAAGGTAGCTAAGCAACGTGGCCTGTCGTCAACTTCGTTTCATTCAGAATTATAGAGCAAACAAATTCTTATTCTTCACTGATTAGTCGCATGTAATGCAATAAAAGTTATTCGCTTTGATTAAAAGGCGCATTGAAGTGAAAAGTTGAATGAATGTTTAATGAACATGATTCACATCTATTTTTACTTTTTTGCAAACTATATTTCGGCATAAAATTCCTCAAATATTAACCAACATTCAGTTGATTTATTTTGAAATGAAGTGTCCCCTTGATAGTTTTGAAATTATATTTTAATCTCGTAATACAAAAGCACGAGTTCAATGTTATCAGGCCCAGAGCACTCAGTTATTCCATAAAGTGGTGCTGACAGTATTCTCTTTGCTATTTATGATTGTTCGACCACTTCATAAAATTGGAAAACTTGTTTCAACGAACACAATAATTGTGCGCCCTGAAATGTGAAAATGTTTTAAACCTTTTGTCTTTTATTTTTCAGTCCAACAACAGACTGTGGAGTTGACATTGTAAGTTAATTTAAATTGCATATTGCTATAAAGAAAATCAGTATTACTTTTATCACATTCTGAGAGTTTTTGTTCATTTCAGACCCGAACTGGCATTGAAGAAAGACGAGGTGAAACTGTACACGCACGAAACTCAGCAAACAATCGCATATTTTTAAGATCAAGTGCATTTATTTCCTTTATAAATCGGAAAACACAAACAAAACGTTATTTAATATTTACGTTTTTATCACCGAAGTATCCTATCATTTATCTATGACATTATCGTAATCAATTCTAAAATAATGTAATAACTAACATTAGTTAAGTAATAAACTGATTTGAATTAGTATTTGAAGTCTTTTTATTTACCTTTACATTTTCAGAATTTTCAATTTGCGTAGGAAGTTTCATTGACTTATAAAGTTTCTAAAACGGATCTTAAACTAAGCCTAGCCGATTTATATTCCATAGTGCCTGTGCCTGGCTGAATGAAAACTGTCGATTAAACCTCTACTAATTGCTGTCAGTAATTTTAGAGGCGACTATTTATCTCGGCCTAAATATTCCGTAGTCGCTCGTAGCATCGTAGCACATCTGCTACGCTCGACTGACGTAGCAGCGTAGCGCGATACTTAGCTACGCCATATTTAACCGGCCAATATCTGTAATATCAGTAATTACAGTTAGTTAAACAGGTGCAATTATATTAAATATCAATTCCAATCATAATTTACTCGCAAAAAATAATCCAGTGTCTGGTGAAAACACGGGAGGGTAAAAAACGCCCCTTAAATTGTTTGCACGGGCGCGATTGAACCATTCAAAGCCACCTTTATGAGGTAACTTGGTTTAATAAAGCCACCGGCTCTCCGTAACGGGCAGACTTGTTTTGAAATTGGTTTAACATCCATTAACTGGCCACTGTCCTTGTAATGACGGTAACTTGAAAATGACGTCATTACCAGCCGATGTTAATTTCGGGCTCAGTTACAAGTTAATGAATTCGTGACCCGAGTGCTAATTAGTTCCATCTACCCTGGTATAATATGAAGGAACATCCATTCGAGATTAAATCTGAAAGTCTGGCATATTAATCCGTTTACCATACAATAACAGATTTATGGTATGGTATCATGAATTATTCAAATACGTGGATGAAATTTATGAAGCGATAAATGTTGCCCGTGTTTGTAATTAAAAACATGAATGATGTGTGTAGTTGACAGCCTAAATCAGAATTATAATCATGTACTGTAACAACAGCGTTAATTTGATTTTACAGCAGAATAGCTGCCATTCACGTAAAGCCATACACAAAATGAGGTATTTGCATTACCGTTAACACTAAACTAACTACACTAATAGTTGTGTGAACGGCTAAATGGAAGCGAAATTGGAAGCCATGTACGACGTACTAAAATGTTAGCTAGCTAATAGTCAACTTCAGCTTGATACTTCATCCCATCAATTACTCTGTTTGACTGTTTGAAGATCGATCAATTTAGACCAGCCGCCAGATGGGTCGACGACGTAGAAACCCTGCGTCTGTCTTGTCACCTAAATTGGCTGCTTAGGTACTTAGTAACCTCTAGCCCTCATACGCACGGGCGATTTTTCATTGCGCACTGAATTTTCAACGCGACGAGCCGACGCCAACATAGTTGGGAAAAGGCTTGGCAGATGGTGATGGCGTTTTTTCGACCCGTTGGGGTGCGCTCTGTTGGATACTCAATGTTTGGCTCAATACTGACAGCCGTATCTATAGTCAAGTTAAAGTAATTACTTGAGCTCAAGGAATTACTTGTGCTATTTTGTGCAATAGACAAGAATTTAAACGAAGTAAGAACTGTCAAACAAAGCAAAGCTAAGAATTCCAACTTTTTACAGTTCTTACTTCAAGCAGTTACTCAACTACATAATAAAAATCGTATCTTAAAAAATGACATTTACTCAAGCAAACACTTTGACTTGTTTGTAGATACGGGTGTTAAGAGTCGAAAATCAAATGCGCGATAAAAAATCGCCACTCGTAACGCGAGTCGACATAAATCTTAGCGCTGTTGGCGCCAATTTTAACGTCACCGTGCAACGTCTCACTAAGCTGAACCCGCATTCAGTTTTTCTTAACTCCGAGGAAGTTTTTGTGCGAGTACGCAAATGCGTTCTGTGTCCCTGTCAGTTTGCATAATAAATGCTATTTCTTCGACAGCGATTTAAACTACCCTGGGACCGACGATTCCGTCGGTTCCATTTTTTTCAGTCGCTCGCCGTATTTCTTCGTGGAGTTTTGAAAACGATATCATATAATGAGCTTGTAGCGATCATGTCGCATGTGAAATTCTCTGGGGAGTATATAAATTAGGTCATTTGAGCTTACGCAGCGGGAACGATATTCTTGGTTCAACCACAATATTATAGAACTACAACTTCGCCACTAACAAGATATAAGACCTTATTATAATATTTCCAGAGAGTACCTGATGGGATTCACCACAGGCAAAAAATACGAACTTCTTTACAAGCTTTCATCCCCTATTCCACTCCTTTAGAGGATGAATTAAAAAAAAAAAGCCTTATAGCTAACAATATCTAAATAAAGAACTCTAATCTAAACCTAGTTTATAGCTGTCAGTCATCAAGATAATTAAAATCTTACAAGTAGTAGAGCAAACACGCTCCGTGAAAAATTACGTTCAAATACAGGCCTAGATCTCCTTAGTGAGCCGTAACTTACTAAGCCTGTAACTTGTGCTGTAACTCGATGCCTTTTACTCTTATTATTAAGGTAACTTAGCTAAAGACACTCTGTGAGTCTACTAATGAGATCGTCTATGTTTAGTCCGTAAAAATAAAAATTATTTAGGTACTTCACCGCCTATTCTGTATAAAGTGGGCAATTATTATGCAAATAAGCGTTTCAATTTGAATTTCATTTCAATTTGTTTTTGCTAAAATTTTATTCGGGTCGTCTTTCATTATCGTTTCAATAAATAAATCAAGTAAACTGAGTGTATAAACGTGTATTTGTATTTATAATCATGATTGTTTCAAGGCTAATCAAAATTAATACTTGTCCATTTTTAAGGTTGCGTTTCGGACCACGACCTATAGATTCATCCTGTCCGACTGTCTATCTGTCCGTCCGTATGTTGGCATCACACAGTTGTTTGGAAAGCAGGTGTCTTCTATGACCCGCTACACAAAAGTGATGTGAAATTACGAATAAATAAAAATAGGCGTGGCCCTCCATACATACATCTGAATGTTCAAAATCAAATATTCTACTCTATTACTCTATCGACAGCTGTTAAAAATTGATATCAGGTTACCTAAAATGCTTTTTTGTTATTAGTGGTCAATGGTTGATGAGATATTTGCTTCTAAAGCCCGCTCTAATTTTAAAGAAGATGAACGTAATAAAATAAAATGATAAAATGTGGGTTTGTAAGAACATAAAAAGAACTTTCAAAGAAAATTAGTTTGAATAAGATTTGATTTTTAGCTGCAGTTTCATGAACTTTGTTTTGCATTAACATATAATATTATGAAAAACAAAATGAGTTTTGCTGTTGAGTGTAAATTCCAGGGACCATATCGGTTACCCATTGAAAGGGTTTTCGTTAGGGTTTTTCGAAGCGGTTAGTCAAAAACCCATACGATATGGATAACCCTTTTGAACGGCTTAATAGACCATTTTGGTTACCCATTGAAAGGGTTTTTGATAGGGTTTTTCTAACAGTCAATCAAAAACCCATACGATATGGGTACCCCTTTTGAACGGCTTAATAGAACATTTTGGTTACCCATTGAAAGGGTTTTTGATAGGGTTTTTCTAGCAGTCAATCAAAAACCCATACGATGTGGCTAACCCTTTTGAACGGCTTAATTGACCATTTTGGCTACCCATTGAAAGGGTTTTCGATAGGGTTTTTCTAGCAGTCAATCAAAAACCCTTACGATGTGGTGTGGGTCACCCTTTTGAACGGCTTAATTGATCGTTTTGGTTACCAGCTTAATTGACCGTTTTGGTATGGGTTTTTGATAGGGTTTTCTAAACAGTCACAAACCCATAATATTTGGATAACTCTTTTGAACGGCCTAAGCTAAGGGACCATTTTGGTTAACCAAATCGAATATGAATGACATCGCACCGTGCGTTCAAGGACAAGTATACAAAACAACAACAAAAAAATTCTCGAGTTGGCGGAACAGTTTCATTTGTGTGAGTGAGCTTTCACGCTGCAGTTTATGTGACATATAAAATATTCAGTAAAACACCATCTTTTGCAAAGAGCTCTAAAGAAAATGATTAACAGATGGCTACTTCTATGGGATCGAATTGATCTAGAGCTTCATTTATCTTTTTTTGTAGAAATTACGTGATTTATGAGTAGACAAGGAAGTTTAGATTTTTACTAATCTCTTACTTCAATCAAAATCTGCCATTTAACGTATTTTAGTGATTGTTCGTTTCATCATCGTTACCTATGCTGCAATCTATGATTTTCTTTAATTGACTAATTATAATTTGTTCGAGTTTAGACCCCATGGTAATATGATCTCTCGCTGAAGGGCATAGGTTTGAAAACGGAATAGCATGAGTTGACCGGCCGTGCGGCAGCGGCGCCTTTGTGGCTACTTACCTAGCTGGTTGTAAACAGGGATCTATGAGCTTTATTGAATGTGAAATAGAGTTCATTTTAGCTTTGCTGGCCGGATACCGAAATTACTTAATATTATTATGTTTTTTTCATTTCTGTTCTTGTTTATTACTTTATTGCAAGTACCAAACAAATGCTGTCATTTTTGCTGTTTGATTTTTGAACCTGGACGTCTTTTGCGGAGTTTTACTATATTATTATTTAGTCGGTGTGAAAACTTAGGGGTCTGCGAAATGATCAATCGTGATTGTAAATTATTACGTGTTTGTTGCACATAGCTCGTTTACGTACCAAGCGATTGATAATATTACTATACTACAATATAAATTGATGGCGATTGATCATTTCGGGGTCGCATTACAATAGGTAGGTATGTAGATATAAAGTTACGTAATTTATCAATCTAAATTTTCAAAATAGCAATTGTATAGTTTATTGCAATGGGCAAGTAGGTAAATATGTAGGATTGTCCTACATACTTACCTACTTGCCAATTCACGCAACAATTTGCGCAACGATGTTATGTCCTAAAGGTCCTACGTACCACTTCATTGTTGATTGATTTGTGTCATGGATTGGTCACTAAATGTACAAAATGGAGTACCTAGTAGACTGCCCTGTTAGGCCGAAAAGCGCTAGGTAGGTATCTCAAAGTTTTGAAGAAAATCGCCGAAATCTCTTAGCAATTTCAAAGAGAGATGTTTGACAAGAACCAAACTTATTAGTTGTTTTATTTTTGTTTAAGTTAGATATCGCTATTTGGCTTATATCATTACATGCGAAATTGTAAAAGCTATTAAATGTTATTAAAAAACAAAAGCAGGCCTCCTTCACTCGTTCAAAGTCATGCACTAACGTACATACCTACGGGGCTACGGCTCGCGTTCACCCAAACGAATTACATTTAACCTTATTTGTGTCATAGTCCTATACTTACAGTCGTCCAACGCAGACGTCTTTTAAAGGCGTCCTTATGCCTACGAAATAGAAGTCAAAATCGGTTGAACGGACTGTAAAAAGTTTTTATTAAATGTCTTATCTTATTTCAAACGACATTTATAATAAAATAAAGACAAAATTCCTACTTGCTCATTGCTCATTCAGTTGATTACGATAACACGGGTATGTATTAGCGAGCGAGAAATTTTTTGCATTCCGCCTCGGATCGGTTGATTTCTTTATAGTTGTCCGAGATTTAGGGGTCGATTTAGATGTCAAAACCCCTCCCGGGTTTGAACTTCAAAACCAGACCTACGACCCGGCCCCTGAGATGAGTAAGAGTTTCAAGATGAAGAGAACGCAAGAGCGACCGAAGCGAGCCGGACCTAAAGAGCCTAAGGGAGCTTTAAAATTCAAGCTATTGCATAAGCTATAACAGAAATAAATCAGGCGTAGAAACATCTGGATCGAATGTAGGTGACAAAGACATTCCTGCTGATGTTTTTGACAATTGACGATTGACGACCCGAATGGCGCAGCGGTAGTGAGGCTGCCTTACGTTCATAGGGTTCCGGGTTCGAATCCCGGTAGGAGCAAGTGTTTGTGTGATAAGCATGGACATTTGTTACCGAGTCATGGATGTTTATATGTATAATGAGTATGTATTTACAAACAAAAAGTATCTATGTAGTATATCAACTATCTAGTGTCCACGACACAAGCCTCGTTGCTTAGTGTGGCACTAGATGGCGCTGTGTGTAATGTCCAGCGATATTTATTTATTATTTATTAATTCGTCATGGATCTGATTGACATGTTGAGATTCGTCATCAGAACTTTCTTCACTCTCTGATATACTTAGTAATATTTTCTACTACCAAATATAAAATGATAAGTATAATAAAATGATACAAGGCATCCGGCCCCAACATTCGTTTTTATAATTTTGAAACCTAATACCTAAATAACAAACGACCAACAGAGAGTCTCTATGAAGTACTTACCTACCATCTTCTGCGCAACTTCGTGCGAGTTAGCAAAGAAATCTTAGCACTTGGATGGATTTTGAGCATAAACTACATATTTGCAAACATCACAAATAACGTCACGCCTGTATTCCCCAAAGAGGTGTACCTAATAGACTAATAGTACAGCCACATTCGTCAGTTATGTTTTTAAATCTCATGTAATAGGGGGCGAGTGAGCCTATTTGTAGGCAATACTATTGCCTACAAACTATCTAAAAAGAAAAACTCATACTATCTACAAAGTACTTTAATATTCAAGAAAAAACTAACCTTATAAATGAATTAGCTTGAAACACGCAAACGCATCCCAATTGATAAAAAAATTCTACATGCTACTTTCGGCGCGGATAGATCAAAAGAATAATATAATATAAACACAAAAACTCAAAATACGCAACTATAGTTATTGGAGCTCTCGCTCGTACCTACTCTCGCTATTTGTATAATACCGTCTAGTGAATTATAGGCAATGAGCGCCCGGCCGCCATTCCCGTACCACCGACATAGCACAAGTTTATTGAATAACCCGAACAAAACCCTTATAATATATGGGTTTTTATAATGCCGTTCATTATAATAACTCATATATCATAAGGGTTTTGACCCTTTCACTGGGTTTCTAGTATAGAACCCATTCAATGGGTTATAAGGAACCCTTTCACTGGGTTTCTAGTATAAAACCCATTCAATGGGTTATCATGCAACCCTTTCAAAGGGTTTCTGGTATAAAACCCATTCAATGGGTTATCATGCAACCCTTTCAAAGGGTTTCTGGTATAAAACCCATTCAATGGGTTATCATGTAACCCTTTCAAAGGGTTTCTAGTATAAAACCCATTCAAGGGGTTGCATAATGATAAGGGTAACCTCATAAACGGCTTACCCGTTCGAAAGGCTTAACTCTTAACCGGGGTTGTACGGTCCCTGGTAAATTCATAAATGAATGAACGTTATAAATATTGTTTGGTGCTACGGAACCCTTTGCGCGAGAGTCCGACTCGCATATGGCCGTTTTTTTTCTCATAGATATATATATGCTATTTTTTTTGAGAATTACGAATTATTTAATAATATTATTTGAATAATGCCACGAATGTAATATTAACTATAATGGGAATTTACTTAAATATTTTGTTATTAATGATTTTTAGTTTTTAGTAAAGTGATATTATGTACTTATTAATATTAAATGTATTACATATTAAGTTGCGATTGCATGCAGAAATCGATATTATTATTTTTGTAACTATTTTTCTGCAAGAAATAAAAGAATATTTTATTTTATTTTATTTGTTTTACATAATTATATGCTGCTGCTGCTAAAATCCTTACTTATTAGCTATACTTTTATGGAAGACACATGTGTTGTGATTTACACATCTATCCTATAGATGTGTATGTATCTACTTACCAACAAGCTTTTTTAGGTACCACGTGTGCCCTTCGAAAGATGTTGTTATGATTAATAACATTGTAGGATTTCCTTTGTTGTGCGTGAAAATATTTTAACGGCCTCACACCCTAACGTTGGTAGGTCTGTACCTGTACGTGAGGTCTGTTTTGGTTGCCGATTTTTTTTCTTTCTTCGTGTCTATTTTATTTTTCACTGGACCTCTTTCCATACATAGTATAACAAAAGCCTCATTGGTGAGGTAAACTTTCTGGGTCAGGAAAACTGCTCGCTAAGGGATGTATGGAGCTATTTATACCCTTCATTCAATTTAATTAAATGACGGACGAAGGTGCGGTTCTAAGGACGACCGTCCTCAATTTCCTCCTTTAGCCTCTGTGTTTAGCCTTTATGAAGGCCTCGGCGTTTGCAATTGAATTAAAGGCCGAGGTCAATAAACGTTACTTAGTCCGTAAGTTGGATAAGCGTTATTGCTGCCGCTGTCACAGAACTGTGAAACTATAACGTTGGAGCTGGAGGCAAGTGCTGGAGACAGGTGCTGGAGGTAGGTGCTGAAGGCAGGTGCTGGATGAAAGGTGCTGGAGGCAGGTGCTGGAGGTAGGTGCTGGACGCAGGTGCTGGAGGCAGGCGCTGGAAGCAAGGGTCCGCGGCCAGTGCTGGAACTTCGGTGCTTAACCTTCATTCTTATATTTTTGTGTGAAATATGGTCATATTAATCCTGATAAAATCGTTTCAGTAATAATAATGTGTTGCGAATTTCTTGACAGTTAAAGTTTCGCAACGTTGGATTTTGCGAGAAACAATTCTGCTCAACTTTGTTTCTCAATGAGTTCGGGACGTGTAAGGTACGATACTTACCTACAACAAACAACATTCACAAAAGTCTTCGTAGCCAAGTTAAAGCTGAATAAGCTCTGAGCACATTAAAAGACTCCGACTCGAGCAAAGGATCTCAGTACTGCATGCTCGTTTGGTGAAATATTTACTTTTATGACTAATTAAGGCACTTTTCACTTTCTCAACAGTGATAGTGATAATACTAATTCTAATAAGTTTTATTATAATAACTTTATTGTACCTTTGAAAACTTGATTGGCATTAGGACGTGGCCGGATCGGCGAGCGTGGATAGTGTGTTGGTAAATTATTACCGAATGGCAGTTATATTCATTGGTATAGATCTGTAGAAGTCAATCTCCGAGCGAATCAATTCTATACTAGTTGAAATAGTTGAGTTGGAATTTCAATAGTGTAGTCCAAATGTAAACCAACAACTAGTTAGCTGTTATATGTAGGTATTACCGTACAGTCTAACCCTTACGTTCCGTAAATCAAAGTGCGGTTTAGCTTTCTTAAACTATAGCCTCCAATTAGCGCTCTAATACGTTTAGTTTTCTTTTCTTAAAAACTAAACAAACTGCTTTTGTGCGCGTTATTTGCGCTGATTCTATTGCCTGTAAAGAAAACCTTTGTCGAATTGTAGGTGGGTATTGAAGTATGTCCCCCGACCCCCACACTCTTTTTAAAACATTATTTCGTGCGCCACTGGGTTTTACAGCACAACAAACCGTCTAATATTCTCGGCTCACTACATTTCATTGATTAGCTGGGGAGAGTGTTTCAATAAATTGCGATATATTCACTGGTTAGGAAAAACCCTCGCCGCCCAATGAAAATAAAACCCTGTGTTTATTATACGTGGAGCGAATAAAAAACAGGGTGTGAATACACTGGATTACGTATCTAGGGCGACTAGAGTCATTTCTATCGTGGGTAACACATCTGCTATTTATACAGGCAGAGCGCATAGAGGGTACCTACCTAATAATGGGATTATCTAGGCACCGGAGTAGCGCGCCCCAGGGATATAAGACAGTAACGATAGCGTGTTTGTAGTGCTCCACAGAATAATATTAATCAGCGAGATATCCTACTTTAATCGATAAAAATAGGAACATCATTTTTTCCAGTAAGATAGGAAATATCAATAACATTTGGTAAAAAAAATTGTCAAAATAAAAACCAAGCCCTTTACCGTTTCCATTTCGAAATAAAATAAACAGTAGTGAGCGTGCGTGTCAGTAATACCCTACATTGGCAGCTCATGTAAGCTAGGCTTAAAGGCTAAAGCGCAAAAAGTAAATGACCGTCCACGGGCGGATATTTCGTACCAAACAATTATGTGACCAAATAAATTACTCTTCAGTTAAGGAACGACAAGTAGAAAGAAACCTCGTTATTTTAACAAGTAGGTATCGAGTATTTTGTACCTAGTTAAGCTGTAGTGACCACCAAAATAGGAAAAACATAGTAGGCACTAAAGGGTCAATGGCGGGCGAATTAGGGTGGCTTTTATTATGTCTGCTCTTAGAATTACAACTCGAATTTTCTTTCTAAATTACTTTTTAAAGAAAAACCATTTTTCTTGAGTCAGAGCCGCATTTATTCAGTCTCAAAGCTCAATAAATCAATTCTGGGAAGCTTCTTGCATAGCAAGAGCTATAAAAAATTCCGACACCGGTAATATTCTAATCCACCATTTTGTTCCGCCGGAGATTTGTTCATCCCGATAAGAGAACGTGTCTGAAGGTAAATATACCGAAAAAAATATGTTCCTTTTTTGTGCGTTAAAGCGGAAGATACATGGAGGACTACATATGTCGGCAGAACGACCTTTCCCGGAGCTCTGAACTCAAGTGATAAAGTGGGTCTGTTATTGCACCCGCAAGCGTAACTAAATAGGCACTCGTATGTAAAACAGGATTTGTTGGGACCCACAGTGTGGAGTCACAATATAAAGGACTTCGCCGTGTTTTAGTTTTTCTATTTGTCGGTAGTTAACGAGCGTGCGTGTTCGCTGTTCCAGCTAAATAGCTAAATAGACGATTATTTTTATTTGCTAGTATTATAAATCTGCTATAGGCGAGGCATCCTTATTAAGGCTATGACCAGTTCCCAATAGAAGGTAGTTACTGTAGTTAGTTGTAATTCGTTATCAAACTCTCAGAGATGAGAGTTTGCGTTGGCAACTTGACATAAATAAAAAATAGACAGGTTCGTATTTTCTTAAAATCCATGGATCGCATAAAACAAAAAAAGATAAAGGAGACATGTATAATATAAAGGATACAAGACAGTCTGCAGTGTTAAAATATTTAAGATCTTATTATCTACGTCTGTTTATAATGTTTTACTAAGTAGATACATTATACCATCCAACCAAGCATAAAAGCAGTTCACCCCTCAAGATGCACCACAAATGCAGGGCTTATCGACTTAAGCTTTTTATCAACCACTTGAGGTGATGAAGCAAGGAGCCTTTTCATCGCCACTCGTGTGTTGCTACGTTTCTTAGCTTCTCAGCTGCAATTGAAGGTGAACCACGTCGAATTTGTATGCGAGCTCCTTTGTTTTAAGTACTTACGTACAAGGAATAGAGCGCTCATCAAAGGAACCTAATCAGTTTCCTAGCCTTCAGCAAATATTTTCAATTTACTCACGTTAGCAGTTCTTAGCCAAGAATAATTTAGTAGGTAAACGGAGCAGAAAATACTGTTGAATCTCATTTACGACAGCAGTTATCTTTCGCTTTAACCATTATTGCTGCCGGGTACTTTACGCTCCGGGGATTTTTAATAATTTTACATTCAATAAGCTTTAGGCACAGCGAATGACATTAAACGTTCTTTTAAATTATTCCAAACAAACTGTAAAAGGTACACAACTTATTTATGCAACATGGAAAACATGTCAGGTTATTTTTGCTTTAATAAAATTTATGATATCGGCTTTATCACTCAGCCAATAGGATCGCCAATACCCACATCCGTATCCGTACTTCCGTAGCTATGATAACTATTTTCCGTTGTCGGAACTATTTATATTGCCCATAACCACGCCAGAAAGCTACTCAGAATTGATTTATTGTTTTAAGGCTTTCGCCGGCTTGAGTCTTTCGATAAATTGAAGCCTTTTGTTTTTATTTATCTCCATTTTCCACTGTATTTTCCTGATAATTAACCTCTGTAAATTTTGATGAATTTTAAATCCACAACAGACATCGGAGATCGTATAAATCCGAAAAACCTACTACGTGGTCAAAATGTAGCAGCAACAATTTGAAATGAAAATGTTGTGGGAGGGATAACTGGGTACTACGCAAACGAGATTATCTCGCAAAAATCAAATTTAGAGTGTTTTTATTTCACCAAAGCTGCACGCAAATACACAGAAAAGTTTATTAAATAGGTACCTACCTAACTACGTCGGCCTTGGTTTGTTACGTTACGGAACTCCATAAATAAATAGTAGTAGGATAAGTAGTAGGTACCTAAAGAAAATCCGAGCATAGTTTCGGATAAAATATCCTTCTTTAGAATCGTATTTACAACTGTTCTGCTTTTTATAAATAAGATGAATAAGAACAATTTTTACGTTCATGTGTTATACAGTAGCACCATTACAGTTTCCTAAATAAACAAAAGCAAGTTGCGCAAAGCGAAATTCCTCACATTACTTACTTTATGAACCATTTCTTTTGTAACTGCGTTAAACCAACAATGGACAATAAAAACGTGACATTTTTAACAGGCAAAATCCCCTTTCAGGAGAAATTCAACTGAAAAAATGGATGTCGGACTGGAACAGTGACACGCAGAGGATTTATATTTTTAAAACACAGTCCCTACACATTTTTGTTTTCCATTTCTCGCTAATAGCTACCTGACATGAAACAAGTAAGTTTCCATACATCATCGTGCTTCAGGCATCTTTCTCACAAAGATATTTGTGGGAACACGATAAAAACATCATGTAACGCCATTACGGGATTAGCTCAGATTTCAATGAGCCTGTACAATAATGTATGTACACACTTAGCAGGTACACTCATATACAACGCACAGTCATATGTTTAACGTAGCAATAAATTCATTCTGTTGTTTCTTACGAACATTTAGAGCCAGATTTATTATGATTGTGACGATGTATTTAGCAGGCGTAATTGTGTTTACGTTGCCCTTTTATGGACGTGATAATTTACTAACTTACGATTTCCCGCCTGTGGTTGTAAAGGAGTCTCTTTGTACGCGAAATGTTTTAAAATGTGAACAAATTAGATTTGGCGTAAGGTTGCCGTACTCGGAGATCAAGATTAGAGGTACTAAATTGCGTTTAGCCAGTCTCAAACGTTGTAAGAATATTTAAACTCTCAGCTTTACTGCCAAGTTCAAGTTAAGCTGGAATTAGAAATATTAACATATTTAATTAAACATTTACCGTTGGAGTTTCTCTTTCTGTTTATTTACTTAAGCAAAATATCTACATTAGCGACGCGGACGTTTATGCTGCAGTAACGTATTAATCTTCTTGAAAGTTCATAAAACTACCATTACGCCAGATAATTGTATATCTCGGGACGCCGCCATAAACTAAACATAACAGAGCCATGAATATTCAGAATTTCTTTTCGGCACAGATAAGTATTTTATATAGCTTCATGACATGTATTACTTTCACTTGGCCATAAAAACATATAAGTAAGTGCCGAAGTCTCAGCGAAATGTAGCAATAACGCTATATTTACGACTTGATGTCTACCACTTTTAAGTATCAATGTTACCGGTAGACAATTACCATGTAACAAGTTATTGGCGGTAATTTCCAAGGATATAAACAGTAATCTCAGCGTTTGTCGACAAGATTGATGGTTTGTTTCGGAATAATGTGACCGTAACTTCGGTGTTAAAACTCAAAGCCGCTACCAAGCTACACAGTCTCACTGTGTTAAGATTGGATTTCAAAGTTATGCTACGCTTCTATCAGCTGGTAATGCAAATATGCACGTGGGCCCGGTTCATTGTCGGGTTTAAAGTTTCAAATACGTTAGGGTAATGGAAATTATTGTACGGAATTTCCGGAAGCGTCACTTTTTGTCGTGGGTGTCAAGCCAAGTCTATGTAATTATGAAAAAGTTTTTTCGGTAGCCTTCTATGACCTCGTAACAAACTACTCTTAAATCAGTGAATCTCTGTGTCGGTCGATCAATAAGGAATGTTCAGCCGTATAGTGGTTCATACACAGTGTTTTTTTTTGCAGCGGTTTGCTGGTTTCATTTATTTCAGCTATAAAATAAAATCAGAATACAACGAAACTGCTGTTGTCCCTCTCACTTTTTGTCAACCTGTAGATTTATTTTGCTTTCATTCCCTACGGAAGACAATTTACTTAGTGTAACGTTCTGTTCTCTTGATTGTATTAGTTTGCATCACCTTTAGTGAAAGTTACTTTAAGGCTTCGCCATCAACATCTTGTACTTAAGAGCCCTTAATGTGCAGAGGGTGCTTGGCTTTTGTCCGGGCCTATATGGCCGTACCTATAAATAGGCTGTTTGTTGGTAAATCCTTAGGAATACGATTACGTCCAGATTTCGACGCTATCTCCGCCGTTATTTACCCCTTGAGTGCTGCCTCGGATGGCCCCCGTGGGAATTCAGGGCGTTCCAAATGAGAGTACAAGTTTATTTGTAGGTAATTTATTCGCCATAAAGTTCACACTTACAGATAAATTGCTGATTGTGTGTCTAAATGTTCTCATCTCTTACATTTCATATGAGGTGCTTTATTATCAGTGATCGGAGTATGTAGATTGAATTGGGGTCATTGATCCGAAACGTATATATGAATATGGACATTCCTCCGAAATAGGTTGATTATTTAAAAAAACCCGGAACTTAGGTAGGAATTGTATTAAAATGAGCAATATTATATTCTTCATAATTTTTCTACACAACACACAGTCACGATTTGACACAACCCAATGAGCAATCAGAACAAAGGATCATGGGTGGTGCACTAACCGGTTATCAAAACAATGCGTCCGCCCGCCGACGACATGCCAGGTAGCTCACTCGTTTACTTCAGTTCGTAGAGTGCGCTTCTTTGTTTGTTATTGTGTTATACATAATAATTTGTGTGAAAAATACATATCGACTGTGTGACCAACATAAAAACAAAATACATCGATCCACCATCGAATAACGAGTTACTTTGAAGTTGATAATACACCCTTCACACAGAGGTGATTGGGAAAAAGTCGTTACGCGATCCGGGAAAAAATAAATTTTTGTTACATCTAAATTTCCTGGGGCGTCGTACAATTTGCAATACCTATGTTAACGAACTTACTACCGTGAGCCGGTCTCAACAAATGTAGGTTATACCGTAAAGGTACACTTCAATCGATTTTATTTCAAACGGGTATAACAAGTGTGAAAAATGTGGTGTCTGCGCTGGAGAAAATTCAGCGCTCGCTGCCGATAAACATTGCCAGTTTTTTTTTAAATCGTATCATCCATGTCACGTCACTCGAGACTCGGTAATGTCGTATTCTTTTTCGTATCTATTTGTGTAAACTTGAATTCATTCATTATCACATTTTGATACAAACTCAATGATATCGATACATGACAAAATTGTATTTTGCAACCGAAATGAAATTTACTAAGGAAATTTTTACAACAAAAATGTTAATAATAAATCAAATTAGACTAGTTACTTACAACAAAAATGTTAATAATAAATTATGGGGCAATGGAGGACGGTCCTTCGATATCCAGGATGTCAACAAATCCAGGGGAATGATGAGCCTGTATGGATTAAACGGGGAATATTCCAGGGCGACAGTCTGAGCCCACTTTGGTTCTGTCTAGCCCTGAATCCTCTAAGCACATTGCTGGAGGATTCAGGTCTAGGCTACCGGTTGAGGAGAGGTGGTCAGGTCATATCTCACCTTCTTTACATGGATGATCTGAAACTTTTTGCCCCCAACAAATTGCAACTGATGGAGCTACTGAAAATAACTGAAACTTTTAGTAGCGCCATCAGGATGGAATTTGGTGTGGACAAATGTGCAGTCATGTATGTAAAGCGAGGGGAGATTATGGAATCCGAGGGAATTCAGCTCTCGGATTCCATACATCTAAGATCCCTTTCCTCGTCCGAATGCTATAAGTATTTGGGTATGTCGGAAGCGTTGGGCATTAACGTAACTGACATGAAGCAATCGTTGAGGGAGCGTTTCTTCGGTCGCCTGAAGAAAGTATTAAATAGCCTTCTTTCAGGCGGGAACAAGGTGCGCGCCTTCAACGGTTGGGTCATGCCGGTTTTAATGTACTCTTTCGGCATACTCAAATGGACTCAGACCGAACTCGACGCTTTGGATAGGAGAGTCCGTACACTGCTGACCGCAAACCGGATGCATCACCCACGATCATCGGTGATGAGACTGTACATCCCGCGGAAGTGCGGGGGTCGAGGCTTTTTAAACGCGAAGACCCTCCACAATCGCGAGGTGTGCAGTCTCAGGGAATATTTTTTAAAAGCCGAGGTGGGTATGCACCGAGATGTGGTTGCAGTGGACAAGGGACTTACCCCACTGTCCATGGCTAAAGAGAACTGGCGCAAACCTGTAGTACTTACTACCGATGACCGCAAGGAAGTATGGCAAGGCAAGGAGCTTCACGGGCGCTTCTACCGGGCTCTTCATGGGCCCGATGTAGATTTTCTAGCGTCCGTATCCTGGCTACGTTTCGGTGACCTTTTTGGGGAAACTGAAGGTTTTGTTTGTGCGATTATGGACGAAGTTATGTTGACGAACAACTACCGGAAATATATTATGAAGGACGGGACGGTTGACGTGTGTCGGGCATGTCACCGTCCGGGTGAATCCATCAGACATATAATTTCCGGATGTTCTCGTCTGGCTAACGGCGAGTACTTACACAGACACAACCAAGTGGCCAAGATTATTCACCAGCAACTCGCCTTGAAATATAAACTTGTGGAATGTGAGGTACCGTACTACAAGTATGTGCCCGACCCAGTTCTCGAGAAAGACCATGTCACGTTGTACTGGGATCAGTCTATCATTACCGACAGGACTATTGTCGCCAATAAACCTGACATTGTGGTGATAGACCGATTAGCGCGCCGCGTAATGATAGTCGATGTTACCATTCCGCATGACGAGAACCTCGTGAAAGCTGAGAAAGAGAAACAATTAAAATATCTTGACTTGGCACACGAGGTTGTCGATATGTGGAATGTGAACTCGGCTATCATTGTGCCGATTGTCGTGACGGCCAATGGCCTTATGGCCAAGAGCCTCGACGAACATCTTTCGAGGCTCTCTTTAGGCGGTTGGATCAAGGGCCTGATTCAGAAGGCAGTACTCCTCGATACGGCTCGCATTGTGAGGAGGTTCCTATCTCTGGAGCCCTAACCACCGGTAGCTTGGACCCTGCTCCCGATACCGGCGGACAACTATTTTTTTGTATTTTTAAATGTTTTTTTATGTCTTTTTTATTAAGAAATATTTAAAAATGTTAAAAAATGAGAATGATAAATGAATAAAGGAAATCAAATTAGTTAGTCACTGTTAGGGAAATTAATTGCTTATCAAATGATACTACGTTCACTTGCTATGTGTTAAAGCCGTTTCACACAACTGTCATAGCATGAATGATTCTTGTGATACAATTAATTGTGGGTTCGAAACTATCAAGATATTTATTTGCCCTGAAAATTTTAATTATCGGATAATTATTCATGCTGATTCATAACTTGATCTCTTTAATTATTTACTCAATCGCTTTTTTGTTTTAACACCCTTGAATTAAGTCCTAATAGGGTCTTATTTTTCGAGATTTTTGTAACTATAACTCTGGTGCTAAATAGTGAAATAAAAAACTTTTTTGCAAAAAAAAACCGACTTCCAAAAAAAAACACTAAAAAAGTGGAAAATAACTTTACTTTCGGAAGTCGGTGACTATTGTTTGTTTCATTGACTTTTTTGCCACCGACTTCCGAAAGTAAAGTTATTTTCTACTTTTTTAGTGTTTTTTTTTGGAAGTCGGTTTTTTTTTGCAAAAAAGTTTTTATTTTACCCTTTTTTTAGTTATCGTATCACACACAAATCCTTGTCAAGTATCAATTTCGCAATTTCTTTTACTTGGATGACATTTTTTCCAGCTATTTTGATTTCAAAACCAAACTGTTGTACCGATTTTGATGAAATTTCTATGGGACCAATCGGGAAGTAGATCCATTCAGATAAAAGAAGAAGTTTTCAAATCGGTTCATAAATGACGGAGATATGAGGTAACAAACACAAAAAAAAAACAACAAAAAAAAAACATACAACCGAATTGAGAACCTCCTCCTTTTTTTGAAGTCGGTTAAAAAACAATGTTTATGATCGTTTTTTTTAAGTGGGCATGACTTTACATATCGCGGCGGCAAATCGCATTCGGAAACAAGTGAAGTGACATTGATAACGATTTTTGGTATTATAAAGATAATTATCAAGTATACTTTTCGAGATATTTATCAATGACTAGCTGTATGCGTTGCAATGCACTTTACATTACCTAATACTAACTCCTTGTATTTTTTACTATTCGGCCAACCTACCTACAACCTTCCTACTATCTATTACCTATTTTCTCACCTTTTAAACCTTCCTTGGATATCTACAAATATTTCAAAACCAAAATTAGGCAAATCGGTTCAGCCGTTCTCGAGTTTCCGCGAGACTAACAAACGTCAATTCATTTTTATACATAGATAAAATAATTATGACTTCGTACCCTGATTTTTATAAAAGGCTAATTTATATTAGTAGTTAATTGGTTAAACAATAAACTTCCCTAACTTAACATAAATTAGATATCTAGTTAATTAACTGGCAAACCACATACGCGATCTGAGATTGTGATGACATAAGTAGGTACTTATCTACCTAGCTGGACACTTAATCTATATAGCTTTTAGGACATACACTTTACTGAGAAACATAATATCTAATCAAACCTGGCATTCATGCGTGTAATTGTTAACCCATATAATATTCAATTCAATCGGAAAATCGTTCACACATGAATAGCACCTTATTATTATCCCCTTAAGTATAGGTATTCTACTGAACATGCAACTTGCCTACTATTTAAAGTAAAAAGCTACCAGGTAAAGTGATATTAATGCGAAGACAACCCTTTCATTTTCAGAGGCTTCGCATTCATTGCACGAAACGTAATCAAATGGCAATGGAAAATGGCATTACTACTTTTGATGCAAAGTTACCAAATTAAAAAGCCTTAAATAAATACTGGAAGAAAACATTTTCAATCGACAAGTTTTTGTGTTTTCTTAGTAAACAGAAGGTAATATTAATATTATGTTTTGCATAACTTGATTAGGAATGTAAAATAAACATTGTACCTTTCTATTTGTTAGTATTACATCGTTTCCTGTTGTAATTTCCCAAGATTCACGAATTAATTCCAGAGTTACACCGTTTAGATACACAATCGAGAGCAACAAACAAAGATGATAATAAATACCAAAAGCGTACACTTCCAAATAATAGTCAAATATATGAGTTAAGTGGAGATCATAGCCATATTCAAGGGGAAGTCCGACTGGAACATCCATGGGCGCCGGCAGGATTGTTTCCAGGGAGGTGCATCTTTGGTTCCATGACAACACTTCTATTTTTTTTGCACTCCACCTCGGATATGTTAGATTCAAGGGGTAACTTAGTCGATCTATACAGAAAAGCTCATTTTTCGATGCAAACAGCTTTAATCTCGAATTTGATAGGTTTTCTTTTAACATTTATTATAGAAAATAAATATAAATAAATCGGCTAATTCTGCATATTTATAAAGAAAAGCTTATGAATGCAAAATCTTAATCTTTTTTATGTATTTTCTTTTCCGACAGGGGTGCAAGTGCATTCCCTCGCACCCTCCTGCCAGCGTCTATGGGAAAATCTAAATTTTGTCTCCCGACCGAAGACTAACTAGATAGTATGTTACGTATTTCCGAAAACTAAGATTCGTGAAAACATTAAGTTTGTTGACTATAGTTTAAATGAGGAATTCGGATCCATTCATATAACATCTTGAACTGGTTGATCGTGAGCTGATAAAGAGAGAAGTTTTAATTGCTTTTATTTTTCTAAGATAATTAGTTTTTTCACAAGAGCGTGTTTATTGGGAGAGACGTTAAAAGAGAATTTAATGTAATTTCAATTATCGTTCTACAAACCATGGGAACACATAAGCGAAGGGATAAGAGTATACGAATGTTCTGTAAGACATGGTCTGTCCCGTGGTGTGTGAATTTTCCATGAAACTATCAGGAATTAGGTACTTTTCCCGGCACAAGCTCCTCACCAAGATAATATCGTACGGGAAAAACCCAACGGAAAGATGAAAATGAGGCACGGATATTTGTGTGGAAACTTCAACTTCATAATATTAAAGTAGGACCCACTTCGTTTGTATTGGAACAAGAGCAACAAACACTTTATTTGTACGGCATCAATAAACTTCAAAATAAGATAAATTGGAAATCATCCACATTACTTTTGATTACGTGGTCAAGTTGATATTAGAAGTATCCAGAGCGGGTTTAATTACATACCGAGACTAGATAGCTATCGAGATAAACCTTGATTTGAATAAAAAGCGAACAAACTTTATTCAGTTTTCGTACAAAGTTTTCAAGCCTTAGCCGAACAAACAAAGAAATGCAAAAAAAAAACGTGTTACAACTTTTTATCCATTACTTTAATTTAATTGAATTTCTTTTGCTGTAACTTTGTAGGATGGATGATGAAGTTTTCGATTCTAATCCAAGATGCTGTAACAAATTTTTTTTCTACTAATAAATTATTTTTCACTTAATCTCTAGATGAGGCAGTGAAATGGTAAAAGTTTTTCATTTATTTTTTAAAACAGCGTAAGAGCGTGTGATAAACTTGTAGAAACTAATAAAAGTATGAAATGCAATTTAATGTTTATGGAACCGAAGAGACGGTTATTTATTTGAGAAGGTCAGTTTCGACGGGGCTTTGTAAATAAATATTTGCACTTTGTTAAATTTGTCTGAGATTTTTACAGCAGCACTTTTTCCTGTCTCCTCAAATACGCAACGAAAACATAACATCCTGTATAGTCTCAAAAGTATTGCCCGTGCTACGTCACAAGTCGCAATTCATATTTTGCGACTAGAGCAAGTGGCTTTATAGGCTTTACTCACACTTGAAAAAATAATTAAATTACTCATATAAATGTAACCTGTGGCCTGTAGACAGCTGTCTAGGGCCATCTCTCTCTCTCTCTCTCTCTCGAAATAGAACTAAAACGTTCCTGCATTAAGTCATCATGGTAACCCCCTGATATGTGTTGACATTTTTAAACATCAGTAGGTTACCAACCAAAATTTTATTTACGAAAAAATTGAGGTTGCTATTCACAAAAAACGCATAGTGAAGATGTTCTGGAAACAAAGACATTGAACTTTAAATTCCCAAACCGAATTCTTAATGAAGTTTGCTGTAACAAAACCTAATTCTTATTTTTTTTCTTTTTAATTTGTGTACAATAAAGAATAATAGAATTAGAATAGGCACATCAAAATTTTAATCCCCCAGCTCAACCTGTAACACAAAACCATTTCCTCAACAAAATAATTAGCGGTTTTCAATCAGCTATTCATTTTCTTATGGTTCGTAGCGGTTTAATGGAGTTCTTAAGAAACCCCAACTCTCTCGAGCGCTCGCTAAAAGGGTTCCTTTTATTCAGGCCAGTCGTAAGGATATTCTGGAGAAAGGGTTACCTACCTACTCCTCACATAGATACAAACAGAATGTCTTCTTCATGGTCTACTCTTCATCAACTGTTTCTTATGGGGGTAGGTAGAAACGACAGAACGCCACCAGATATGATCCTTACATACTCCTTTCGCTTTGTCCACGCTCTTAGATCCGGTCATACACGCACGCCGGTTGCGAGTGCTACGCACCTGATCTTCCGAAGAACCTCACCAATAAGGTCAGTGAATGTAATTCTAAGGCGTCCGAAGCCCCAGCGTTGCCAACGTTACACATTGACGAATGCGTACGACGATCTCAAAATATACGAAATAAACACAGTCACGAGTGCGCTTGCACTCGCATGTAGGTGCATCGAAGGAGCATGTGTGTTCATGCCTGCATTTTCACTTCACTCCTTGTATGGAGCACCTGCGGTCCTTTTTATCTACCTACTTCGTGTAATGGTCATTGTGTTATCTCTTCGCGCGGTGAGTGTGCAAGTAGTGTGTGGGGGGTGTGTGTAGTGGGGGGTAGACCGCGGCTCTTGTCTCGCATCCGACACGTGTCGCACCCATCGACACTAACAAGATTAACGAGAAGTTAGATATTAAACAGATCAAAAGATTGGATTTGGAGAAATGTTTTATTACCTAGTCAGAAAGTCTGACAATCAGTCTTACCAAAAGGGGTCGTATTAGTCAGTAACTGGGTTGTGGAGATCAGATAGGCAGTCACTGCACAGTATTCAGCTGCATTCCGTTAGACTGAAAGCCGACCCCTTTTGCAATCATTTGTGGTTCTACGAATAGCCTGTCAGCTTTTATAAAGGTTATACAATGGAAATCGTAAACAAAAACATTTCTCTTTTAAGCCCACATCGGCTACGTTTCCAGAAATCAAACAGTTTTTTTTTCACGCGCTCATTGTGGTCGCTCGACATAATTATAATAACCGCAAGAATCAATTATAGGGAGCGATCCCGACCGCTGGGTGTGCGGCCACAAGCCGGCTTACGGTTAGACGTGACATGGCTCTGCCCGCTACTCGCCACAGTTACAAAGCTTTAAAGTATTTCTCGTAGTTAAGTAATGGACGCGAAAAAGCTAGAACTCTTTAATAAAATGTTACAGATATTGAGTGGAAATGTTTCATATCACTCATTTACGACTGAATTTGGGATATCTAGACAAAAATATTATTACTTACGTGTTGTACTCAGAAACAAAGGCCCCGCTCGCCGTATCGTTATACTTTTTGATAGACACGAAATAATCACTTATCCATTAACAACTTCTGAACCAGTTTTCGACTTCAACATTGAAATAGTTTATTTCGTTGTTTATTTACTGCTAATGTTGTAAACTATTCACGTTTTGCTTATAACTCCGAAATCACTATCCACGTATAACGTGGGTAACAACCACATGTCTACTTTGTTATCGCTATTGATTTACTGTTATGCCTTCATTTACATTTCGTAATTCATCGTGCGCTGTATCTCGAATCAGAGTTATTGAATAACATGTGTAGGCTAGGATCAAAATACACGTTAGCGAGCCTTCGGCGAATACGCTTATACCTTTATAAGTAGTACGTAGTCTTTCTCTTTGTTTTCACAAGAGTTCACAGGCACGGTGAACACAAATATGAAGCAGGATGAAGCATTATGTTATTAGTAGGTATAACTGGTCCAGCCTTCGCACTGGACTTTCCGCAGTATTTCAGATTTTATGATATTCTTATGTATAATGAAGAAAGGGGTGAGAATAGTTTAAAATGTACCAGCTAAAAATTGCTGGTACATTTTAACTGAACTTAGTGGCGTAGGTTTCACTGGCGTTAAGCCAACTTCAGAATTAAACCTTCAAGTAGAAACTGCCCGGCTTCCCTAAATAAAACTTGGCTCTCGTTGATTAGATAGAGCTACTCAAAATTATATTTCGTTCACCACTATTTGAGGTAGATGCTGACATTTTACATCGATTTTTCTTAAAATACTGTGTCACCTGTGGAGTCGCCTGACAGTTATTGTCCTTTCGCCAGAAACGAAGGCGCGGCTGCCTACCACAGAAACATTTATTATCAACGGTTTTTGGCGCCATGATAGCCTAGTGGTGTGACCGTTGGACTGTCAAGTCATAGGCCACGAGTTCGAATTCAAGGCACGCATCTCTGATTTTTCGGATTCATGTGCGTATTGTATAATTATCACTAGCTTCGGTAAACGAAAATATCGTCAGGAAACCAAACATGCCTTAGAGATATTTCTCGACGGCATGTAAAGTTTAAAATTTATTTCAAGACGTTGGCGGAATTTGATAGTTATTGTGCGTGATAATGGTATTATCACATATTTTGTATACAAGTGGATTAAAGTAATGCTTCAAGAATAATGTTCTACAGGAGTTTCAATTATGGAGACATCAAAACTTCAGTCCTTAACCGCCTGCACCTTAAATATAAACAACAACAAATTGTAAGTTAGTGATATTAATATAATAATAACGTAACATAATTTTTCTTAGTTGCCTGTTTTAGTTTTCAACTATTTTTTTTTAATATTAAACCAATACCTAAGAGCTTTGAGCAGTTGCGTTAACATCATTACAAGTGTTAAATAATTTTCCTTCATAGACTTCATTTAATAATTCACGTTTTACTTTAGCCAAATAGTCTGATTTGCAACAGATAATGTGCTATAAGCTAATCCGCAACCGAGTACACAAGCGTGGTTTCCTATCATCAAATAAACGTCTATTACGTACTCGTAGCTAGTTGCTACGGCGTAGCAGTTACTCGTAGCGGCGTAGATTTCTTAGATGCTACTGTGGCTTGTTGGCATGGAGCTGATAAAACTTGCATTACATGCAGACTCGTATTAGTATGATAGCACCCGTAATAGAAAGGAATTCTATTATTTTTACTACGTTTTGTATTTTAACGAGTGAGTCATTTCAATACAATATATTTTACGTGAAGGTACGTCCTGTCCGCTCCAAATTAAATTCTTAATTATATCAAGGTTTTTGCCAAACAAACTGTAAACTGATCTGATAAAAGATTTTTTTTAAAATATTAATTTAAACTGCTTTGTTTGAGACGAAAAATAAAGTTTACTTTCTATTATCAGACACACAGACATTATGACTGAAAATTAAACTTTTAGAAGACAACTAAAACTAATAGCAATTGAAGCAAACGAAAATGAAAATCCTAGTCTCATTTGGACATAAAACGAATATTCTATTCAGTATTGTTTTATGTAGAATAAAGGATGAAAATGAGGTTTTCAGCTAAATGTATTCGTTCCGTTGTAGCAGCTGCATTGTGAGTCAAGTACTGTACAATGACGGAGTATGATTGCGAAACATTAGCCGGAGAGATGATATTCCCGATTTGTTTGACAGAGTATACAATAGTAGTCCATAACCTTAAATGTTAATGTTCCTTATAAATTCAAATCACACTATTTTATTTTCCTACCCTCATAAAATATTTCTGAGTATAACAAATCAAACGTATCCTAACATTGCCCTATTAAAATTCGCTGAAAACCTTGGAATACTCGTGTGTCATGCGTATCCATATTATCGAAAACATGGGAATTGCTTCGAGAAAAAGGATATATACGGATTGCGTAATTGAAAGGGCGAACCCTTTTCTGATCCATTGTTACCGATCGTGAGGACGGGAGGTTATTTATAATACGTATTACGGATTCATGCGATGCGGAAGATGTAAATAAGTTGAGCGGATTGTGTAATCACAGCCCATCCCGCCGCGTGTGCACACTGAAGTTACGGCACCGAAGAAAGAGATTAAAATTTGTCACCCCATTATAGTAATGTTGATAGCGTCATCCGGTAGTTCCGTATTTCAGAAATTTCGGTTTAGAAGGTAATAGATAATAAATTAATAATAGATTTTCTATCAGTATCTCTGTCCAATAACTTTCTTATCAAATATAAATAAACTGTGTTATTATAAAAGCACGTTTTTACTTCTACCAGAAAGCAGATAGGGAAATAAAATCAGATTCAGAAAAGAAAAAAATGGTCGATGTTGCGAAGACCATTGCTCACAGAAATTAAATAGGAATGAGGAAATACATCTGCAATATTCCCGCAATTCGTGGTGGTTCGATTCGTGGAAATATGCGGAGCAAGGACGTGGTCTTCAATATCTGGATGCAAAGCTCCTAAGCTTTGTCAGATGGCAAACGATATGAAATTGTAGGACTGCGGACTGAACTATATAGCATGATGTGTCTGGTAAAACTTTGATAAACAAGCAGATATATTTGATATCATAAAACGTGAGTGATTGATATGAAATATATGGTGATTCGGCACAGTTAAGTGGAGAAATATACATTCGTCATCGCATTCTGAGGGCACGATGATAGACTCGTTCAGATTGCGAGAACAAAATGAACACAAGGATTTTTATATTAGTATACGGCACAGCTTTCTACCAACGTTAGGCCCGGACTCCACCAAAACAGAGACGAGCGGAGAGGTGCGGAGATATGCAAGATTCAACCAATCGCAGGAGAGATGAGAGACACAATGAGTATTTTACTTTAAGGAATGTGATTGGTTGGTTTCCGCACGTCTCCTCTCCGCTCCGCACGCCTCCACAATGGCCCACCAAATCGAAGGCGGACTCCAGTCCAGGCCTTATCGGATTTTCACTTCCTTTGCTCAGAAAAATCGTTGGTACCTTAGAGGAAGTAAAACCATAGAACTTTTGATGTGACAGCACATATTGAAAAGGAAAATGAACGTAAAATAAACGTGAATTCAATTTTCACGAATTTTACAGCGGAGCTCATAAAAACCACATATATAATTTCTGTTGCATAGGAAACGAAGATTAAACATTTTACTTTCAGAACAGATATTTAAAATGAGGATAGATACATATGTATTTTGTTCGTTTAATCGCCTCGTTAATTTTAAAGTGAATGATTCAAATTGAACATAGGGAAAAGATTATAACATGTTGGCATATTATAAAATAATTATATATCTACTAATGGAAGTATCTAATACATATAAAGAACGAATTCATATAATTATTTGGGGTATTGATATAACTTTCTAAGTTTGTTACTCCTGAATATTTTGAACTGGTCGTAATAAGATTACATTAAAACATCTCAGGAAGTATCCTCGCAAGAAAATAATAAATTCTAACATATAAAATATTAAATCATGTTTTAAAATAAAATATTTTATGTTTGCAACGTTTGTTTGCTTTTTTGTTGTGCCAACTGTACAGGCTTTGTTTATTTTCAAAATTGAAGGCAATGCCTCATATATACAAGGTGTAGTTTTGCAACCTCGTCAAAATTCAAGGGGTTGTCAAAGAAGACGTACATAAATAATCAATATAAATTACAGTACGGTGTGAAACACACACACAGTACACTATTTGAAAATGAAGCCCTTTTCAAAAGAGGAGAATCGATCGACGTTTATCGAATAAACGTCTGCGTTTGTTTGTGTGTGTGAAAACGCGGTTATAGGGTTAGTATTAGACGGGCCGCGTTTTAATATGGGTGGTGGTGTACATTTATCGATATATTAAGAAGAAAAAGATTACCTACCCATTTTATTATTGATTCAGGTGGAGAATCATTAGCACAGTTACTTTCTTGAATTTGCAACACCTTGTATAGTATGTTAGAAATTATTGATAGAGCTCCCATGAGCTTTCTCTTTCCAGGCTTATGAATAGGTGAACCGTATTTAATTATTTCACGTTCCCGTCTTATTTTATAATGCTAATTAATCATCATCATCTGTCTAGCCTTTTCCCAACTATATTGGGGTCGACTTCTAGTCTTACCGAATGCCAGTATTTTACATGAAGCGACTGCCTATCTGACCTCCAGAACCCATGAACCCAGTCAGTACTGGGTATACCTCTTAGTAATACTAGTTGTCAGATTTTCAGGCCACTGACTACCTGTAAACGACTGTCAAAGATCTACAAGTGACAGCCGGGACCAACGGCTTAACATGACTTTAAGGGCACGGCGGAAACTTGGTATGTAACGGGTGGTCACCCATCCACGGAACAACCTAGCTAAGGACCCTAGCTGCTGTTATTACTTAGTCACGAGCTTCTATAATGCTAGTCTAGACTGTTAATTATTTGTAATGTCGAATTAAAATTATATTCTTCAGAAGACCATAATAGCTGACAACAACAAAGCCAGTCATCATGATTTCAAACCCTGCTCGTACTAGAGGGACGATGTCATGATTAGATAGGATTTCTAAAGTATACGAGTACAGATTTTGATCCTCAAACGACAACGAACAAAGGCATAAAAAACATCCCCGTCGTACAAAGACAAAGCGTCCTTACCTGGCCCTCATGAATATGCTAAATCACTCCATTCACAGATATTACTAGCTTTTGCCCGCGAATTTGCTCGGATTCCAGAAATTTTGCTAACACGTGAAGGCGTGACCAAATACAAACTCACATTCACTTGTATAACATAAGTTAGGATTTCCAAGCTTTGCTGAGCACACTACCGTCAGTACGTTACTGAAATCACTACATATTATAAGCCTTCATAAATTCGTGTAACGACGCGCGAAATCGACAAAATGGAACTCTGCTTAAACAGCAATTTATGTATTCCATGTTTCAAATAAAGTAAAAGCAATCGTTTATTGAACATATACCCTTTAGTTCTGTATTAAGTTTTAGACGAATATCAAAATCCCTTCAAAGTTTACAGGTATAGCTGTTAATTGCTTTATACCTGAGACAGGTTAATTAAGCACGCTAAGCCGTTGGTCCCGGCTGTCATTTGTAGATCTTTGCCAGTCGTTACAGGTAGTCAGGGGCCCGAAAGTTTGACAACCAGTCTTACCAAGGGGTATCGTATTACCCAGTACGAACTGGGTTGTGGAGGTCAGATAGGCAGTCGCTCCATGTAAAATACTGGTATTCAGCTGCATCCGGTTAGACTGAAAGCCGACCCCAACATAGTTGGGAAAAGGCTACGCAGATGATGATGGCCTGAGACAAATTAATCTAGACAGACTGAACCCCAGTCAGATAGATTAATTGTTCTTAGTACTGGCCTGTTTATCTGCACGATGCATTCTTCTTGGAAAAGCAAATCATTAGCATGCATAATGAGTCTTTAGTCAAATCAAATAAATATTTATTTCAAACAACCATGGTCCATATGGGTTAGTAAATAAGTACTTAAGAACCCTCTATTGCGACATAGGCATCTTCTCTATGTGATGGAGTGGGCTAGGAATGAGTTGTCGACGAAATTATGTACCACCACCCAAGTATTATTAAGTGCAGAAGCTCAGTTACCTGTAAAATCGGCGGGAGATTGATTTATTATTCAAGTTCAACAATTGGCAGCGTGCCAAACCACAAAGATAAAACAATAATTTATCAGACAGCGGTTTGCTCTTTATTTATTGCGGGATGCACAAATCAAACTTTTATTTGTGTACTGGGAATAACTTTTACTACTCAGATAAGCAATATTTAAGCAAGAGCAGCTTAATGTATACTGTAATAAGACTTCATGAATAGGAGAAACAACTCCCACGTAGCATTCCGCTGCTTCAAGTGTTTCTATTCAGAACCCGTTTGTTGTTCCTTCATCACATGACAAATGTGAACTAAATTCGTAAATGATTCTTTTTCACAAGTTTCATACATTCTCCTTGAGCTTCAAATTGGCTGGTCTCCTTGTTTATGGTTGTTGCAATATTGTGGCGACGCATGGACACAATATAAAGTGGAATGTTGGCAATTTTGCTCCGCTCCGCTATGTAAAGTAATTTAATTAATGAATTGCAAACAAAATGTTTCGCTTTTTAGATTGGATATACTTTTAGCTGATGTTAAACAGTGATCATTTTAACTATATATTTTAGTAAAATGTTTAAAATCTTACAATGTACATTATCCATGTCGACCATATTAGTTTTAGCCCGAAACACAAATGGAGCTATTTTCTCTAGTATGAGGGACGTTTCTGAGAGAGGTATTAACCTGTAATATTTTTAAGCAACCGATCTTGTTCCTAAACCATAACTTTGCTTTCAATGTATGCCTGTCAAAAATTTCAACAATATGGCTTTATAAATTTGAATTTCAGCTACAGTTTAAAAAATTACCCTACTTCTCCAGTATATTGCTTATGCAGTTGTATTTCGCTCCTGTAAAACAACTGTGGCGAAGAAGGCATGCAGATTGCTGCATGCCTTCTGAAAGCCAAAGACAATAGTAGTCCATAGAGCTAACTTAATACATAATTGTCATGCCAGTCCCGATGGAGCCAGAGCGGTAGACCGCGATCAAATAGAATTCCGCCGGCGGCGGCGACGCGACGGACAACGCTTCGAGACAATGTTCAGTTACACCTATGAAGTACCTAGAGCTTATAATGTACTAGTGTTGTATTCTCACACAGGGCATTGAACTATCCTGAATGACCTTGATAAATATGACAGAGAAGATATGTTCTGAATCTTGAAAGTTTAATATTTTCTGACATGCTTTTTCGCAAGATTGTAATGACTGGGTGTAGTATATTTGATTTGACTTGTTTAACAGTCCATTACTTATTAAGCTGAACATCAAAATTAACAGAAATAATATAACGTTAATTCAAAACAAAATAAACCGCCTTATTTCGATGCATTCTGAGTGAAAACTGGGTCAGTGTATGTTGAAATATGAAGAAGTTCATATTGTGAGTGCATAAGAAATGATTAGTTTCATGTTAAATTTATTGTTGATTGTTTCCACTGCGGTAATAAAAAACAAAACAACAATTTGAAATGGGAAAGCTTTCAATCAGTCAGACTCAAATATCAATGCAAATTCCAAATAGATAGCCGAACAAAATATTTAAATGAACATTTTAATATTCTATTCTGGTAACTCGTTAACAACATCGATATGTTGAAAATATTGATAGCTTAATACACTTAGTGTGACCCGGTTCTACCTAGAGAGCTATCGATGCCGGCAACATGCTCCACTCATCGATATTTTCGATTTGCATTTGACTATGCCTTTTGGTTTACGTCACCGCCGTCAGCAAAATATTCCAATATGTCTTCAGTACGGTCCTCCTACTTCTGAACTATGACGTGATGTTACGTCAACTAAAAGTAGTGCAAATACGCTCATATTGTCTCAACGTAAACAACGTTAACTTTTTTTCAATTCGGAATGTTGTTTGTATGTTTACGTTAAGCATTTTATGCTGTAGAGACTTGCCGAAACATTTTATTTTTAAGTCTCTTTAGGTTTTTGTTTCACCACAAAATTCTAATCTCGAGATTAACACATTTGGTACTCTGACATGAAAATCTGTTGACTGTGCGAAACGCCTGTATAACGAGAAATATAATGTACTTTTGATCCAGACTTTTCATGAAGTTTAACTCGGAGCGGCTTCAGTTAAACAGGTAATAAAGAGTTAGCAATCCAAGTATCTCCGTCGCCGGGGTCAGTCGTTGAGTGTCTCAACTCTCAACAAATCGTCTGATAAAAATTTCATGAAGTGAAGACAGCAAACAGATTCGTGGCGAGCTCGGCTAGAACTCTACTGAAACTTGCTCCGGTATGTAACAAATACTGAGATTTTTGAGAACCTGTGAAAAGAGAATCCTTTTCTATTTTCTTTGATTTCGAACTGCAAGCGTCACATTTCCATTTTCACAGAAATTTTCTGCGGGCGTTTTATTAAAACTTTGTTTTTGAATTTTTCTCTAGTAATAAAAGAAAACTATGGCTGATCTCGGTTTTCCATTTAATCACGACAGTTTGTTTAGATAAAATATAAAGCTTTTGGAATTTTAGTGCATCCTATTTACTATTTTGTTATTGTAAAGCTTAGAGCTTGCTATGTACGTTTGCCCAGCACGGCCCCTCAGAATTTGCATTTATGGTGTACACCATTGCAATGTACTCGCCTCTAGCAGTATATGTACCGATTTCTTTTTCAATGTACCTCTATACTTTTGAAGAAATATGCAAAAAAAGGTGGCCGTGCCAGCCAAACGCTTTCAGCACGGCCCCCCATGTAACTTGAATAATACATACCGTATTAACAAATGTCTATAACTCAAGAAATGTACTCTATTAATACGTTATATGTGCCGCAACAGTTATTGTGAATTCATAATAACAAATAATATATAGATGTGGATAAGGGGCCGTGCTGGAAAAAATCATTTTAAGAAATATCTAAAAAAGACAAAACATACTTAGCCAAAAACTATTAAAAAATAATTGATGTTTAGCAAGTAACATATGTACCGCATTGATTTCTCATACAACTTGTTATATTGTGAAAAATAAATCTATTTTAGTTCATTCAGCACGGCCCTCTATAGTTGCCTATATCTTTTTAAATAAGCCGTGTATGTTTACAAAATTCGACTTCCTGAATAATATATAGGAGTACATTCCTTTCAACTAAATTGCAATTCTGCTGTATCAATACTTTAGAAGATAAATTCAATCTAAAATATACATACATTAAAACTGATGGGGTGACCATGATTTCATATATTTGGTAGGTAGGTACATAAATGTTCTATATTTATGTACTTATATTAATTAAATTATGTGACTACATTGAAATAAACATTCTTTTTACCCGACTGTACCAGAAGGACGGTAAGGTTTTTCGAGTGAATGAATGTAGATATGTAGCAACCTTCATTTCTTTGGCACGCTTTGTAGTCTAAACGGCTTTATTAATTTCAACTTGAGAGATGTCGTTAGATTCGTCTTAATTGTGAGAATGACACAGGGTAGGTATATAAAAATAAAAATAACTGATTCTTGGCGTCAAGTAGGTAATTAATCGTTTTCTTTTCCTCAAAGCCTATCTAGTGGGATAATATATTAAATAAACGAATTTCTAAGTGGACTAGCTTTAACTTACGGTTCGGCTCGCGTGGTAGAAATAAAAAATATATAAAGCGTGCTTATAACCTTCCCCTAGAAAAAACACAACTTATAATATGTTTAAATAAATGTTATTCAGACTCGAAAAACCTTACCGTCCTTCTGGTACAGTCGGGTAAAAAGAAT
>OZ059797.1:6453194-6517497 GCA_964057025.1 Standfussiana lucernea | reverse complement strand
CCCGCAATTCGTGGTGGTTCGATTCGTGGAAATATGCGGAGCAAGGACGTGGTCTTCAATATCTGGATGCAAAGCTCCTAAGCTTTGTCAGATGGCAAACGATATGAAATTGTAGGACTGCGGACTGAACTATATAGCATGATGTGTCTGGTAAAACTTTGATAAACAAGCAGATATATTTGATATCATAAAACGTGAGTGATTGATATGAAATATATGGTGATTCGGCACAGTTAAGTGGAGAAATATACATTCGTCATCGCATTCTGAGGGCACGATGATAGACTCGTTCAGATTGCGAGAACAAAATGAACACAAGGATTTTTATATTAGTATACGGCACAGCTTTCTACCAACGTTAGGCCCGGACTCCACCAAAACAGAGACGAGCGGAGAGGTGCGGAGATATGCAAGATTCAACCAATCGCAGGAGAGATGAGAGACACAATGAGTATTTTACTTTAAGGAATGTGATTGGTTGGTTTCCGCACGTCTCCTCTCCGCTCCGCACGCCTCCACAATGGCCCACCAAATCGAAGGCGGACTCCAGTCCAGGCCTTATCGGATTTTCACTTCCTTTGCTCAGAAAAATCGTTGGTACCTTAGAGGAAGTAAAACCATAGAACTTTTGATGTGACAGCACATATTGAAAAGGAAAATGAACGTAAAATAAACGTGAATTCAATTTTCACGAATTTTACAGCGGAGCTCATAAAAACCACATATATAATTTCTGTTGCATAGGAAACGAAGATTAAACATTTTACTTTCAGAACAGATATTTAAAATGAGGATAGATACATATGTATTTTGTTCGTTTAATCGCCTCGTTAATTTTAAAGTGAATGATTCAAATTGAACATAGGGAAAAGATTATAACATGTTGGCATATTATAAAATAATTATATATCTACTAATGGAAGTATCTAATACATATAAAGAACGAATTCATATAATTATTTGGGGTATTGATATAACTTTCTAAGTTTGTTACTCCTGAATATTTTGAACTGGTCGTAATAAGATTACATTAAAACATCTCAGGAAGTATCCTCGCAAGAAAATAATAAATTCTAACATATAAAATATTAAATCATGTTTTAAAATAAAATATTTTATGTTTGCAACGTTTGTTTGCTTTTTTGTTGTGCCAACTGTACAGGCTTTGTTTATTTTCAAAATTGAAGGCAATGCCTCATATATACAAGGTGTAGTTTTGCAACCTCGTCAAAATTCAAGGGGTTGTCAAAGAAGACGTACATAAATAATCAATATAAATTACAGTACGGTGTGAAACACACACACAGTACACTATTTGAAAATGAAGCCCTTTTCAAAAGAGGAGAATCGATCGACGTTTATCGAATAAACGTCTGCGTTTGTTTGTGTGTGTGAAAACGCGGTTATAGGGTTAGTATTAGACGGGCCGCGTTTTAATATGGGTGGTGGTGTACATTTATCGATATATTAAGAAGAAAAAGATTACCTACCCATTTTATTATTGATTCAGGTGGAGAATCATTAGCACAGTTACTTTCTTGAATTTGCAACACCTTGTATAGTATGTTAGAAATTATTGATAGAGCTCCCATGAGCTTTCTCTTTCCAGGCTTATGAATAGGTGAACCGTATTTAATTATTTCACGTTCCCGTCTTATTTTATAATGCTAATTAATCATCATCATCTGTCTAGCCTTTTCCCAACTATATTGGGGTCGACTTCTAGTCTTACCGAATGCCAGTATTTTACATGAAGCGACTGCCTATCTGACCTCCAGAACCCATGAACCCAGTCAGTACTGGGTATACCTCTTAGTAATACTAGTTGTCAGATTTTCAGGCCACTGACTACCTGTAAACGACTGTCAAAGATCTACAAGTGACAGCCGGGACCAACGGCTTAACATGACTTTAAGGGCACGGCGGAAACTTGGTATGTAACGGGTGGTCACCCATCCACGGAACAACCTAGCTAAGGACCCTAGCTGCTGTTATTACTTAGTCACGAGCTTCTATAATGCTAGTCTAGACTGTTAATTATTTGTAATGTCGAATTAAAATTATATTCTTCAGAAGACCATAATAGCTGACAACAACAAAGCCAGTCATCATGATTTCAAACCCTGCTCGTACTAGAGGGACGATGTCATGATTAGATAGGATTTCTAAAGTATACGAGTACAGATTTTGATCCTCAAACGACAACGAACAAAGGCATAAAAAACATCCCCGTCGTACAAAGACAAAGCGTCCTTACCTGGCCCTCATGAATATGCTAAATCACTCCATTCACAGATATTACTAGCTTTTGCCCGCGAATTTGCTCGGATTCCAGAAATTTTGCTAACACGTGAAGGCGTGACCAAATACAAACTCACATTCACTTGTATAACATAAGTTAGGATTTCCAAGCTTTGCTGAGCACACTACCGTCAGTACGTTACTGAAATCACTACATATTATAAGCCTTCATAAATTCGTGTAACGACGCGCGAAATCGACAAAATGGAACTCTGCTTAAACAGCAATTTATGTATTCCATGTTTCAAATAAAGTAAAAGCAATCGTTTATTGAACATATACCCTTTAGTTCTGTATTAAGTTTTAGACGAATATCAAAATCCCTTCAAAGTTTACAGGTATAGCTGTTAATTGCTTTATACCTGAGACAGGTTAATTAAGCACGCTAAGCCGTTGGTCCCGGCTGTCATTTGTAGATCTTTGCCAGTCGTTACAGGTAGTCAGGGGCCCGAAAGTTTGACAACCAGTCTTACCAAGGGGTATCGTATTACCCAGTACGAACTGGGTTGTGGAGGTCAGATAGGCAGTCGCTCCATGTAAAATACTGGTATTCAGCTGCATCCGGTTAGACTGAAAGCCGACCCCAACATAGTTGGGAAAAGGCTACGCAGATGATGATGGCCTGAGACAAATTAATCTAGACAGACTGAACCCCAGTCAGATAGATTAATTGTTCTTAGTACTGGCCTGTTTATCTGCACGATGCATTCTTCTTGGAAAAGCAAATCATTAGCATGCATAATGAGTCTTTAGTCAAATCAAATAAATATTTATTTCAAACAACCATGGTCCATATGGGTTAGTAAATAAGTACTTAAGAACCCTCTATTGCGACATAGGCATCTTCTCTATGTGATGGAGTGGGCTAGGAATGAGTTGTCGACGAAATTATGTACCACCACCCAAGTATTATTAAGTGCAGAAGCTCAGTTACCTGTAAAATCGGCGGGAGATTGATTTATTATTCAAGTTCAACAATTGGCAGCGTGCCAAACCACAAAGATAAAACAATAATTTATCAGACAGCGGTTTGCTCTTTATTTATTGCGGGATGCACAAATCAAACTTTTATTTGTGTACTGGGAATAACTTTTACTACTCAGATAAGCAATATTTAAGCAAGAGCAGCTTAATGTATACTGTAATAAGACTTCATGAATAGGAGAAACAACTCCCACGTAGCATTCCGCTGCTTCAAGTGTTTCTATTCAGAACCCGTTTGTTGTTCCTTCATCACATGACAAATGTGAACTAAATTCGTAAATGATTCTTTTTCACAAGTTTCATACATTCTCCTTGAGCTTCAAATTGGCTGGTCTCCTTGTTTATGGTTGTTGCAATATTGTGGCGACGCATGGACACAATATAAAGTGGAATGTTGGCAATTTTGCTCCGCTCCGCTATGTAAAGTAATTTAATTAATGAATTGCAAACAAAATGTTTCGCTTTTTAGATTGGATATACTTTTAGCTGATGTTAAACAGTGATCATTTTAACTATATATTTTAGTAAAATGTTTAAAATCTTACAATGTACATTATCCATGTCGACCATATTAGTTTTAGCCCGAAACACAAATGGAGCTATTTTCTCTAGTATGAGGGACGTTTCTGAGAGAGGTATTAACCTGTAATATTTTTAAGCAACCGATCTTGTTCCTAAACCATAACTTTGCTTTCAATGTATGCCTGTCAAAAATTTCAACAATATGGCTTTATAAATTTGAATTTCAGCTACAGTTTAAAAAATTACCCTACTTCTCCAGTATATTGCTTATGCAGTTGTATTTCGCTCCTGTAAAACAACTGTGGCGAAGAAGGCATGCAGATTGCTGCATGCCTTCTGAAAGCCAAAGACAATAGTAGTCCATAGAGCTAACTTAATACATAATTGTCATGCCAGTCCCGATGGAGCCAGAGCGGTAGACCGCGATCAAATAGAATTCCGCCGGCGGCGGCGACGCGACGGACAACGCTTCGAGACAATGTTCAGTTACACCTATGAAGTACCTAGAGCTTATAATGTACTAGTGTTGTATTCTCACACAGGGCATTGAACTATCCTGAATGACCTTGATAAATATGACAGAGAAGATATGTTCTGAATCTTGAAAGTTTAATATTTTCTGACATGCTTTTTCGCAAGATTGTAATGACTGGGTGTAGTATATTTGATTTGACTTGTTTAACAGTCCATTACTTATTAAGCTGAACATCAAAATTAACAGAAATAATATAACGTTAATTCAAAACAAAATAAACCGCCTTATTTCGATGCATTCTGAGTGAAAACTGGGTCAGTGTATGTTGAAATATGAAGAAGTTCATATTGTGAGTGCATAAGAAATGATTAGTTTCATGTTAAATTTATTGTTGATTGTTTCCACTGCGGTAATAAAAAACAAAACAACAATTTGAAATGGGAAAGCTTTCAATCAGTCAGACTCAAATATCAATGCAAATTCCAAATAGATAGCCGAACAAAATATTTAAATGAACATTTTAATATTCTATTCTGGTAACTCGTTAACAACATCGATATGTTGAAAATATTGATAGCTTAATACACTTAGTGTGACCCGGTTCTACCTAGAGAGCTATCGATGCCGGCAACATGCTCCACTCATCGATATTTTCGATTTGCATTTGACTATGCCTTTTGGTTTACGTCACCGCCGTCAGCAAAATATTCCAATATGTCTTCAGTACGGTCCTCCTACTTCTGAACTATGACGTGATGTTACGTCAACTAAAAGTAGTGCAAATACGCTCATATTGTCTCAACGTAAACAACGTTAACTTTTTTTCAATTCGGAATGTTGTTTGTATGTTTACGTTAAGCATTTTATGCTGTAGAGACTTGCCGAAACATTTTATTTTTAAGTCTCTTTAGGTTTTTGTTTCACCACAAAATTCTAATCTCGAGATTAACACATTTGGTACTCTGACATGAAAATCTGTTGACTGTGCGAAACGCCTGTATAACGAGAAATATAATGTACTTTTGATCCAGACTTTTCATGAAGTTTAACTCGGAGCGGCTTCAGTTAAACAGGTAATAAAGAGTTAGCAATCCAAGTATCTCCGTCGCCGGGGTCAGTCGTTGAGTGTCTCAACTCTCAACAAATCGTCTGATAAAAATTTCATGAAGTGAAGACAGCAAACAGATTCGTGGCGAGCTCGGCTAGAACTCTACTGAAACTTGCTCCGGTATGTAACAAATACTGAGATTTTTGAGAACCTGTGAAAAGAGAATCCTTTTCTATTTTCTTTGATTTCGAACTGCAAGCGTCACATTTCCATTTTCACAGAAATTTTCTGCGGGCGTTTTATTAAAACTTTGTTTTTGAATTTTTCTCTAGTAATAAAAGAAAACTATGGCTGATCTCGGTTTTCCATTTAATCACGACAGTTTGTTTAGATAAAATATAAAGCTTTTGGAATTTTAGTGCATCCTATTTACTATTTTGTTATTGTAAAGCTTAGAGCTTGCTATGTACGTTTGCCCAGCACGGCCCCTTATCCACATCTATATATTATTTGTTATTATGAATTCACAATAACTGTTGCGGCACATATAACGTATTAATAGAGTACATTTCTTGAGTTATAGACATTTGTTAATACGGTATGTATTATTCAAGTTACATGGGGGGCCGTGCTGAAAGCGTTTGGCTGGCACGGCCACCTTTTTTTGCATATTTCTTCAAAAGTATAGAGGTACATTGAAAAAGAAATCGGTACATATACTGCTAGAGGCGAGTACATTGCAATGGTGTACACCATAAATGCAAATTCTGAGGGGCCGTGCTGGGCAAACGTACATAGCTTGCTTCACAATTTCTATACTGCAGTTTCACACAATATAAGACATTTTATTGTTTGGCAGTTGTTACTTCAAGCTCTTAGCTTTCTTAAAAGTAACTTGTGCAATATCACATAACTGATTTATCATATTATGTAGTTGGTACAGTCGGCCAAGAAAGTGGTGTACCACCCTAAGGTTGAATATCGCTTGCAGATTCATAGGTGATAAAGATTAGTTTCGCTTGCAGATCGATCTGACAACTTCTATTGCTGTCTTTATCTGATTATTGATAACGACTATTACTGTTTGTAACGTGACAGCTGTTCTTAGTTTGAACTTGATGGAACCAATGACGTCGTAAAATCAACGGCGGGGGGCTGTAGATTTTGATGACAAAATTGTATCTACAAATTCAGAATTGTAATCAACAAGTTACATAAAATTGTAAAGGCACAAGGCGAGTCCACAAACCTACAATTTCTGTAAACTTGTAATTACAATATCAATAAAAAACAAGCTAAAAATAGATTTATCCTTTTATTAAATTTCTACAATCAATTTTAAAATACTTATAACAAACAAAAACATAGCATATATAGTAATATTTAGAAGATATTGAAAATTTTTAAAAATTAGAAACGGGTGTAACCGCCGTTGGCCTCTATAACCTCTAAAAGACGAGACCTCATTGAACCAACAAGCCGTGAGCAAATATCGGTTCCCCGCATTTCCTCCCAGATATAATTACAGTGACTAATAAGAGCTTGTTTGGTTCTTTCATTTTGATGCGACCATCGTTGGACCATAAGGCCCCAAAGATTTTCTATCGGGTTGAGGTCCGGCGATCTTGAGGGCCACTGAATTACCCTTACGTCAGTGTGTGAACGAAACCAGGCTCTTACGATCCTCGCATTATGAATTGAACAATTATCTTGAACAAAATCAAATTGTGGCACTTCGTTCTCCGGGTAAACATTACGGACTGTCGGTAGCATTGCATTCTGAAGCACGTCGATATAATTTACAGCCGTCGCTCGAGGAGGTAGAGAACACAATTCTCCTACACCATCCGTACTCATCCAGCCCCAAATATTTACGGAAATTCGTCCTGATTCTCTATTTGGGATTACATGATCATCTTTATACCGTGTTGAATTATATCGCCAAAGGTGAAGACGTCTATGCTGACTGGATTTAAACGTTTTTTCATCACAAAACACTGTATTAGACCAATCAAACTCTAAGTGCTCTCTGGCGAAGTTCAGACGAGCAAGTCTGTGAGCATCCGTCAAATATATTTTCTTGGCGTAATGCCTGTGGTGCAACCCCATGTAATGTAGATGATTCCTTATTGTTTGGGCACTCACATCGAACATCTCCGCAAAATGTTTTGTGGGCTTAAAACCATTGATTTCATATTCCCGTCTCATGAATTCTCTATCGTTATTGGAGAGTGCAGGCCGGCGACCACTTCTTCTGTGATCCAACAAACTTCCCTCCTCTCCTTCACGACGAATCCAAAAGCGGACAGAACGCCTCGATATATTCAAATTCCGGGATATCGCACTGATACTGCTTCCCTCATTAAATTGGGCAATTATTTGTGCTCTTTCGGCAATGGTCAAGTTGGCAGGCATTGAGATGATTTTATATGCAGTTGATTGAAAAATAACACGGAAAATATATCGATTTTTTGCATATATTTGACAAAATGTCAATTGTCAGTTTTCTTTTTCAAATGGAATTCGGTTGTCTAAATAGTTTTTATTACTTTTGTTTGGAAACATTTCAATTGCTTTGTAGAAACTAATGTCCTTTTCATTTATACTAAAGGTTAAAATGTCATGTACTTATATGTGACATATGACGTATGAATACTAAATACATAGGTTTACGTCATGATAATGTTGTCTCTTTCAGTAATATCTTTTTATAACGAACCTTGTTGTAATTTTCGATGACCGGGAAACTAAATCAAAACTGGTACACCACTTTCTTGGCCGACCGTACTTTCAGATGCATGACGTGCCTTCATGTCGTGTGATTATCCGAGCTCACTGTTCTACCTTCCCACTTAACTGATACATCGTCTGCGGTAACAGTACGAGCAAATATAGTGAACGACAGAGACCAGCGTCGTCCCGTTTCACTCGTTCATAATTCATTACTGCAAATTAAAAAGTGTTGTGTTTTATCACTCTTGCTTTCATTTAATATTAAAACCAGTGATTTCACGTCAAAAGTTTTCGAAATGACCGTCTCGTAACTATTATAATATTTAATGCCAGAAGTATTGTTAACCACCGCAGTATTATTGTTCGTTTCCACCGCAGTATTGGCGTAGAATTATAAATGGCATTCGGTCGCATTCTTAGCTTTTATGCTTTAACGATACGAGCGTTGCGGCAACGACTGCGAAGAAAACAAATGGAAGAAATAATGCTTAGAGCATTCCACTACTCGTGCCTCTAAGCTGAAGTCACTAGTGGCGACACTTGCTGGTACTCATGTGAAGGAAACAAGGTCGCTTCACTGAAGTCGCATCCCGATGAGAATGTGGGCTACGCGGCTACGCGGCTACGCGGCTACGCCGCTACGTTCGAAGCGTACAAGAATAATAGCTACGGTAATACATCATTCGGTTTACATCTTCCTTCAGCCCCAATCAAAGCGTTTGTAATACGCATGTGTTTTTATTTCACAGAATGAGCGGTCGGTGGGCTGTTTTATTGAGAGGGATTGAATCAAATACGATTTGGGCTAATGGGTATTAGTTAATTAAATTAACTTAATGAGTTGGCATGTTAACTTTGTTCATAACACACGCTTATTGTCTGAGTTACTAGTTCCTTTATTTAAAAAAAAACTGGTGGTTGATGGTTAATGGGCTTTGAGAAAATTAATCTTTAAAATAAAAAATGGCACTTCTTTTTATAAATTTTGTGCTTAGAAAATAATTGATATTGGTCTGATTCCAAAAGAAAACTGAATGCAAGAAAGTAAATTACACGAACCAGTATACAAACTCTACTATCGTCCCAATGGACAGAACTATTACAAGCGTTAAAGACCTAAAAAATTTAAACATTAATTAACCCGGGGTGCCGGTTGTACAAATTACGCGGAAGCTCTTTTAAACTCTTTTAAATTCAAAACTTTTGTTCGTGAACGCTGCCTCATATCTATGCTGCCCAGCTCCACTCTCCGGGCACATTTTTCCGTTCTCATTGTTTCGCAATAGTTACGTTTTGTAATAAATGTTGGACAAACTAATTAGTTTGAACGCTGACTCGCCCCCAACTAGTTACTAGATACATGCTTTTTATTTTTTTTCTTTCTTTCTTATTTTTGTAAGGTAATAGAAAATGGACGCAGAACTTTGTTGTAGTAATTAAGTGTCAATTCAAGTTTTTTAACATCTGCGAAGTGTGTTTTCAGAAGCCAATTTTATTAAGATACTAGATTTAAAATCGGGCAATAGATTTAAGTGTACGGCCATTTTTCTATGTATCTTGAAATTGCAAGAGTATCTCAATATTTATAAGAATTAAATAATCATCTTAAAGCCTGTTGTTTGAGTTAAGTGTCCAATCATTTATTCGAGGAATTCACAGCACTGTTTTCCGCACCTAAATATTCAGTAGGTTTATATAATTCAAAGTTTGGCATCATTTTGATATTCATTCTTAAGAATATAAGTGTCAAGAGTGCCCGAGGGATAACCATTAACAACTAAAGTTTGGTCGATTTATATGAAAGCCTACAATTTGAATTTCATGTAAACGAGGTATATATTGTTTAGAAGAATAAAAAAGGTTTTGCCGCTAGTAAACCCGACGAATAATATTTAGAAGCACACGAAGGCGAAGGCGTAAGATAGAAGGCATGTATCAAAAAGATGTGGTCATATTTAAGTGTGAGCTACACACCATCAAACTGAACAACTGACGGCACAGTAGGCGCACTGACTGAGCGATAGGCTGCTGCGCTGCGTGTCGCGGGTTCGATTCCCTCACGGAACAATATTTGTATGGCCTACAGGAAGTTGTTCCGAGTCTCGCTGTTTGTGAGTTTAAATGTTTGTAAACGCACCCATGATAGGGAAGAAATCCTAGTGCGGGCAAGGAATAAAAAAATCACTATGGGACAAACATCATAATCGCAAAAAGAATCAGCTGTCTCATACAAAACTCTAAGACCTACTCTACCCAAAATCAAAACATTTTATTACACATAATCCTATATGGGCACTTATAAAACGTCGAGCAAAGATGCACAGTTCGGGTTGGTCGTTTCCTATGGAGAAGAACCAGCAAGAAACTGAATGGTTAGCCTTTAGAAATCATTTGGTTTTTATAATATTTTTATGTTACAGAGTTAGTACTTAAATATGGGACAGCTGGTTATTTTTTCGCGATGACGATGATAGTCCCATGGAGAAAGTTGCTCAGTTTGATGGTCTGTATCTCACCCTTAAATATCACCAAACCTTTCTGGTACATGCTGTATAATTGCATACAAAAAAAACGCGTGAAAAATTCGTTTAGATCAGAACAAATCGAATCGTCGCCGACGGCTTAAAAATGGTGGAAGAAAGGCAACAGAATAGGTATCTGTATTTAGTGAGACGAAACAGACCACTGAAATAAAGTTGAGCACATCATAGAAAGGTGAAAGGTTGTTACAGATGTAACTGGATGACTGATTGCCAGTAGCTATCAATGTTTGATATTCTATTTTCAAATCGTTCTTGTCAATCATAATGGGTGTAAAACTGCCCTTAAAGAAGCTGAAAGGCACTTGTCCTCTGCGTCAATGCAATATTTTTTTTGTTCTAGAGTCAAGAATCTAGACCATACCTGGGAACGTCCTGGTTACGGAGATATTGGGGGACAAAGTTCCAACTTTTATACAAGTTTTGTTTTTCAAATACAAGTTTTTAATGTTATAACTTTACTTTAAATACCTCCATTACCCGCTTAGTTACTTATTCAATACATTCATCAGCAAAATGTTTTGAGTGCGTTACATTGACTTCTACCGTAATACGTTATTCACCCTAAATAAAAAGTCGTTTCCCAGAAATAATGTTTACGTTGAGTTACATAGTTTGATGTACATAATGCTTCATTGACGGCTTCGTGAAGGGTCCGTTTACACCTTGTTTACGGGGAGGTTTCTATTCAGATTCACGACAAAGAGGATAATGGCAGACAGCGATATCTTGAGTCGATGAAAGACTACAAACGAAAGTACGGGATGATTTCACGAATATTTATTTTTCTAATGCTTTTCCTCAAACCTCCGTACTCCGTACCCGTAATACTGCTTTAATTATTCAGTCGTAGCCAGTTTGAGTTAACAAACATTTCTAAAGACATTAATATTGTAAAATCCACTCGCTTTTTTCTCAACTTGTTAAGAATTCTTGTAGGTACTTGGGCTTGTAATTTTTGGCCCGATTAGAGGGTAGAACTGCCCGTGTATGGTTTCTAATGTCGATTTATCTGATACGAGGCTCATTGAACAGCCAAAATTGGGCGCCCATTTTAGGATACCTTAACGAAAATTAATGCGGGGAGCGTTCACATTTACATACCTATGTTTCGCGTATTACCTGCCTTTTATTTTGTGAAAAAAGTTATTATTCTCTCGGACAAAACGCGACTTTACAATTTCTGGAACGTACAATGGAAAATCAGTTCAAAGAAATTTTCAAAGTTATGGCTGGGGACAACTTTTGAATTCAAACCATCAAACTGGAAACGTTAAAAAGTAAAAGAATTTATGTGAACATGGAACGAACCCATACCCGATGCGGGAAATAAGAACAAGTTTATCTGCAGTATTTAGTACTATGCTAGTAAAATACTTCGTTACAGTTTCTACGTTTAAAATCCCCGTAGTGTGGTCAATCTGCTCAACCATTACGTTTCCCTCGTTCGACAAAGTACGTACTACTCATAAGTACGAAAACATAAAATCGAATAGGTCTCGAGACATAAACGTTGAAATGATCGAGAAAATAAACTACGGCTTTATGAGTAAAAATTCGAAGTCACGTCCGTACACGAAAATTTTCATTATTAGCCAGCTCACACATTTCCTGCCATTTTGGAAACATTGGAACAACGGAATTAATCAAACCGCAGTTCGGTTATTATGTTCACAATTCAAAATAATGTTCGTAGAATGGATGTATGAAATTAATATACTTTTAGAGACCAGAAGCAAACAATTAAAGAACAAATCACTAAATAACCTAGAAAGTTATATTTCTTACAAATTGTTTTAGTCAGCAACAAGCACATAGGTAATTAATAAGTACAGAACATCAGAATTATATAACACGACCCTAATCAACATTATAACGACCCCAAAATATCGAATCTGAAAATCAAGCATCTGAAAACCAAGCCAAGCCTTCAGTATTCTACTCTTTGACAATCTGCCCGTTCAATAAGCTGTCACATCGCACCATGTCTTTTTTTTCTACTCGGACCAAAGAGGTTTGATTAGGGAATATTTAAGAATACATATACAGGGTGAAGGGTCATTACATCATTCTGAACCACTGATTTTACATAGTTAATTTAAAAAAATACTGCTGTTTTCTACATAAGTGCTATACGGTCAAAATGTATGGAACGGCAGTTTTTTTTTTAAATTACTGATGACAAAATTGTGATTGCAGTCAATAATTATGGCGTTCGTAAGTACATAAAAGATGGTGATTGGCAAAGCACCAACTTAGAAAGTCGACTTTTCTTCCCGCCTGAAATTGAGGAATAGGTTATATAATAATAATGACGTTCCGTGCAGAACGATTCGGATTTTCTAAATAAACAATGCGATTTCGCGGGTTACTAAGTAGTACTATTCTACTTTAGCACAGCATTCAACACATAGGAAACTGGTTGTAATAACCATTTTTAAGTTGCAAGTCTTTACGGCAATAACAATTGCCCTACATTTTGATTGTAGAGAATATCGTAAAGACGAGTGAGTTCACTATATAAGGAAACAATCAAAACTTTCTTAAGTAAGAAACTTTGCTGAAAATCCGTGAAGCATGACTCAAGCAATTTATTTCAAGGTCTTATTTTGGAGTTCCCACGGTAGGTACCTATTATAATTATGGTACTTGAGTTTTAACAATGGGTAATACATTTCGGGCTCGATCTGTTTCTTGTGATGGCATAACGCGTAGCGCGTAGGTGTTACGTTGTCAAGTCACTGTCGCCGCGACAAGGGTTGGGCAAGGCTTTTGTTCCGCGACGCCGCGCGCCGCCGGGATATTAAACTCAAGTCATTGCCGTAATTCACCAGCTGCTGTTTTGTTTTATAAAAGGTTCTAATCCAAAGTTTTAGGCGGTATTAAAATCTCTTTTATTATACAAAATAATACCCCGTTTTTTCTTTTTGTGATACCTAGAAGAGATTTCTGTCTGATAATTTCAACGTAGTCGGTTTGCAGGTTTTAGTTTTTAGCACAATAATCAACTTTTTACAAATTATGTAGGTACCTATTAGATACAAAATAAATAATATTTATATTTTAATATTGTTTAAGTTGAAACTAAACAAGTTTCATAACGTGGCAGTCATTTATATTTTATGTTTTAAGATCTCATTGTACTTAAAGATAATACAAAATAAACTCCTAAAGAAAACTGAGAGTCAATTAGCTACAAGTACGAAGGAGTTTCATGTTTCGTCGTTGGAGACTCGGAGTACTAATTTGTTGTTTACTTTAGAAGTCGAACCGTCGATGTATCAACAGGACTGTATTGCCTGCTCTGCCATGCCGCGTGAACTTCATTAATGAATCCCACAATATTGACGAGGGTCGACAGCGTAATTATCTTTAGTAAATGAAATACCTATAAAGGAGTCGGCCCACTACACCGTATCATAGTGCCGTGCTAGGAACGTGTCAAACAAAAAAATATTTTTAGGATTGGAAAGTATGAGACTATGTTGAGTAGGCTGTTCCGTCACCGACCAACACCTTCGTATGCCATACACGGATCTTATCGGCACCAACAAAATATTTTCGCTGACAATGGTCGATGACGGTCTAGGGCGTAGTCTCATAGGTTATTTTGATCGTTCTAAAGTCGTTATAAACGGGTATGATCACCATTATATACCCGCTATGAACGGGTATGATACGCTATTGATACGTTCTAGTGGGCATACGAATCCGTGTCATGTTTCATTCCGTGCCTGATACGTTCATAGCAAGGACATGGTAAAGGTGCGGTGTAGTGGGCAGACTCCTTAATTTAAGGATCGCCTTACCTGATTGGATATAGCAGTGATAAAGGTATTGTTGACCTATAAAAAAACATTCTTGACTTCATTTTATGCGCATGGATTTACTGCAATAATAATTAAATACTAAGTCTCAGTCGTCTTCTCGCAAATTCAATCTGAAAGAGTGATTTAAACTTTAAACGAAAAGGTATGCAGTGAGTTCAGTCGAGCTCCGTCGGTTCAGAGCTATTTGTAGCAAAAACAGAATAATTTACGGCGCTTCTTCCTGACACCAACTTCTAGGGAACTTGACTAGAGAACTGACCACTGAACAATATTTCACGCAGCTGTGTGTTGCAAGGTGGAACAAGCTGCTGCAGCTTGGTGCTACCCTCACCTTAGGTAAGTAAAGAGCTTTTTTGGGACGTGTTGAAAGCTATGCATTAGCAATATGATTAATGTTCCAATTTCAACAACATTACGCCTCTAATACCCGGAGGTGTAGGCAGAGGTGAGCGGGCCTACAGAGGCACCCTAACCGATCGCTACTGAGCTACACCCACATTTAATCAGGTTTGTTTAAGTCACATGTAATAAGGGGCGAGCCTATTGCTATCAACCGGGCACAAATCTAGAATTCGGGCCGACACAAAAAAAAAAACCTTTTTCCGCCAGTAGATAAACTTTCAAGTATAGCCGTATTTCAAATGTCCTCTGCAAATTACCACTTCCTGCAAATAAAAATATTTTTTCCGCTTCTAGTACTGCGTAAATCATAATTTATTTTTTACTGGGCGTGAAGATATTAATCTCTTAGTATGAAGTTCTTACCCAAGTTTGGAGCAAGCACCCCTCCTGCAGAAAAACTCGTATCTATTGCGAAAATCTTTTGCTCCAAGATCAGGGAGCTAAAGTGACCGATTTAGCAGAATCGTATTTAAATTGCTTTATGTGGGCTTTTTAGACAACCAGTTTATTTTTGCCGCTATGAGGGAAATTTGTAATTTATGTTTCAAAAGGTTTAATAATGCATATTTTAGACCAGACTAATCACGGACTTAAAAATAAAGGCTTAACGCTTATCCAGCAAAAAAATATATAACTCCACGAATTGGAAAAGAAAACGCAAGAATCTTAACATTATCTCACGCAGATTTACATTATGTCCTCAAGTGTGAGTGAAACGCCGCTTTTCTCAGAATCTGCTTGGCATAGATATTCAGGATTCAAATAAGATACGCAATATTATAACAAGTATTCCGTAAACGTACACAGATCGAACACACAACACAGTCGAACAGTATCACAGATCCAACGTGTACAGATCTGCATATTCACGTCGTTAAATTAATTCTAGGTTGGACGAAGGTTTTCGTGCTAGATATCTTGTTGAATGTCCAAGTGTTTCATAGAATGCGCTGCGCCACTCTTACAGCGTCACACTGATATTATACAGCACCTACATTAAGTGAGACTTTGATGTGCTTACTGTCTCGTTGGCTCAGTGCTCGCAAGCATGACTGCAGGGCGGTCGTCAGTTCAATTCCCAGGTCGGGCAAAGTGTCACTGGGTTTTTCAATTACCCGTGTTCCGCAGTAGTAGCCTGGAGTATGTATTAGTATCATTTTTAGCCTAAAATACTCCACGTCCACTGCTGGATATACACAAACAGCCAGACCTGGAACATCTACCATACAAGTAATTGTTCTATGCGGGATTCGAACACGCAACACGCAGCGTAGCAGCCAGTCGCTCAGCCACTGCACGAAAAGTCGTTAAAGTTCGGCCTTCCATCTAGTTGGGGGACGTTCCACATTAGTGCCTGATTGATGGCTATAAATTAGACCTCAAATCCACTTTTAAGTGCCGTGTAATAAAGAAACATAACATGTTATTATACATACACCTCTGATAACCCTCCAGGGAATAAAGACGCGATGTTATGTTTAATATTCTGTTATGAAGAGAGACGTTACTCTGCAACCCCACTTTCTTTCCTTTCTTTCATATCCTTCTGTAATGGCGGGCGACGTTAACGAGAGATAACTGTTGAAACATATTTTTACCGTTCCCGAGAATGTGTTGGATAGATTGGCCGACTGATTCTCTAGTGATCTAGAGAGAAAGTACATAGAAGAACCCTAATATTTAAATTGGGTATTCTGTCGCTTATTATAAGTTGCTCCATAACACTATTTACTCCATGACACCAAAGTATGAACCAAGCCAACGATAAATATTCGCAAAGTACTCTGGCAAACGGCCAATTAAGTTTTAGTTTCAAAAGAAGATAGAAGAGAATAGGATACGGTCTAAAATGTTTCCAAATAAAGATATAATTATTCCTAAGTAATTATTTTCAATAATATAAATGAAATGAGTAATATTTTTTACATTAAGTTCGAGTCTCCCAGTCTCATAAATCTTTGTACTTATTTCTCAAAACGAACAGTAAATATTGAGACTCCAAATTATTAATTTGTCAAGCAAATGCTCCGTTAAGTTAAGGTTCCAGGACTCGTATGAGTAATGGAGTCTAATGTGCTGCCAGCTCCGGGCGTGTTCGCATCAATCTGCGAGCGTTTTCAGCTGAAGCTCATGGCACACTTACAAGCACTGCACCGGATCGGTACTACCTCACTTCATTTTGACTAGCTGATCCCGATCAGAGGCGATGCTTATAAATGCGGTTATCAGTGTGTGTTACAGCATAGAGTTCAATAAAATAAATCTGTTAAGGTTATGGTGGACATAGACCTCTCCCAAACCGCACCGCAATACGAAGTGTGGAGTGGAGTGAAGTCAAGTATGGATATATTATAGAAAAAATCCCGAACGGCCCGAATTGAGATGATCCTGATCCCGTGCAGTGCTTATAACTGTGCGCTGACCGTAAAACGTGTACAACTTATATTTAACAACTTCATACAAAACTAAAAGCTGAAGTTCTGGTTTAAAGCGACTGTAAACTGTGCTATGATTGAGTTACATGGTAACTTTATACGAAAGGTGGGTTAGTATATGACTAAGTTACAAAACGGTAGGAACAAGGTCGTTAGCTAATAAATAGAACTTCAGGAATTTAGGACCTATCAGTTAGTAAATGGTCTACAAAGATTAAAATTATTCCAAAATTACTGTTCTTTGGGGATCGTGGGCTAATTAGAACTTTGGGTTGTACCATTGTATCACGCTGGTGTCCGCAACTCCACGTCCAAAGCGCGTATTTTGACATTTGTCCGTATAGGTATTGCACTTTTGTAGGAAACAGCTGATATTTTTTAAATTACCGATGAACAATTTCTATATGGAGGGGTTCAGAATGATGTGCTGAGTATGTGGTTTTCGTGGCAGTGTCCCTTCCATTCCGTATACAAACATATAATAATCATTGTAAAAACGGGAAAAAGGACACCTTTTTTGCGACTTTTTTATTTTCTTCGAATGTGAGCGTTTGGTGGCAACATAATTATGATTACTACCTCCGAAAACGACAATAAAGTCTTTCATCTTCCAGTTATCCTCGTATAAAATAAGTAGGGAACCCACACATAATTCAAGGAAATGTAGGTAACGAAATGTTAATTTGCTCTTCACGAGGCGCGACGCCCGACTCCAAATAAAACAGATGAATCATTTGCGCGCTGAGAGTCTATCAAAATCTATCTATTTAATTTTATATCCGTTCAAATGTCAGTGTTGTATCGAAGATAGCCCAGTCTAGTCTTATACGTTACTAACCTAATGTAGTAACTCAGAGATGAAATGAAATAACATCAGGAATGTGAAAGTGAGTTTTTTTTTATCAAGACTTAATTAACGGCTCAAATATTGTCAGACAATCGGGACTTCAGGAGCGAGTTTATATGTATGCCATGGTGGTGTGCTGTTTTCTAGTAAACTTCAAATCTACGACGTTTCTCGCGTAAGAACGAGAAAGAAGGATTTTTGATAAGTCGAGATGACTGGAATTCTGAAATAAAGTAGATATAAGCATAAACCTAAGGGTATACGCAGGTGTCCACCAAGTGTTAAGTTATCTTTATACCATCTTAAACAATTTATAAGCAAATTAATATTCATTTTGAAGTAAACTTGATGTCAAACTAAGTACAACGTCATAGTTAGGTCACTAAGACAAAGTACCTGTAATACGACGAGTAAAGTACTCACGTAGTGACAGTAGTACGCTTATGGCACTAGAGCAGTAGAACAGCCCATCTCACATCAGCTGACGTGCAGCGTGCTTCGGTTTAAAAGTAACGGAACCCGAGAATTTTATGACTTCACCTCCTGAAAGCTGAAAATGTAAACAATAGCGCAACGGAATTTCGGATTTTCAATAAAGGAATTTGAAACAGACAAAGCAGGCACAAAAATTTGCTCTATTGAACATTCACAGAGAATACCCAAAAAGGAATTATGATGACTTTTCACGTCAGCCAATATCCGGCTCACGGCGAATTTATGCCCCTTTGTCGTGGTGAAACTACCAGCCCGATGTGTAGTGACGCCTCTTGGGAAGAACCTATATATACATAGTTAATCGCAGTCTGTTGTGTAAAAGCTCGTGATTTTACTACACACATATTTTTAATCTGTACTCCACAAGCAATTGCAGTTATTCTTTAAAAGAATTATTTTTTTTATGAAAATTCCAGAAAGGTTAACAAAATTTTTGCATAGTTTTCACGCGAAATCGTTCTGATCCGCAAGGGAATTCTATACAGCAGTTGTAAAATGTAACGTTGTCATTAGTTATTCTTTTATCATTATCAAGTGACTCACATAAATATGTACGTACCTACTAAATTAATGTACAAAGTATCCCTTGATAATTGTGGTGTGGCAGGGTATGATTTGGGTAAATTAATACACCTACATCCTGCATAATAATCATCAAAACATAGGACTACGCCAAAAGCTACAAAACGTTGCGTGCTAAGTACATAATAATATACATGTTTGCGCGCAGCATGTTACATCATATTATAATTGTACAAATGTTCAATGTACGCCATTAACGGTACCAAGTCAACACTGTACTAATATTAAGATCCGAATTCCAAACGGAAACATAACTTATGTAACTACATTACTACATACTTACGTATTATGTATGAACCCATTTACTCGTTATCCAATTAATTATGAATACGAACCAACTTCTGTTACTGATTACGCGCGTCGAGTAATTCAATTACAAGCAACTTCTCTATCCTCGCGAAAAACCCAGAGACGATAAACAAGCGGCGAACAAACTCGTGAAGTCAAATTGAGTTTGGCAGAAGCTAGTATAGCCTTGTCGAAACCCGACACAAAAAATTTAATGAGAATAAGGCTGGCGCACCACTCGGCAATCTTGGCTGGTCAGTATAACAGCGAGAGTACTAAGTACACTCCAATACGTTTGTTGTTGAGTTTCTGCATTCGTTCAGACCGCAAAGTAAATTAATAAAGTATCTAGAGTCGTTTGACTTTCGCCGGCGTTTATCCTTTGAACAGTATCAAATTTGAAAATTAACAGACAGACACTGATTGGATAGAAGGTAAGTCGTTTGATGTATGCAATGCTTTCTCCGTTTTCGTGGTATTTTATTTTTGTCGACGCGTGGTATGTACCGCACACAGAATATTTTTAAACAACGTGCAACGGTAGCTTTAAAATGACACCGATTGTACCAAGTTGAGAGATAGGCAAAATTTTATTCCAGCTAAAACAAACACCCTGTATGCTGATGTCAGCAGTTTGTTTTCACAGCGCGTATGAGTGCAAATAAGTGGAATATTTTCCCATTTCATCACTTCACCAAGCTACAGGAAAATAAACAGTTGAATTTGTTTTTTTTTCTTTCATTCCCGAGGATCTCTAGCGGATTCGGAAAATAGCCTCAGAAGTTTTGAATTGTTTGGACAGGCACTTATATTCTGAGGTCCTTCGTCTAGTTCATCGTAAAATAATAAAGGCTGAATGCGTAAATTCACCTTTTTGAATGATTGATATTTCCTATTTTTCCTATTTTTTTTTTATATTGTTATTTCCTTAGATTCGTAGTAACACGCACATCCATTTATTGCTCGCTGTAGTAAGATAGCTCTATTTAGAAACACATGGGCGATTATAGGTATTGTACAAGTTTTATACATATATATGAGTATGGCAAAGGTTTGCAGAAGTAATACTTTTAAAATAGAAAATAGTTTTAGCTTTTTACACGATAAGGTTTTTGTTGAATCAGTAAACGTAGTGTAACACTAACATTAATTAGTGTAAGGGCTTGATGCTGTATCCATTTGTTACTACTTCTTACCGAAGTAAGTACGGCGCTCCGAGTTCACCCCGACGTGACATAAATACAGACTAAAGGAGCCGCAAATACTTGTGTATCATAAATCTTCCACTCTCAAAAGCTTATCTTGCTAGCGCCAAGAAAATAGAGATTTTTTAACTTACTTCAAAAAATGGAGCAAATTCTCAATTCGACTCGTATGTTGTTTTGTTAAACTTTATTCTGCTTTGTATGTGCCCCATACCTCCGGCATGTCCCATCAAAATTGGATGGTAAATTTGCATTGGAAAAGGCATTCAGTGTAGTCACATATTAATTAGGCCAAGATCCCAGAAAGATCTTTGGAGATAGACAATAGAATTCCTCAAACGATCAGTACCTAATGCACATGTTGTGATTTACTTATTGTATTAGTAATAAGGATATCAAAGTAGATTAAAGAAAATTGCTGTTGGGATAATAGTTCGAAGACCTTCTCATCAACAAACTGACAGTACCTAGAACCACATAATGTGAGAGGGGTAAGAATTTCATCCATATCACTAGTTCATATCACTAAGTTTTGAACGTTCTCGGAATGGTAAAGGCTTCAATTGAGAAAATTTACCACTAGTATTAAGTAGGTATTAATGAAATAGGTACTTTTCTAAATGTTGAGTATGAATGTAGATGGCCATAAGAGTAGAAGAAAACCAAAGAAGCGATGGATGGACTGTGTGAAGGAGGATATGGCTAGAAAGGAGTGACTGCTGAGATGACGAGTAATAGAGAAGTATGGAAGAAGAAGACATGCCGCGCCGACCCCAAATAAATTGGGATAAGGGCAGGCGAATGATGAGATACCTTTCTAAAGTTTCACACAATTTGCTTCAGTACAATGAATGTTGGAGATTTGCAAATGAGAATGAAACATGGCGACAAACTGTGTTTCTCTTCGAATCATTTTCACAATAACTTGTCAGCCTCATTAGTCGAACATCCAATTAATGAAGTTTTAGCCTAGTTTCAGAATGCTCAACATCTGTCAAGCAGTTCTGGAGAGGAGGAACGAACGAGTAGAGAAGGCGGTCACGATCGGAACACTAAAGTAGTCACTCGGGCTTTCAACAATTCTTAAATGCAGTCTATCTACAGTTTAAAATGATTTATATTGCCTCTTTTGATCAGTTTCCGGCTTACTGAACCGGAAATTAATCAAAGTATTGTTTTACAATTTTGGCTTTTACAAACCTCAATGAATATAAAAGAATTCATGTTAAACGGAAACTTTGAAAAATTACTGGGTTAAAATTAAAGTTAAAAATCTACGTTATTTTCCGGGTAGAATGTCCGGAAAAAAGATCAAAGTATTTTTTTTTAACTTTTAAGCCTGTCAACCTTCGCCTGTGGCATGAGCCTCCGATCGCCTTAAGTAACTTTCTTATGGGTATGTAGGAGCCATTTAATAGGAGAAAGCTTCTCGTTGTACCAGAATCAAGTCAAGAGCAATGTGCCTGCTAAAAGTTACGGGTACTGAACGGTTAAAAACATCCTGTAATGTTGAAATCTTAGTGTCTTACTTTATATATTAACTGAAAAATAACGTATAATTAGAAGAATATACTTGTTACAGCTTCTTTGAATAAAATCGAAAGCTTCATCATCCATTCTAAACAGTTTCAGCAAAAGAAATTTAATAGTGAATAAAAAGTTATGTGAAATTTTTAGTTTGTAACACGATTTGTTTTGCATTTTTATTGTTTGTTCGGCCAAGGCTTGAAACTTTTTAGTCATATTAATATGTAGATACGATCGACTCAACTTTTTTTTTGTAATAAACTGAATAAAGTTTGTTCAGTTTTTATTATTCAAATCAAGGTTTATCTAATTAGGTATTTCATCTCTCTCAGGATTATTATAATAAAAACTTGAGCACGAAATCAAAAATAACGCGGAGGACTTAAATTAATCTTATTATGAAGTTAATTTATGTTTTAAGGCTAGGTATTACCTAGTGTGCTATATGTACCAAGCACACTTAAATGTCCTTCTCAATATACGGACATAGCTGACATACCTATGTAGGTCCTGTCAGCGAAATTAATAGTTTAGCAAATCGACACCCGCGTCACCACGTCAATTTGCCGTGTTATACCCAACTAAGTTCTCGCCCGCGTGGCCTACTTGAAACAAATGATTTTTTTTTGCCAGAAACAAACCTTATAAGCGCTCTCACTCCCTCTCACTGAACATACGATCTGAAAATATCCCAAACAAAGCAATAAGGACCAAGTTCTCCGTTACACAGAACTAAACTCTGGGATGAGAGTATGTTGGGTATGTTGTTCAAACTCAAATTCAAACCCAAAGCATTTATTTCAATTAGACCATTACAGGCACTTTTGAATGTCAAAACACAAAAAAATAAACTAAGCTACAGTCCCAGTCACAGGGCATAATAACTTTTGAAAGTACTGTAGTTTTTGTAGTTGTGATTTTTACTTTGGCAGTCAATTTATTTATCAATAATTTTCCCTCACATAACATAAAAAAAGCTGGTTCATACATTTTAACCGTGTAGGTATTGCACTTTTGTAGGTAACAGCTGTTTTTGTTTTTAATAACCGACGAAAAATTTCTGTGGACCCCCCCGTCCAGAATGTTGTACTGAGTATTTGGTTTACGTTTTCGCGTCGCTGTCCCTTCCACCCCGTATACCTTCATAGGTACATATGTCAGCTTTAAACCAGCCTAGTCACGTTGTGTTACAGTAGATCCGTTACAGAGAATAGTCGGCACGTCTTGTCTATGAGATACCTTTGTGCGCGCCACGTGAGTTATGCTGTACCGCGAACAAACAACGCGAATGATGCTCTAGTTTCAATACAAACCCACCCACTTTGCATATATTATGAAGTTGAAGATTTCACAGAAGTTTCCGTACCTACCTCATTTTCATATTCCCGTTGCGTTGGTATTCTAAGAGGCCGCTATAGTATAACCGGGCGATATTATCCTGGTACTATCTTGTGATGAGAAAAGTATCTACCTGACAGTTTCAGGAAAAACTAGGCAGGTTTTTGAGAACATTCCTTCGCATCTGTAACGAGTGTTCTGATGGTTAGTTGATCGATAATTGAGATTCCATTAATTCTCCGTTGCAGTAGATTATCCAATAAGCGACATACAACTGTCTCACAACTCGCTCGCAACAAACACGCTCTTGTGAGAAAACTTATTTTCTTAGAACAATAAAATCTATTCAAAACTTCTCTCTTTATCAGCTCTCGATCAACCAGTTCAAGATCATTTGCGAATCGATCCAAATTTCTCATTTAAACTACAGTCAACAAACTTAATGTTTCTATGAATCTTAGTTCTCGGAAATACGCATTACATTACATTTAGACGACTATTAAGTTAATTTAGACTATTTGGAAGCGTGCGCTTTTGGTATTTATTACCATCTTTGTGTGTTGTTCTCGGTCGTGTATCTAAGCGGTGTATCTCTGGAATTAATATGTGAATCTTGAGAAATTCTAACAGAAAACGTTGTAAGACTTACAAACGGAAAAGTAAAATGATCACCTATTTAAGATTCCCACTCAAGTTACGCAAATCTTCTGCTTCTGTGTTTGCCAAGAGCGTAAAAAAAAACTACTAATTTAATGCTTTTAATTTATAGGTTGTTTTGCATCGGAAGTAATAATGTCCCAGTGCAAAGCACGTCTTAAGATATAATTATTTTAGATCATAAATCTTAATAAAATACGACTATATGAAATGTTAGCTCCTCAATGTTCCTCTATTTCTTTATCTGGAATACTCCGCCTTGGGGACTTCAGTCCCACACGGAGGACGCAGGTATAATTAAAATAACGCAAACCTCGTTGACTCTCGTCTCCCGACTTGCCTTTTCATTACGTTTCGTGCAAAGAATGTCTAATTAATGAAGCCTGCGGAAATAAAAGGGTTGTCTTCACATTACCGTCACTTCACTGCTTGAATGAATGCTAGCCTAGTATTTTTTGGTGGGTTTTCAATGTATTATTAAAGATATTATGGTATCACCGGAGGAGCTCGTGGCTAAATAATAACAGCCACTCGGCTCAATCTTCAGGTTAAGCTGCGCTTGCCTAGGTTGGTCTGTGGAGGGGTGACCACCCATAATACACCGAGTTTCCTCCGTGCCTCGGAAAGCACGTTAAGCCGTTAGTCCCAGCTGCCATTTGTAGATCTTTGACAGTCGGTACAGGTAGTCAGTGGCCCGAAAGTCTGTCAATCAGTCTTACCAAGGGGTACCGTATTACCCAGTATTAAGTGGGTTGTGGTGGTCAGATAGGCAGTCGCTCCATGTAAAATACTGGTATTCAGCTGCATCCGGTTGGACTGGAAGTCGACCCCAATATAGCTGGGAAAAGGGTAGGTAGATGATGATGACGGTATCACCGGATGTGCGAAATTACTTTATTGATATTAAAGCACAGCCGTATTTCGTTTTTAATGTGACTGTACTACGTGACAGCTATGTCGAGGCGAAAGACAATACATCGAAACCAAGAAAAATCTCGAGTCGACGTAACGGGTGTTAGAATGATTCACTGTTACGTCACTTCACATGGGTAGGTATATTCCTACGTTAAATAAATAGAATGGAGTTGTATGTTTAGTAGAATATACTTAAGGGGATAATTAGTTTACTCATGTTTACTTAGTAATTCATTTACAGATGTGTGAACTATTTTCCGATCGAATTGAATAATACTTGGGTTAGAAATTCTACGCATGGATGCCAGGCTTGATTAGTATAAGCTTCGGCAATCATGGTATATCTTTGGAAATATGAGATCTAATAGTATTGACCTGTTCTTCTTATTCTTTCATATAGTTACTCGGCAACGTTAATACGTTAATACGTTTTTGACAGTCTTCTTAATTTACCGTGTGGTTAGTGCCTAACCTGGTGTCAGAGTTTTTATGCCGGCCATGGGCCTCAGACTTGGCTTTACATGCCGTCGAGAAATATCTCTCAGGCCCTAGTAGTAGTAGTAGGTTTTGACAGTAAAAACGTAGGTGTATAGACACTTTGGACACTCCAGCAAGTCGGCCATGGTCAGTCGATGGTGGAGCCCCGTATTCACGTTTAGCTGCAACAACCATGAAAGTACATGCCTATTATGAATCACCATGGTGGTGGTAAAATCTTTTCAAAACTTTTAACTAACATAAATCAGACGAAGTGCAACCAAAGTGAAGACTTCATAAGTGCGCAATGAATGCACTACAATGCGTTGAAAAACCAAACAAAGCAGCTTTGCATCTGTGGGGGGTCACACTGTGGTGCGACGTTCGTGTTAATTCGGAAACATGAAGATTACCGAAGCGCACACTCTTTCTGGTTCTATTACTCTAAATATGTACATTAAATTCAAGATTTTACAGTATTTTCCAGTAACGTGTTTTTTCAATATTCTCACTTTGGTTTTCTATAGGCTGATAAGCTCTCAGAGTTCAAAGATTTTTTTTAAGGATATAACCGTCGGGACCAATGATAAATGATCATGAATTGCATTCTATTTGCTTTCGTTCATAAATTTCTTCTTAGCGTACTTAAAACAAAGATTTACTAACAGGTTTTAGTTTAAGAGCGTTTACGTCTATCGCGCGAAGTCAAGTTTAGGTAATTCAATGCATTTTTTACACACACAGAAGCGCGTGTGCCTGTGTGTATAGCGCTGGCGCGCTCTCGCGCGCTATAGTCAAACTAACCCACTATGATCCGTTCGAGTGCAATTGTTGTAGTAAAATTTAATTTGAATTTGAATTTGAACGCACACGGATTACTAAAGTACGAGTGCATAAAATAAGTATTCAATAATATATTGCAAGTATAGCTATAATTATGATTAATATTAAAGTCGTTTTTTAGTTATTCAAACATGAATTTGTTGATCTAAACTTTAGAAAGAAACCGAACTTCGTTAATTATTATTGATTTGTGACTGATTAATAAATATTTCTTATTCTATTCAAATAAATCACTTTATACGGATTTACTTACGTTTATTTTATATTATATTTTAACCTGACGCGATGTTCCTCTTAGTGACACCTCTTATGAGGGAAATACAATAGGTTGGCGTTAACTTTAAAAACAATTTATGTTCTTATTTACAAAAAAAATAAGTAAAAGTTTTAATAAATAAAATTCGTATGTAAAAAAATTGGGTAGATATTGGTTGTCACTAAAAATATTGTCAGTCATCAAAAATAATAATAAAAAAATTTAATCATCAAAGTACCAAGATTTTTTAATCACACTATAAACGTCCGCTATCCTTCCAAGTACGACTAAGGTCAACTCGGGTCAGGCAGAGCGCCGAGCGACATGTCCTCTCTCTAGAAAGCCTCGCGGCGGTCTGATTTGAAATTGCTCGCGCGCAGTAATTTATAGTAGTTTTCAAATATTTATAGAAAAATAATCACTGTAAATTATTTGAAATTTTAAATTGGATGTTTTAAAGCATATGTTCTTCTATTATATTATGCTATTATTATATTAAATCAAGTAAGATATATCGGTGAAAAAATCATTTTAATTCCTTAATATTTCACATTGTTTGAACTTTAATTTCTTATATAAAGAAACCTAAATCAAAAAATTTTCTTCTCCAACTATATTCCTTAGGATCTTAGCAATAGGTAAAAAAAAAATCTAATTAGGTTTGCCAGTGGTTTCCTATAATTAGAGCGTCGAAACTGACGCTAAAAGGGAAATTAAGAAAACCTCTGTTGAGTTATCTTTATACAATTTACCAATACTCTATTAATTGAAATATTTTTCTCTCCAACTATTGAGACAACGAAATTTCCTAAAGTTATTAGTAATTATCATTTTTGTAAAATAAAGGGTTGATGGTATTAAAGGGTTTGAAAAGTACTGTTTTGGAGTCAAACAGCGCATGGACGGCGTAAACGCTCTTAAATTAACAGTAAGTCAGTTTATTAGTATATTATTTGAAGAGGATGTTAGGAATATGCTTCGACTTCGCGTTCCCATGTAATGTTCCCTGATGATGCCAAAAGAATACGCGGTCACGTGAGCGAAGCCACGGTCACAGCTAGTATTTTTTAAGAGCTATCGATAGGAACCACACTCAATGATATATGTACATACCTAAGTAGGTATATTTATCAACCCTCAATTACATGTATGGACCCACCTCTAATTTTATTTTTTTCATAATTTCACATCATATCTGTGTAGCGGTTTATAGAAGGCACCTACTTTCCTTTCAACTGTGGTGTGGTGTTAACAGTCTCGGAGAAAAATGGCTGTGAAATACAGACAGACAAACAGACGGACTGGACGAGTCCATAATTTATTTATTTATTTAATTTATTTATTTGGTACACCAACAGCATTACATACTAAACATTTACAGGAGACAATAAAAAATATATATAAAAGTACTGGTATGTATGCGTATAACAGGTATACGCAGCATTCGCCATAGTAACAACAACATAAAGTTCTCTAATCCTAATACTAATATACGTCTTACCATGTGAATACAATATAAATTTTACTTAAAACTAAATGAAGTGAAATGAATTATGATGATATGTATTATGAATGCGATACCTAAAGATTTTTATTTTCATTTGTGTTAGTAACTAGTTGGGCGGAAGTTAATTGTTTAAAGGCAAATAAAATAATCTACTCTTCTCTCTCTCTAACTGATCTTCTAAACTTGTTGAGCGTAACACCAAATAAATCGGTTTCCAGTGATATGCAGGAGCTATTGTAGTTTCTACATATTCATAGCAAGGGAGCGTTAAGTTGATTTGCGGAGAGGAATATGGAACAGTTTGGTGATGGGATATCTGGGAGGTTTTGAAGGAACTGCATATGGAATGCGCTCAACTAAATCGCTGCATTTTACGATTCCATTGACGATTTTATACAGGAAAATAAGATCGTGCGAATGGCGACGGTCTAAATATGGTTGTAATGGTTCCGTTTTTGCCATTTTTCAACGGAGCCCTAAAATAGCATGAATATCAGCTATCGGCAGCGAGCGCTGAATTTTCCCCAGCACAGCCACCACATTTTTCACACTTGTTATACCCGTTTGAAATAAAATCGATTGAAGTGTACCTACAGGGTGTTGTAACCTGCTTTTGTGAGACCGGTACGCGGTAGTTCGTTCGTTAATATATTGAAAGTTGCTGTAGGAGAGCCCCAAGAAATTTAGATATTAAGAGCGTTTACGCCGTCCATGCGCTGTTTGACTCCAAAACAGTACTTTTCAAACCCTTTAATACCATCAACCCTTTATTTTACAAAAATGATAATTACTAATAACTTTAGGAAATTTCGTTGTCTCAATAGTTGGAGAGAAAAATATTTCAATTAATAGAGTATTGGTAAATTGTATCAAGATAACTCAACAGAGGTTTTCTTAATTTCCCTTTTAGCGTCAGTTTCGACGCTCTAATTATAGGAAACCACTGGCAAACCTAATTAGTTTTTTTTTTTTACCTATTGCTAAGATCCTAAGGAATATAGTTGGAGAAGAAAATTTTTTGATTTAGGTTTCTTTATATAAGAAATTAAAGTTCAAACAATGTGAAATATTAAGGAATTAAAATGATTTTTTCACCGATATATCTTACTTGATTTAATATAATAATAGCATAATATAATAGAAGAACATATGCTTTAAAACATCCAATTTAAAATTTAAAATAATTTACAGTGATTATTTTTCTATAAATATTTGAAAACTACTATAAATCACTGCGCGCGAGCAATTTCAAATCAGACCGCCGCGAGGCTTTCTAGAGAGAGGACATGTCGCTCGACGCTCTGCCTGACCCGAGTTGACCTTAGTCGTACTTGGAAGGATAGCGGACGTTTATAGTGTGATTAAAAAATCTTGGTACTTTGATGATTAATTTTTTTAATTATTATTTTTGATGACTGACAATATTTTTAGTGACAACCAATATCTACCCAATTTTTTGCATACGAATTTTATTTATTAAAACTTTTACTTATTTTTTTGTAAATAAGAACATAAATTGTTTTTAAAGTTAACGCCAACCTATTGTATTTCCCTCATAAGAGGTGTCACTAAGAGGAACATCGCGTCAGGTTAAAATATAATATAAAATAAACGTAAGTAAATCCGTATAAAGTGATTTATTTGAATAGAATAAGAAATATTTATTAATCAGTCACAAATCAATAATAATTAACGAAGTTCGGTTTCTTTCTAAAGTTTAGATCAACAAATTCATGTTTGAATAACTAAAAAACGACTTTAATATTAATCAAAATTATAGCTATACTTGCAATATATTATTGAATACTTATTTTATGCACTCGTACTTTAGTAATCCGTGTACGTTCAAATTCAAATTCAAATTAAATTTTACTACAACAATTGCACTCGAACGGATCATAGTGGGTTAGTTTGACTATAGCGCGCGAGAGCGCGCCAGCGCTATACACACAGGCACGCGCGCTTCTGTGTGTGTAAAAAATGCATTGAATTACCTAAACTTGACTTCGCGCGATAGACGTAAACGCTCTTAACATAATTTATTTCATGCGGATCGCCTTTACGACTTTTTCCCAATCACCTCTGTGTACTTTGCAATTTCATTTACGTTATTCGATGGTGGATTGATGTATTTTGTTGTTATGTTAGTTGCAGAGTCGACATGCAATTTTTAATTACATTTTAATGAAAACCAAACTCTCTTTTTGCTCATAGAGGCGAGGCCTGAGTCCCAGCTGTGGGAAATTTTAAGGCTGATTATGCGTATGCCATGCTTTCTTTTATAATACCTATACATTGTATCTGTATAACATACACCGAGGAGTTTTAAGAAAAAAATTGTCAAATAATGTGATTTTTCTCGACTTTTGGTGGTGGGCGTTAATGACTGCGACACAGTTTTATACTAATGTAGTTGATATCGAACACAGAGTGTCTGTAAACTGAATTTTTCGTTTAAAAAAAATATATATTATTAAATTTATTAATAACACTTTTTCTTATCTTGAAACTGCCATACCTAAGAAACCTAAGAAAGAAAATAAATAAATTATAAGCCAAAATTTTATAAAAAGCTAATTCCATTAAATCAGTACAGTTCAAAGGTAAACAAAAGGCATTTGGGGAACGTCGAAGCGGCACTGAAAACACTGAAGTCAATTTTGTTCTTTATAAACTACGTTAATAAACTTCATTCGGCTTAAAAAAGTCACCTGCTTTATATACCTACCTACTTTAAGAACAGGAGAAACTTTTATTACTTTATTTTAACTTTTTAATTATCCTTTGAGGCACTCTTCGTTGCTTTTTATCTATTCTTGCAACGATTCAGTAACTGGGTTGTGGAGGTCAGATAGGCAGTAAAATACTGGTATTAAGTTGCATCCGGTTAGACTGGAAGCCGACTCCACAAAATTGGGAAAAGGTTAGGCAGATAAGATTATGATCTATTCTTCTTATTCGTGGTGTGCAATACAGCTGCCGATTGATACTTATACTAGCTAGCTTTGTCAAAGTCAATTCATTTATTTCAATCAGGCCATTGAAAGGCACTTTGAACGTCAAACTTTAAAACAAAGGAAATAGAATTGATTCAATTTGTACGACCCCTTTGTCTTTGATATCTTAGATATAAAATGTTATAGATAAAAACATTTCAAACCAATCATTTATGAACTGTTATTCGAGTTAATGGAACAAACAAATTGAACTTACTGTCAATCTCCTGCGACTACTTTTACTACATTGGGAAACAGTAAACTATAGACATACGACACATAACTATAGGCATTTGGTATATCGTAACTTACGGTAGTATCTATATGCTCTTGGGATATAACCAGTCAATATTGTTCATGTATCAACACAGTAACAGACTGTAATTCATAAACCGTGAACATTAGTTACAGCACCTGCAGCTATTGGATATATCTACATGCAGTATATTGAATTTCTGTTACCAATATCATTAGACTAATTAACCATAACACAATTACATCGCAGTAAACCTCCAGAGCTTTACTGACTCAGCAAGAAATACCCGCAAACGCATTACCATTTACATAAGACGTCTAGTTTTTATTTAAAATTCATAGTTATGCTCTTGTGTAAAGGAGTAGGTAATAACGAGTTTACTCGTAGTTTTACTTTAATATAGCACGCCATTTAAAATCTAAGAGATGAGAACATTTAGGCACACAATCCTGCAATTTATCTGTAAGTGTGAACTTTATGGCGAATAAATTACCTACAAAGAAAAGTACTCTCATTTGGAACGCCCTGAATTCCCACGGGGGCCATCCGACGCAGCACTCAAGGGGTAAATAACGGCGGAGATAGCGTCGAAATCTGGACGGAACCGTATCCCTGGGGATTTACCAACAAACTCCCTGTTTATAGCAATGTACATATGGCCCGGAAAAAAGCCAAGCACCCTCTACACATTAAGGGCCCTTTAGTACAAGATAGCGATGGCAAAGCCTTAAAGTAAATCTCACTTAAAGTGACGCAAACTAATACAATCAAGAGAATAGAACGTTACACTAAATTGTCTTATTTGGTGAGTGAGAGTAGAATAAATCTACAGGTTGACAAAAAGAGTTATTCTGGGTTTATTTTACAGCTGACATAAATGAAACTAGCGAATCCCTGCAGGTTACGAAACAACACTAATGAGGTTTTTTTGTAACAAAACTACTGCTGAACATTTCTTATTACACACATCAAAAGTGTCTAGGGATCAAGCATTTTTATGCGGATTTCTTGAGATTGAGATGTGGCTTTGTAATAAATTTATGATTTTATAAATTTATATGGATCCTTTTTGGTGCATTTCATAATTTGAATCAGGAACTCTCAATCAAATTCGAGTAAAAGATGAAAATAAGCTGTCAATATTTTCCCTATAAAAACATACAACGCATTGAAGACATTATTAGTGCTACTGTTTCCCTACTACTGATTAAAACCAACGTTATTATGGAGCGGCGACGTCATTTAAGCAGGGAAGAAATGCTCAGAGCCGTGGGAATGATAGAAGCTGGTTCCCGGCAACGTACTGTGGCTTTAGCTCTGAATACAAGTCAGAGTGTTATCAGTCGACTTTGGACACGTTACCGAAGCACTGGTACCGTGGCTGAGCGCCATGGAGGACGGTATCGCTGCACCACACGGAGACAAGACCGATACATTCAAATCTTAACTCGAAGAGCTCCAACAATAACCGCCATGATGTTAGCCGTGAGGCTTCATCACTCTTCAGGGAACTTAATTAGCGACCAAACAGTCAGAAACCGCTTGCATGAAGTGAACCTTCATTCCCGAAGACCGCTACGGGTACCACCTATAGCAATGCACAATCGTAGGATTCGATATCAATGGGCTCTTGAACACAGAAATTGGGCAGAAGAACAATGGCGTTTCGTGTGCTTTTCTGATGAGTCTCGTTTTGGTATGAGACCGGATACAAGACGTATACGACACTGGAGAACCCCTGGACGCCAACAGCGATTAAAATCCTGCCAGGAAGTCCATCCTTATAGTGGTGGAACCATCATGGTATGGGCGGGTATTTGGATCGGCGGAAGAACTGAGTTGATTTGGATCAGAGGCAACCTCAACGCTCAAATTTATGCTGAGACGATTGTATCAGACGTCATCGTTCCTCTACAAGTGCAAATCGGTCCCTTATTTCAGTTAATGCATGATAATGCACGACCGCACACCGCAAGAGTTGTAAGACAGACTCTCGCCGCAGCTAACATCAATGTCCTGCCCTGGCCTGCTCAGTCGCCAGACTTGAACCCGATTGAGCATGCATGGGATATGCTACAGAGAAGAGCTCTGCCGAATATGGAGGGTATCCAGTCGCAAGAAGACCTTTTTTTGTTGTTGCAACGAACATGGGCGGCCATTCCACAGCGTGATTTGGATGAACTCATTTTGAGTATGCCAAACCGACGTTCTTGTGTTGTTAGTGTTCGCGGTAGAAACACGGATTATTAATTGTTTAAGTTACCCAATAAAATTTTAAAGAAAACTGTTATTTCAGTCTTTTTTTCGAACTTTAATGTTAGTGGTTCAAATGTCAAAAATCCCTTTATTAGGAAAATGGCAAATTTCTTTATTAATGCAAAGGTGACTTGGTTTATCGTTACTGTGACAAACGAAAACACTTTATTTGATGAATCCTTAAAGAAAATTTTAATTAATATCAATCAGGAGAAAAGTTATTGCAAAAATATATGTTGATCCCTAGATACTTTTGATGTGTGTATTTAACCGAAACAGAAAGCAACTATAAACTACGTTTTGATTGGTACTTAGTAATTAGAGAAGTTTATTACAAAGTCGTAGAAGGCTACACTAAACCTTTTTAGATAGACTCTATAGACTTTGTCATTTGACAATCACTAGAAAAACGTGGCTTTGCCAGAAATTGCGCACAAAAATAATCCTTATTAAACTTTAAACCCAATGACGATGATACGACAATGAACGGCACCCGCATGCATATTTGCATAACTCAGCTGATAGAAGCATAACTTTGAAATCCAATCCAAATCTCGCGATGTGGCTTGGTAGCGGGTTGGGACTTTAATACCGAAGTTACGGTCAGATTAATTCGAAGCCAACCAACATTCTTGTCGACTAGACTGAGATTATTATTAATGTCCTTGTAAACTTCCGCCAATAATTGTTAGATGATCATTATCTATCGGTAACATCGATACTTCAACGTGTAGTAGACATCAAGTCATAAATATAGTGTTATTGGTACATTTCCTGAGATTTCCGCACTTAGATGTTTTGATGGCCAAGTGAAGGTAATACAGGTCCTGAAGCAGTATAAAATACTTATCTTTACCGAAAAGAAATTAAAACATTCATGGCTCTGTTATGTTTAGTTTATGACTGCGTCCAGGGATATACAAATTTATTGCGTAATTGTAGTTTTATTAACTTTTATGAAGAGTGGTGCTACGTTGATGCAGCACAGACGTCGTTAAAGCAGATGATCAGCTTATGTCATAAAAAAAAAATCAGGCCAATATGTAAATCAATTTAAAAATCGACTAGACAAACATGTAATTATCATAGTGCAAGAAGAAAATCTAGTGGGGAACAACAGGATACAGGCAGACATCAGTTGTCTCAACTGCCTGCCCGATAGTGAAAAAATAAAAGGAGAAATTCAGAACGTAAAGGTTTAATTAAATAGGTACTTATTTTTAATTTCAGCTTAACGTAAACTCAACAGTCAAGTTAAGAGTTTATGTAATTCGAAAAACGTTTGAGACTGGATGAACATCCCTAATCCTGATCTCCGAGTACATCAACCTTTTGCCAAATCTAATTTATTCACATTTAAAACATTTCACGTTTAGAGAGTTCCTTTTTACAGCCAGGGGCGGCAAAACATAAATTAAATTAACACATCCATAAAGGGATACGAAAACAACGAAATACACCTACTAAATACATCGTCACAATCATAATAAATCTGGAGCTAAATGTTCGTAAGAAACACCAGAGTGAATGTATTGCTACGTTAAACATATGATTGTGCGTTGTATATGAGTGTGCCTGCTAAGTGTGTATCTATGTACATACATTATTGTACAGTCACCGAACTCTAAGCTAATCCCGTAATGACGTTATATGATATTGTTATCGTGTTCTCCCAAATATCAATGTGAAAAAAATGCCTGAAACACGTTGATGTATGGAAACTTACTTGTTTCATGTCAAAAGCTAGTAACGAGAAATGAAAAACAAAAATATGTAGGAACACACCGTTGTGTTAAAAAAATAAATTCTGTGTGCCACTGTTCCAGTCTGACAGACATTTTTTTCAGTTGAATTTCTCCAAACAAGGGATTTTTACCTGTAAAGTATGTCATGTTTTTATTTGTTATTGTTGGTTTACCGCAGTTATAAAAGAAATGGTCCTTATAGTCAGTAATGTGAGGAATTTCGCTTTGAGAAACTCGCTTTTTTGTTTATTCAAAAAACCGTAATGATGTTACTTTAGAACACATGTACCAACGGAAACAGCCTACCCTATAATTTTGTTTTTAAAAACAAGCCAAGTGCGAGTCGGGCTCGCCCACGAAGGTTTGAGTAGAAGAACGCCGGAAAAAAACACGTTTCTTGAATGGCCTCTTTAATTTTTTTATCATTTGTTATTATAGCGGCCATAGTAATACACACTCTCAAGTGCCTTCCTATTACGATTCAAAAGAAAGGACAGACAGATAGCGGAACCTTAGTAAAAGGGTCTCATTGAGAGTACTAATGAACACCAAAAAAAAGAACAAACTACCTATTACCCATGTATTTGCTTCAAGTATATACTACAAAAATAATTATTTAAATGTTGAAATCTGAAACAATGCACGCAATTATTCCATAATAAAGGAAAATGAGTGGAAAATTATACCAAAATATGGAAACTCGATGAATGAACCGCAAACAGCTTTGTTTGCCGAATGCAAGCACAAAACGTTTCAGCCTGAAACTCTGAAATGCAGGCCACACACTCGCTTGGCAAAAATTTAATTCATACCGTGCTGTAACGTAAAGAATCAAGGCCGACATACATAGATACCTATTTAGTAAAGTTTTCACTGTACCTGCATACAGCTTTGGTAAAATAAAAACACACTAACTTAGATTTTTGCGAGATAATCTCGTCTGCTTAGCGACCACAACACTTTCATTTTAAATGTTGTTACACCATTTTGACCACGTATTAGCATTAGCTATTTGTACGCTGTCATTGTAAGTTTAAAACGAACGTTTCGCGAAACAGAAATATGAAAAGTTCGAAAGAATATGAGTTTTATAATATTATCAAGAAAAATACAAAGCCTTAAAACGTAATAAATCAATTCTGACTATCATTCTTGCGACGTTATGTCCAATATAAAAAGTTCCGAGACCGGAAGTGGTTATTATAGCTACGGATACGGATGTGGTTATGGGCGATCGTATTGGTTGAGTGTCAAAACCGATATGTCATAAATTTTATTATAGCAAAAACAGCCTGAAACGTTTTCCTTGTTTCTTAAATAAGCCATTATACAGCAAAGAACATTTTACAGTTTCTTTGGAATTATTTAGAAGAACGCCTGTCTAAAGCTTATTGAATGTAAATGTATTCAAAATCCCTGGAGCGTTAAGTACCCGGCAGCAATAATGTTTAAAGCGAAAGATAACTTCTGTCGTAAATGTGATTCAACAGTATTTTCAGCTTCGTTTACCCACTAAATTATTCCTGTCTAAGAACTGCTAACGAGAGTAAATTGCAAATATATGCTGCAGGCTAGGAAACTGATTAGGTACCTTTGATGAGCGCTCTATTCCTTGCACGTAAATACGTAAAACAAAGGAGGTCGCATACAAATTCGACATGATTCAGCTTCATTTGTAGCTAAGACGCTAAGAACCGCAACAACACCGCTGAGTATTCTCGTCACGTGTGGCAATGCAAAAGCTACTTGAGTCCTATCGCGGGAGTATCACCTCAAGTTGTTGATAACAAGCTTAAGGCGGTAAGGCCTGCATTTGCGAAGCAGCTTGATGGCTGAACTGCTTTTATCCTAGAGATTACTTTGAAATTAAAGTGGTTACGGTTTAATATTATAGTTGAAATATAGAAAATGGAAGTAGACAATATACCTGTGCCTATTTAGTTACGATTGCTTACAAAATTACGAATAAGAATATTACCGATCTCGGAATTTTTATAGCTCTTACTTTGCAAGAGGCTTCCCAAAATTGATTGATTGAGCTTTAAAACTTAATAAATGCGGCTCTGACTAAAGAAAAACGGTTTGTCTTTGGAAAGTACATTACAAAGAAAGATCATTTCATAAAAATGGACGCTAGAAAAATAGAGTTGTATTTCTAAGCGCAGACATAATAAAAGCCACCCTAATTTGCCCGCCATTGACCCTTTAGTACAGTGTTTTTCGTAGTTCGGTGGCCCCTACAGCATAACTAGCGTACATAATAACCGATAATTGGTTAAAAGAGGTCTTTGTTTTTCCTTGACTGAAGAGCCATCTGTGTGACCTAACTGGTCACATGACACAGGCCTATAAAACGAAAACAATATTTGCTGCAAGATATTTAAGACCTGATTTTAAATATATATTTTATCTTAATATAATATATTGATCTTTAAACGAAGTTTTTTTTGGGTCATCTCTTGTTTAGGAAATAAAGATAAAACTCGATTTACAAAAAAAAAAACAACTGTATTTTAGGCCTCTACACAAAGAAATTGTCTTTTCTGTTCACTACTACGTACTCTTGAAATTCTACTCTTGAAATTCCAACTCAGCTAGTTCAGATAGTGTAGAATCGATTCCCTCGGAGATTGACTTCTACAGATTTATAGCAATGAGTATAACCGTCATTCGCTAATATGCTTGCTCAGTGTGATAGTAAACGTTAAGCCGCTGGTCCTCTGGTCTCTCTCCAGTCGACTATGACAGACTGTGAAAGTAAAGGAACAGAGAGTGATATATGAGATTAGCCGCTGTGACCGAAAACGGTCAGGAGGACTATATACTAACACACATTACTCACCAGTTAATAGCTCGACGATCTGGCCATCCCCTTATACCAAACACGTTTTCAATATTGCCTTAATTCAATAGAAGTACCTACGTACCTGCAGTAAAATTATTGTGAAGAAGCTTAAAAGAATTAAGATATCCTGAACTACTTAATTTAACTCTACATCAAAATACAGTCCCTGTTGAGTAAGTGAAAAGTGCCTACCAAATTGGTCATAAAAGTAAATATTCAACCAGACAAGCACTTAAAATCCAAAACGATTCATAATAATGAGATCCTTCCTCAAGGCGGAATCTTTTAATGTACTCGAAGCTTACTCAGTTTTAAATAGGCAAGAAAGACTTTCATGAATGTTGTTTGTTACACGTTACACGTTCCAAACTCATTGGGAACAAAGTTTTCTCGCAAAATCAAATGTTCCTGTAAACAATGTTGCGAAACTTAAATTCTGAATTCGAAACACAAAAATATAGCTGTATTTACGAAACGATGTTTCACAAAAATATAAAGATTTAGACGAGCTGCGTCAAAGAATTGCAGAAGCCGCTGAATACATCAACTCAAGAAGATACGCCCGTCTTATTACGCGATCATTTTTAAAGAGATGTAGAGCTTGCATTGCAGCTGAAGGCAGTTTGAACATTTGTTATAAAACTTGGTAAATCTGATTTAATAAAAATTATAACTAAAGAAATCCAACGACTGAATTTTATTTCAAATGCACCTAAAACCAACAAAGTACTTTTTTTCCTCAATTAAGAAGTAGCAATTAGTAAGTGTTATACCATTTTGGAATCTTGACTAAACGCGCCATCTTTTGAAGTTACTTGCCAAAATAGTGTAGTAGTTTTTTTTTTTAGTACAGTCTGTTAAAGTTCGGTGATGTAATTATTTTGAATTCAATGTTGGGCAAAAATCTAACATTTTATTTAAAACTGAGGCAGTTATGTTTTAACTTTTAACTGTAATTTACAGAAGGGTTATTCATGGTTACATCACAGAGAAAAAAACTACCGAAATGTTAATAATGTAGTCACAGGACTTGAAAGATCATCACAGGGTGTCAGTTTTTGAGATTTATTTTTGAATGCTTATAATTTGAAAAGTACATGACCAAGATTTTTTTTTATATTTTTCTAATAGCTGTCACGACTTGGCCTATTGCCCGTTTTCGGCTTGACGTTGATTTCTGGGACACGTTGTATATATATATGTATAGGATATGTGACTGTCTGTCACGTACTCCTAATTATTAAGCAAATATCTTAGTCGATAATTATTTCAAAATAATCACAAAGTATCGGGGCACTTACAAACACATTAAACCTCTATTTGATGGCTTGACAGCCTGACAAGTTACCGTAATTAGTAAAAAACCCGTTCCTTACCTTTTTAGAATTGTAAAACAATATTGGACCACTTGCAAACGCATAAATTCTTTATTTAATGGGAAGCGAAGTAGGGATAAAAGCCGGCTGACAGGCCAAAACTAATATTTCAAAAAATTCTTTAGAAACGATAAAAACACATCCACACACAGGCACAGGCAGGCACAAATCCTTTCCAAGGGCGCTTTTAATGAGAGCAAGAAAAATGGATATAATTATTTTTATTTAGACTCCATCTTGATTTGTAATAAAAACCCAACAACAAAAAACTCCAAAATGTACGTTACGGTACGTACCTAACTTACTTAGTTTACTTGATTTATTATAATGATAATGAAATACGACCCAATAAAATTTGGGAATAAATATAATGACCACCAAAAATAAATTTGTGACCATAATAACCTAAAATATATACCAAACAGCAAAAAAATTAAACCTAAACCAAAAAATTAAAACCAAAAATTACAATGGTTCTAGCTATTTTAGTCACGACTGCACTTTAAATTGTACTATGCAACCAAATTTAGTAAATTGATCACCAAATGTTAATGAGCAATTTATTGCGCTATTTCTACCTAAATACACGGAACTCAATACACATAGGATGCAAGAGCGAGCGAAGCGAGCTCGGGACTTGAGGCACTTCGACTCGGACAGGTTTGGTTAGAAGGGGATGGATCCCCTTAAGACTAGGGTAGACCCTTAGGGTATACTATGATGTAAAAAGTAGTATCAGTCAAATGTAGACTAAACTAAAATTATTTTAATTATACGAGTTTTTATTTCTTAACCTTAAATAAACGCGAAATAGAAAATAGCTATTTAGTTAGTAGTGGTTAATATTAGAGTCATAAAAACCTCAGACTTAAGTAATGATTTTACAATATCATAGGGTCTAATTTTAGGGGTTTATTTACTATTTTTAGATGTGTAATGATTTATCTGGAATAATTTACTTTTATAGGATAAGAATATGTTACATATTAAATGTCATTTCATATTAAAATGCTGTTAAATTTTTGGTGGTCATTAACTATTTTTGGATTAAACAATCATAATTTGGAGTTAATTGCTTTAAGTAGGATCACAAGTTGTAAAATTGTTGGCTCTAATTTCACGCTAAAATGGGGATTTAAATAAAGATTTAAATGTGGTGATCATTAACTATTTTTGGCAATATAAAGTGATTTTTTTGCCGTTACATTTTACCAGATCTGGTGGTTAATTAAACATAAGCCATAAAATGTTTGCAAAAACAAATTTATATGGACGCTTATTTGCATAGTAAGTAATCGCCCACTTTATATGGACTAGACCGAAGTTTCTAGATGATATTGAACACTACTACACATAGAAGATCTCATTAATAGGCTCAAAAAGTAACCTTAATAAGAGTAATAGGTATCAAGTTATTAATAAATTACGGCTCACTAAGCAGTTCTAGGCTGTATTTTAACGAATTTCCTATTTGTAGGATTTAAGTACCTGGATGTTAGCGACGCGCTCATGTTTCTAGATTAATATTTAATGAGTAGTAATAAGAATGTTTAACCTATGTAAGTATAGATGTATGGGCCGCTGGACCCCCACCCAAGACGCCGGCAGTTCAGTCCGTGCGAGCACTGCAAGCGGCTGCGCTTGTACGTGTTTACCTCGTTTGTTAATTTATCCGTGTCTCAACAAAAATATATGTTTCCTGAGCTACTTTCTGGTTTCACTTCGCTGATTACCACCTACAACATCTACAAAGTGGTCAATCGAACCGGATTAATTTCAATTTATGTTTGTCACGCCACCAGTGAAAAGAAAGATGGTGGGCACGCGAAGTACGGTGCGACGCGAGCGCGCGCAACGCAAACTTTTCGAACAACAAAAGGAAGCTCAAGAAACAGATACTGAAGAGTGTCAGTCTTCAACCAGTGCAGCAGCCAAAAATATGGTATTCAAAACACCTGCGGCAGAGCCAAGCGTCAAAACAGAAAATACATTGCCAAGGTCGAAAGGTCATTCCGACACACCATCGGTAAAAGCTCGGAAGGCGCAGTTGCTTTTGGATGCTGCAAAGCAAAAGGCACAGATACGAATGGAGCTCATAGACAGACAACTAGAAGCGGACTTAGCTGAACTAGAGGAAGAAGAAAAATACAGTCCACACGAAGAACGCGCTCACGACGTGGAGCAATGGCTGGAACGGAGTCACCACCACGAATTAATGCAATCGGCCCCCGATCATGGCAACCCCTTGGGCAAGTTGCATTCGCCTGAGACAAAACCAGCCGCGCCTGCTGATGCTGTTCTCTTTACGGCACCAGCAGTACCACCAGGGCTAACCACGTCACCTCAAAAGCCACCGCCTTCAGTGCCACATCTGCCGATGGAGTCGCACTCACACACTGTACCCGCACCGCCACCAACGGCGGAGGCCTCCAGTATGCAAGCGACTATTCAGATACTAGCTGGCGCGTTGAAAGACCTGGCTTCCACGAGTGCACCGAATACCAACCTTATAACTCGATTAAGCACGCCGAAGGATCTTCCAGACTTTTCGGGAGACCCACTGGAATTTTTGCAGTTCAAACAAGCCTACAAAGAGTCAACCGAGCTTTGTAAATTTTCTCCTGAAGAAAACCTGTGGAGGTTGAGAAAGTGTCTCCGTGGGGCTGCCAAAGACGCTGTCGCAGCCTTACTTATTTCTGCAAGTCCACCGTGCAAAATCATGTCAACTTTGGAGTTACGTTTTGGCAATGCTGATCTAATAATATCAAGAATAGTGCATGATATCAAGAAATTGCCCTCAATGTCACAAAACTATCATAATGAAATCGTGCCATTTTCAGTGAAAGTGCAAAACCTTATACAAGCAGTGCGAGCAGTTGGGCGCGAAGAGTACTTACAAGGTATGAGCATTGTTTCAATTATATTGTCCAAGCTGCCTACAACACTGTTATCTAAATGGGCTGATTATAGTTTCCCGCTCATCACTGAAGGACAGAAATCCCGTATGGTCATTTTATCTGATTTCTTGCACGATGAGGCCGTAAAGATATCAGTTACATCTAATATCTATTTTACGAGTCCTCGTACTGACCAAAATAAAAACAATCAGCATAAAAACAAAGATAGTTCCGGCAATCGATCTCAAACCATATTATTGCAAACAGATGATGATACTGTTATCAGTATCATCATCTGTTTGCAATAATATGGTTTTTTTTGCAGTTATCTGCAAATTCTGCCGTACCTCAAAACATAAGTTAACTGAATGTAAACAATTCAAGAAGGCGTTACGTAAAACCAGATGGGAATTCGTAAAACGTAACGGTATTTGTTATAAATGCCTACTTTCGCGCCACGCACGAAACACGTGCTCAGCACCGCCTTGCGATAAGAATAACTGTGGCGAGGGGCATCACAATCTACTTCACTACGTCGGAAACAAGCCGAAAGATGACGCTGGAAGCAGCCAGGTTCCGGAGCCGAAGTCAACGCATGTGCCAACGCCGACAACGACGGGGACGTCGCCGATGTCCTCCGCCGATAGTGCACAAACAGTGACTCATATAAACGCGAGTGAAAACAAAGTGTTACTTAAAGTCGTACCTATACGTATACATAGTGCTAACGGTGTGTTCAGTGCAAACGCCCTCCTTGATGACGGATCGACCGTCTCGCTTATTAGTGCGGGGCTAGCGAAGCGCGCGGGGCTTCGTGGCCGCTCAGAGACGATGCGAATTCGCGGAGCCTGGTCTGATGACGAACTGGTATGTGAAACGACCATCGCGAATGTTACATTATCTGGTATGGACAATAAGATGCATAATATTAAACTTCGATGTGTAGATAAATTAAACTTACCTTTGCAACAACTTTCTGTTGTCGATTGTAATAATTATAAAAACCTGTTTGGAATTAATGATAAGCTATGTAAACATGATGTAAAACCTGAGATTTTAATAGGTCAAGATAACTGTCACTTATTGTTACCTCTCAAAGTTATAGTAGGTAAATTATATGAGCCGTCCGCTACATTGACTCCCCTAGGTTGGTGCATGCACGGTATGTTGCGAAGGCCGCACGCTCGGCACGTGCAGGTCGCCGCCGGCGCCGTCCAGGCGCACGCCACTCTGATGTTGAGCTCGGCAGCTACCACCACTGCGGACAGGAACGAGTGTATACTACGGGAGCTTCACGAGGAGGTGAGGCACTCATTCGCTGTAGACACCTTGGGAGTGTCAGGTAAGCCGAGACAGAATATTAATGATACTCGTGCCGTCGCGCAGCTGGAGAAGTCTCTCGAACTTGTCAACGGTCGCTGGCGTGCAGGTTTGCCTTGGAAGGATGAGGCCTGCACCATGCCCGACACCTATCCTAACGCTCTGAAAAGGTTAAAGGGGATAGAAAGGAAGATGGCGCGTGACGATGGTTTCGCCGACAGATATCGGGAACGTATAAATCATTTATTACAAAATGATTACGCTCACAAGATGGAAAAGCGACTGCCGTCACCCAGGACGTGGTATTTACCCCACTTCGGGGTAGATAACCCCAACAAAAGGTCACTTAGGCTAGTGTTCGATTCTGCCGCTCCAGTTGGTGATAAATGTCTCAATGACTATTTACTCACAGGGCCGGACTTGTTGTCATCTCTGTTTGGTATAATGCTGCGCTTTAGGGAATATTCAATTGCAGTAACCGGTGACATCAAGGACATGTTCCTTAGGGTTAAAATTCGCCCTGAAGATCAACACGCGTTTAGGTTCCTTTGGCGGAACAGCCCTGACGAGCCAGTTGATATTTACATTATGACGTCACTTATTTTCGGCGCTAACTGTTCTCCTTTTATAGCTCAGTTTGTTAAAAATGTAAATGCGCGTCGTTACGAGTCGTCATTACCAGCCGCTGCTAATGCGATATACAAATCTCACTATATGGACGACTATATTGATAGCCTGCCAGATGACACGACGGCGATAGATATGGTTAAAAATATAACCAAGATTCATAGCAGTGGTGGTTTTGAAATCCGTAACTGGACAAGTAATAGCATTGCTGTTTTGGATAGTGTTCCGAAGGATACCTTAGGTACCGCCAGCGTTAGGTTCAAATTTGAACAAGAGTACCATGGCGAGCGCACCTTGGGACTCATCTGGTATCCTGGAGAAGATGAATTAGGTTTTGACGTCTCTCTGAAACGAATACCTGAAAATATTATTTTAAATAAGGATAGGCCAACTAAAAGAATCATGCTGCGAATAGTTATGTCGATTTTTGATGTTTTAGGATTCTTAGCACCATTCACTATTCAGGGCAAAATTATGTTGCAAGATACTTGGCGGTTAAACATAGGCTGGGATGACGTAGTACCCGATAGTATTTACAATAAATGGTGCAAATGGATCGAGTTATTAAAGGATATTAAGCAAATACGTATACCTAGGTGCTATAATAAAACTACTGTGTTACAAGGTGGGAGCGAGACGGGACGAAAACCGGTCTGCGAGCCTGTGAAGACAAGGCCTCCTCCTCCCGCCGCCGCATCCGCGAACCCCGCGCTTGAGTTATCTGCTACGAGACGCTGCTACGAGACTTGTAGACCGCCTACGACAACCGCTACAAGTGCTACGCCGGCAAGTAATAATTATACATGCTTACAACTACATTTATTTTGCGATGCATCTGTTCAAGCCATGTGTTGCGTGGCGTACTGGCGATGGATAGTCAATGGGAATGTTAACGTTGCATTTATAGCAAGTAAATGTCGTGTTGTACCTGTTAAACCCATGACTGTGCCCCGAGCCGAGCTACAGGCGGCGCTGTTGGCTGCACGTTTGGCTGATACCGTTCTGAAAGAACACAGATTAGCGCCCGAACGACGATATTTTTGGTGTGACTCCACCACCGTTTTACAGTGGATTAGAAATAACACACGTAGGTATAAAACGTTCGAAGCGAACCGATTAGGAGAAATTGACGAACTCACGCGTATTTCCGAATGGAGATATGTACCTACCAAATTAAATGTAGCAGATCTTGGTACTCGTGATGAATTTAACCACACAATGTTTCACAGTGAGTGGTTCACAGGGCCTGAATTTTTATACAAAATGGAGTCTTTATGGCCTGCTGACGTCGTGAGCCCCGACATCGGCAGAGACGAAGGGAGCTTAGAGTGTGTAACTGTGATGCATGAGCCTACATGTAACTTACCTGTTCCTGAGCCGCAGCGGTTTTCCTCCTGGCTTCACTTGCTGCGAGCCACGGCCGTCATTCTGAAATTTATTGACAGATGCAAGAGACTTACCGGTGAAGTTGACTGTAATGCGATGGCTCGAGCTGAGATCCTGTTGCTAAAGAAGGCGCAGGAGGAATCGTTCTCCGCCGAAATATCTGCAATCAAAAATGGAAAACACATATCACGAGATAGTAAGTTACTTACCTTGTCACCATATCTAGACGACATTGGTTTACTCCGACTCGGTGGCCGCATCGATGCTGCGTCAGACGTGGACCTAGAAATAAAGAGACCAATTATATTAGATGGAAAACATGACATAACGCGTCTCCTTGTCCGGTTCTTTCACATTAAGGCGGCACACGGGAACCAGGAAATGGTCGTCAATAACCTGAAACAGAAATATTGGATTATTAGAATACGGCCAACAGTTAAAAGGGTGGTTTCGAATTGCATGCTTTGCCGCATAAGGAAATGTAAGCCTCATGTACCCAGAATGGGTGACTTACCTCATGCTCGACTAGCACATCACCAACCACCATTTTCATTTTGTGGCCTGGACTTGTTTGGTCCAATGGAAGTGACTGTGGGCAGAGGAAGGCAGAAGAGATATGGCGCTTTGTTCACCTGCCTCACTATACGAGCGATTCATATCGAGCTTGTTCAATCGCTCACGTCCGACTCATTGATTATGGCGCTACGACGCATGGCAGCACGGCGAGGATGGCCCAGTCATCTATACTCTGACAATGGCACCAACCTAAAAGCAAGCGATAAGGAGCTGAAGCAATCAGAGCAGGCACTTAATATAGATGCTCTCAAGGCCGTCGGCGTGAACAACGCCATGCAGTGGCATTTTATACCGCCCTCCAGTCCTCACTGGGGTGGGGCCTGGGAGAGGCTGATTCGAAGCGTTAAAACATCACTTCGAGTTATAATGAAGGAACGCGCTCCCCGCGAAGAAGTGCTGCTTAGCTTGATGGCGGAAGTGGAGAATATGGTAAACAGTCGTCCGTTGACACACGTCTCCGTGGACCCTGAAAGCTTAGAATCTTTAACTCCTAACCATTTTCTTTTAGGCAGCTCATCCAGCACCCCTATCATTGGGACCTTCGATGATTCCGACATGTTTCTTCGCAAACAATGGAGAAAGTCGCAAGCGTTAGCGGATATGTTTTGGCGTAGATGGGTGAACGAGGTTCTCCCTGACTTACTGCCTCGAAGAAAATGGAACGAGGAGGTGAAACCCTTGCAGGTAGGTGACGTAGTGCTAGTGGCTGATCCTAACAATCCTCGTAGTACCTGGCCAAAGGGCGTTATACAGAAGACATGCCCAGGAAAGGATGGACGAATCAGACTGGTCGAAGTGAAGACTAAGACTGGTGTCTGGAAGCGACCTGCAGCCCGCGTCGCGCGTATTTCACTTGTTGAGGAGTGCTGAGCCAGCACTGGGGGGGGGGAATGTTAGCGACGCGCTCATGTTTCTAGATTAATATTTAATGAGTAGTAATAAGAATGTTTAACCTATGTAAGTATAGATGTATGGGCCGCTGGACCCCCACCCAAGACGCCGGCAGTTGAGTCCGTGCGAGCACTGCAAGCGGGTGCGCTTGTACGTGTTTACCTCGTTTGTAAATTTATCCGTGTCTCAAACAAAAATATAAGTTTCCCGAGCTACTTTCTGGTTTCACTTCGCCGATTACCACCTACAACATCTACACTGGATTACTTAATAAAAATCTTAAATTAATTGACAGCTATAGACTGGGTCTAGAAGCATACTATCTTGGATAAGAGTTCCTTATTTAGAAAAGGTACCTACATATAAAGGCAAGTATTAATGGTAAAGTAATTGACTTCAAACTTATATGATCCGCATATTTAAATCAGAATAATTATTCTTTGAAATGGCTTTAACACGGCCATTTGACCAAGGCCTGCCAAGGTACCAATTTTCATCACAATTCATTTTCCTGAAAGTGTCTGTCTAATATGTAAAAGTATGGCAGCTATACAATTTGTTGGAAACACTCTATCTTATCCGTGAAGGCATTATTGGGTATCGAGTTTGGATTCTATTTATGTAAACCTTCAAGACAACGAGTAGAAAACCTGGGGAAACTTACATAGCGATACAGGGTCGCAGGCAGCGGCACTCAACTCAACTCAACTCAAAGCATTTATTTCAATTAGACCATTACAGGCACTTTTGAATGTCAAAACACAAAAAAATAAACTAAGCTACAGTCCCAGTCACAGGGCATAATAACTTGTGAAAGTACTGTAGTTGCCCATTCGAAAGCGTAGATCTCTATGGAGAAGAATGGGCAAGAAACTCCATGGACACTCTTTTAAATCATTATGTTGTTACAAAGTCTCGGTTACATCATTCATGTCGAGATTAAACATACATGTGAGAACGATGTAGAAAGACGTGCGAGTAAGAGCGTCCAGAATAAAAAGATAAAATTAACAATTCAAAAATACAATAATCCATGGCACCTGCGAGATGACCAGTCACAACTGACAGCGCCCGTTCACGAACATGACGCATGGATCAGCCATCATTCTACTCAACCATTTTGGAGGGAACTAAACGACCCGACACACGCGCCACCATCAGCGAGACATTTTAGTGAGCATGACATTCTCTCAACCGCCAGGGCAAATTCGAGTCAGTAAAAGATGTAAATGGTAGCTTTATCGTACATAGAACTCACACATGTGCTATGCAATTATATAATACTAAGAGACTGAATCTATACAATGCAAAGATATGTTTACAATCTTCTGCAGCTTCCACAATAACTTCACAAAGTAATCAATTAGTTTGCCCCTATGGTTGTGGAGCAGGACCAGCATCGCCTCCCGACTCATCGACTCCCGGTCGCTTCTCGGGTAGTGACGTCATAAACAAACAATCGACGATCATTCTTACGCCGATGATGGTGTTGTTACATTTAATAAAATTTAGATTTTGGGGAAATGGTTGTAATAGGGGGCACAAAAAGTCAACGGTTGATGAGATAGATATTCGCTTCGAAAGCCGTAAAAATTGAGTCCAATTTTTTAACAGGAGGAAAATTCTGAAAAAAAAAATGTGGGCCTGCAGAACGTAAAAAGAACTTTTAATGAAAATTGATTTTAATAAGATTTGATAATTAGTTTTTGAGAGATAGGACTTTTTCGTGGAACTGCAACAGTAACATTGTTTTTATTAACATACTATACTGTGACAAACAAGTTTAGTTTTGCTGTCGAGTGTGAATTGACTCATGAATGATATTTAATATTATTTATTTCTAATTATCTAATTGTTTGGTGCTACGGAACCCTATGTGCGCAAGTCTGTTTTTTTATCTTCAGTACAATAATGTTAAGTTCGTTATTTAGGAGTTCCATTGTTTATTTCCAAAGATCTTTCTCAGATCTCGACCAAATTAAATAGTCTCATGAGAAATGTCGGAGATTTATGGGTTAATTATATAACATTAAAAAGTTAAAAATATATTTGGTCGAATTGAGAATCTACTCCAATTATTTTTGAAGGAGGTTAAGAAAGTATTTTTCTTGGCGTTAGCAAGATAAGCTTTCGAGATCGGAAGATTTATGACACACAAGTATTTGCGGCTCCTTTAGTCTGTATTTATGTCACGTCGGGGTGAACTCGGAGCGCCATACTTACTTCGGTAAGAAGTAGTAACAACTGAATACAACATCAAGCCTTTACACTAATTAATGTTAGTGCTACACTACGTTTTTACTGTTTCAACTAAAATATAACGTATTTAGAAGTCTTAATCACAAGGAAAAAGTTTTAATTCCACGATCCAACAAACTTTGTTGACCTATCACCTAGTTTCTATTTCTAGATATAGCCAGCAATAGAAAGTGTGTGTGGGTATTCCCACGAATTTAGGAAATAATAGTTATGAGGGGTAAATACATCTTTATTATTTTAGGATTAACAATATTTTTTGATAGGAAGGTTTAGGAAACTTCTACTGTCCAAAAAGGTCGTCACTTCAGGATATCTTCTGGGTATCCACCCACTATACGTGGGACACTCAGAAAGTTTTGCGACACTAAAAAAAATTGTTCTACAGGTACATATATTTTTATTAAATCTTTTCAAAGTACTCTCCACCACTTTTTCCAGTCCGCCGCAGACACCTCGTTTACAGCCTGCTCGAACGCAGCCAGCGCATCTTCCGGCGGCGAAAATTGTATCCCCTTGAGCTGATTTTTTATTTTTGGAAACAAAAAGAAGTCACACGGTGCTATATCAGGGCTGTAAGGAGGGTGACCCAGGAGTTTGACTGGTGTACTGTCCAGGAAGTCCCTCGTTTTGAGCGCGGTGTGTGCAGGCGCATTGTCGTGGTGGAGCAGTAGTCCGCGGAGCCCTGTGTTTGCTCGCTTGTTGCTCACAACAGAAAAAACTTCTGGTAAACATTTGGTAGTATACCATTCGGCGTTGATGCTTCTTTGATCTCGTAAGGAAATTGAGGCCAAGTGGCCAGTCAAATTAAAAAAGCTGGCGATCAAAATCTTCCCCCGCTTCGAGATCGCTTCACTTTGGTAGGCGTTGGTTCATTTTGAAACACCCAAACTGTCGACTGGCGCTTGGTTTCTGGATCGTATTGATAAATCCAGGACTCATCACCTGTTACGATGTCGTAAACACGCCGAGACGAGCCTGCTTCAAATTTGTTCAGCATATCACGGCACCATTCCACCCGGGCCTGCTTCTGAGCGTCGGTGAGGTAGTGCGGCACCCAGCGCGATACTATCCTCCTCACGCGAAGATGCCTGTGTAGAATCTCGTGAAGGCTTCCCGATCCAATCTTTAATATGTGCTGAATCTCCTGATATGTAATTCGCCTATTATCTTGGATTAAAATTTTCACTGCTAGCACGTTTTCTTCCGTAATAGCCGTCAAAGGGCGACCGCTTCTTTCTTCATCCCCCAAGGTTGGTCGACCGCGCCTAAATTCGTTATACCAACGATACACGGTTGCCTTGGAGGGGTCTTCATCCATAAATGCCATTTGAAGTCTATCGAACGATTCATCCGGTTTCAGGCGACACTAGAAATCGTAAAAAATCATAGCTCTAAAATGATTGATTGATGATATACCAACGATACACGGTTGCCTTGGAGGGGTCTTCATCCATAAATGCCATTTGAAGTCTATCGAACGATTCATCCGGTTTCAGGCGACACTTGAAATCGTAAAAAATCATAGCTCTAAAATGTTCCCGGCGCAGATCCATTTTTCAGTAAGACACGATACTTTGAATTGGCTCGCAAAAAATGTGGAGGGAAATTTTGAAAATGGAACACACATATTTTTTCTTACAAGTAATCATATTTTCGAAAAAGATTCTAACTGGCCAGTCTCCCATATATAAAAACTATTTATCGCAATACTTTCTGAGTGGCCTGGTAGATAACAGTATACATATTTCCACGTTCTACCTCGGGAATTGAAGAAAACGTTATAAAATCTACTGTCCATTTTCCCGCAGCTCTGTAAACTCATGAAATGGGAAAATATTCCAATTACTTGCACTCATACGCGCTGTGCAAACAAAGCGCTGACATCAACATTTTATTATACAGTTTGTTTGTTTTTGCTGAAATTAAATGTTGCAATTCTATACATGGAACAATTACTTAATTATACCAATATTATTTAAGTGCACATAATGCGCATCGACAAAAGGAAGTATCTAGATTCAACAAAAACAGAAAAGGCATTGCGGACCTCAGCTAACTTGCCTTGTATCCAACCAGACTGTCTGTAAATCAAATTAGATGTTGTTCAAAGGAAAAACGCCGGCGAAACTCAAACGACTCTAGATACTTAATTAATTTACTTTGCGGTTTGAATGGATGCAGAAACTCGACAACAAACAGATTGGAGTATACATAGTACTCTCGCTGCCACGCTGGCCAGCCAAGATTGCCGAGTGTTGCGCCAGCCTTATTCTCATTCAATTGTTTGTGTCGGGTTTCGACAAGGCTTTACTAGCTTCTGCCAAACTCAATTTGACTTCACGAGTTTGTTCGCCGCTTGTTTATTGTCTCTGGGTTTTTCGCCGTTTCTCGCGAGGATAGAGAAGTTGCTTGTAATTGAATTACTTCATTGGACGCGCGTTGTCAATAACAGAAATTAGTTCGTATTAATCATTAATTGTATAAATAGTAAATGGATTCATCCATAATATGGAAGTATGTAGTTACATAAATTATGTTTGCGTTTGGGGTTCGGATCATAAAATAAACACAAAGCTGTGTTGATTTGCCAATGTGATAATAAATAAATAAATAAATAAAATCTTTATTTCCAGTTTACAATTCCAATGTCCATAATTATTTGCTACAGCAATATATTATTTAAGTCACGTTGAGAATTGTACTTAACTCAGACTTATACACCTCTGACACCCAAGCTAAGATTGAACTTGTGTTATGAGTGTCAGGGCTCTCTAAATTCACTAGGAGAGTAAATACATAACATTCAGTGTTTGGTACGCGTCAAACAGAAAACAAAGACATAATAAAAAAATAAAAAATAAATTATACAGCTAAAGCATTATTACTTAAAAAGCAAGCAAAAAACTAAAAAGAATTATACTTAAAAATAATTTAATTTAATTATATAGTAAAAATAATTACAATTACTTAAAAACTTAAAAGGCAACCATTTATGTATTGTGATTATGTTTTGTGTAGGAATGTGTGTGTGTGTGTGTTTGTGTGTGTGTGTTTTTGAGGATATGTGGGATGGAGGCAAGTTTGGGGGAAAGGGGGAGGATAATAAGGTCATGTCTTGAGAATTCTTTCGACCTCTTCATAACAAAGAGTGCTGATCCATTTAATGACTAGAGCCTTGCTGTCAAATTTATTTAATTTATAAATGTTGCAATGTTTGTTGACAAAGTTGTATATACGACCACCAAGTACCTTATAATGACGTTGTGCAAGCGTGGTTCTATGTCTTACGGGGGGACAAACGTCAGCAGTCCTTCGCATTGCCGGACGATCAGGGTCCAACCGCAGGCACATGATGGTGTACAGCCATATAATGTTACATGCTAACAAACAATAATATTATTACGTAGCAAGAGGCCTGTTGTAGTTTACCGTAGCCCTATGCACTGTACTATGGTACTTCTGTGTGTAAATCAATAGTGATAACAAGAATATCAAATGATACCTTGTTACATTTCAGAACAGCTCTATGAAATTCCCTTGAGAGTCAGAGCGATTGCGTCTGAAAACTATACAAAGAGTTTGTCAACATTTCTACAATGTTCAAATCTACTATCGTGAAATGACATGGAATTCTATTTTTTTTTAAGTTACCCCAATTGCATGTAGAGTTCCATTTGACTACCTTGTTCGTCTAGTGATCGCAAGCTCGTCTACTGAGCATGAGGTACTGGGTTCAATTCCCAGATCGGGCAAAGTGTAATTGGGTTTCTTCCTCAGGAATGTCTCAGTAATTTCTGCCACGGAGTCTGGGCTTGTACCCGATTGACGGCAATCGCCCCCAATTACATGGGGCTTAAACATAACCGGCAGAATGTGAATGAACTATTAGGTACATCTCCGCCTAACCCTTCTGGGATTACAGGTGTGAAGTTATGTGCATGTGGAGTGTGGCATTAAAATGTGTGTGGAACTTTTTCACCGAGCGTTAACAGCTATTAACCGTGCAGGTTGTTCCCGAGAGGCGGCACTGCACAGCGGACTAATAATTAGACCACGTCAAAGGGGCACAAATTCGCCGTGAGCCGGATATTATTAGATTATTTGATATTGGCCGACGTGAAACGCTGCAGGCCATCATAATCTCTTTTCAGGATTCTCTTTGTGCAAATGTTCAATCAGAGCATGTAGTATTTGTGGCAGCCAGCACTTTTTTCAATTCCTTTATATAAAATCGGAAATTTTGTTGCGCTATTGAATACATTTCCTGTATCCATAAGTTATAAAATCCTCAATTCTTTTCAGAAAAAAAGCGACACACAGTGACGACCTTTTATGGGTTCCTTCCCTTGTTACTTTTAAACCGAAGCACGCTGCACGTCAGCTGATGTGAGATGGGCTGCTCTACTGGTATTAGTGCCGTAAGCGTACTACTGTCACTACGTGAGTACTTTACTCGTCGTATTACTGCTACTTTGTCGTAGTGACCTAACGATGCGGTTGCACTTGGTTTGTTGAGTTTGACATCGAGTTTACTTAAAAATGAATGGGTATTTATCTCGCTAGCTCATTGCGTTTCTAGCGTTCACATTTCATGCTCTTTAAAATGTTGAGTTTTGAAGTTTGCTAGAGAAAACTTAATACTTCTTGGTCATTTCAGGATTTGGAAGCAGTGTGGATATCTTCGCGTAGAGTTAGATTCACACGTGTCTTTATTTCATGTCAGTAATTCAGGAGTCTCCAATCTTCTACTTTATTTTTAAAATAAACTAAAGATGAGAAAACAGCAAACCTTCATGGTCATTCATATAAACTGATTCCGGAAATGTTAAGTAAAGTAAGTAAGTAAAGTCTCGATTTTCTGACATAGCTACCTGCAATCAGTAAGAAACCATAATTTTACTATTATCGACCACATCTGTATATTCGCTATAAACTTAGTTATTCAAATAGAATTGTCACCAAAGTTTAAACCGGAACAAATTAATTTAGCAAAGTGTTGTTTTAAATAGTTTAAACGATGTTCGAACACGTAAAATTACTCTTGTATTCTTTGAGTACACTCACATTTTGCCAATTCTGTCCAGTAAAAAATAAGGAATTAATGTTTAGTTAAGATACAAGATTATGGGAAGGAGTGAGTTTTTGTCATGATCGAACACTAGATGAGCTTGTCGTCATGAGTTAGTCTGCCAAAACTACTTGACCATAAGCTAGCTCATCCGCATGAAGGTCGAAGTAATCCCAAGGAAATGCCTGGATAAAGTAGCCTATGTCCGAATCCAGGTTAGGGTTTATCCGTGTACACAAATCTATATCCCAGTTGACAAACAAATAAACAATTAACTTTTACAATTAGGTATAATGTTAGCTAAGACTATCTCAAAATTTCTTTTCATCTCCAAGTTTTCTAAATTGGATTAGGAACGAAAACAAAAAGAAACCTAAACAGGCTCATCTTCGACACAGTTCTGAAATTTGAAAGAAAATAAAGCTAAATAAATACATTTTTATTGGCTCTGAGCACGCAAATGTTCGTCTGTATTATTTGGAGTCGGGAGTAGCGCCTCGTAAAGAGCAAATAAACATTTCGTCACATTTCCTTGAATTATATGAGTTCGGGTGCCCTACTTACTTTATACGGAAATAGCTCTTAAATGGAGTAGATGACAGACCCTTTGTCCTTTTGGCAGATAGTAAACATTTATTGTCATCAAATGTTCACATTCGTAAAAAAAACGAAAATATTCTTGGTGCTTGGTTCTTGGTGCTTGGTTGTGACCAAACAAGTTAGTCATTATAGGAATAACCTTAAGGTGAAGTGAGGGATTATCTACAAAGTAGTAGAAAATGGACCCTAAATTTCTGAAATTCTATTTAGCTCACGATCTTGTTGCTGGGTCGCCTTTTCTTTATGCTTTGAAATTAAGTCGTGAACAATTCGCCGCAACCGCACCTTAAAGTTACCATGTAACTCAATCATAGCACAGTTTACAGTCGCTTTAAACCAGAACTTTAGCTCTTAGTTTTGCATGGAGTTGTAAAATATAAGTTGTAGGCACACGTTTTGAGGTCAACGCACGTTATAACCCCTGCATGCGTTCAGCATCGTCGCAATTTGAGTCGTTCGGCATTCTTTCTTTGTAACTTCATACCCCAGGTTGAGGATAGGGTGTTGTGGCGCAGTATTGAAGAGGCCTATGTCCAGCAGTACACTACGATAGGCTGAGTTGATTGACTGAACACCATACAGTAACGCCCATCTATAAGCAGCATCACTCATATGCTAACAACGCCTAGGATCAGTTCGTAAAAATAAAGTGAGGTAATGCCGATCCGTTGCAGTGCTTGCTGTGAGCTTGAGTTGAGATCGCTCGCGGATTGATGTGAACACGCCTGGAGCTGACAGCACAATAGACTCCATTACTCATACAAGTCCTGGAACCTTAACAGATCATTTACTTGACAAATTAATAGCTTTGACAGTCCCAATATTTACTGTTCTTTTTTAAGAAATATGTAACTTTAACCGAATTTAACCTATTGTAATAAATATGTGCTTATTTATTTGTGTTATTCACAATTGTGAATTAGAAATAAATCCGTAATTGGAAACACTTTAGACGCCAGCATATTCTATTCTATTTTCTTTTGAAACTAACACATTATTGGCGTTACGCCAGAGTTCACTTTGCGGATATTTATCGTTGGCTTGGCTTCTACTTCAGTGACATGGAATTATAATACAAGTTCTATAAAGCGTTAGCCATGAATAAACAAGATACTTTTGTATCATTTCTCTATTACTAGAGAAAATCAGACGATCAATTTATTCAACGCCTTTTTAGGAACGGTAAAACGGTAACAAGATTTTTTAACAAATATCTGGTCAACGACGACCGCCATTTCAGAAGGAAATGAACGAGAGTGAGGCCGCAGAACGTCTCACTTAACAACATAATAACATCACGACTTTGGCAGGCAGATGTGTATAGTATCACCCACGTTTCGCAAAAGGGGTGAGCTTTTTGGCATCAACGCACTATTACAGAATACTGCTACTTGAAATAAACAATGTCATTTTGCCCGACCTGGGAACTGATACCAGGACTGCTTGGGAGGTGCATTGGCGTCCACTAGGTCAGCGAGACAGCAGACAACAACATGAACAGTATGATATGAGTATGAGCTTGTAAAATTGCCGCATTCTACGAAACAAATGAACATTAAAAAATATAATACTAAAACGTATATTATATTCAACCAATCAATGTTTGAAAAATCCTCGTTATAATATTGCGTAATTTGAATCCTGAATTTCCAAGCTTATTCTTTCATGAGGAAAGCGGCGTTTCACTCACACTTGAGGATGTAATGTAAATCTACGTGAGATAAAGTTAAGATTCTTGCGTTTTTTTTTCCAATTCCTGGAGTAATTTTACTTGTAGATATGAAAGTTTTAAACGGAAATAAGTATTTTGCTCGAGTAAGTTACTTCTAAGTTCGTATTCACACTGGTCTCAACTTTGCATATTTAAATAAATACAAGAAAATTCTCATTCATTAAAAGTGAAATGCAAACTATTATTTTCATATTAAAATGCACTTTTCTCAAAAGTTAAAAAATAAAGAGAATTAATTTTAGTTGCTTTTTTGCAAAGCTAGTTTCGTATGGAGAAGAATAGGCAATAGACTTCATCGTTACTGTTATAGAATTAAGTAAGAAGTCTGAAAGTGGTGCTGGTGACTGAAAAGTTGTGTGGTAATCGATTATCGTGGAATGGACATATTATGCGGAGGAATGATTAAGATGTAATGAGGAAATGGAGTATGAATGTAGTATAGTAGTATAAGAGTAGAGGAAGACCAAAGAAACGATGGATAGACTGTGTGAAGGATGAGATGGCTAGAAAAGAGGATGGAGGTGACTGCTGAGATGACGAGTAATAGAAAAGTATGGAAGAAGACATGCTGCGCCGATTCCAAATAAATTGGGATAAGGGCAGGAGAATGATGTTCTCTTTTAAAATCAAATATTCCGAAATTAATAAAGGTGTACCTTTTAAAGAAAATCAGGAGATTTATCGTATTTTTACTTGTGGCCAAAATAACTGACCGCGCAGCCAAGACTTTCGTTATAAATACGACTTTTTCTTTTTCTGCGTGCTCCAAACTTGGGGAAGGACTTCATATTAAGAGCTTATCTTCACGCCCAATAGAAATGATTTATGATAAACGCAGTACAAGAGACGGGAAAATTATTTTTTACCCGCAGGAAGTTTATTTCCGCGACGATGTTTGGAGCTTCTTGAAAGTTAATCTACTGACGGAAAAAGGAGTTTCTTGGGTTGATAGTTGTAAGCTCGCTCTCTAATACATGAGACTTAAACACAACTGGCGTATTGTGTATCTTGGAAAAAAGAACATAAATCATATTGCTAATGCGTGGCTTTCAACACGTCCCAAAAAAAGATCAGTTCTTACCTAACGTGAGAGTAACACCCAGCTGCAGCAACTTATTCCACCTTGCAACAGACAGCTGCGTGAAATATTGTTTAGTGGCCAGTTCTCCAGTCATCCTTACAAGTTGGTGTCAGGAAGAAGTGCCGTAAACTATTCTGTTTATGCTATAAATACCTCCGAACCAACGGGGCTCGTCCGAACACACTTCAATCACTTCATGCCGTTTACTTTAAAATTTAAATCAATCTTTCAGATTGAATCTTCGAGAAGACGACTGAGATTTATTTTCGTTTCGACAGTTGAAGGATAATAAATTACGGTGACGTAATAAGAAACATCTAACTACTTTTTAATTAAAGTTAGTACGTACTTTATACTAAGTACACTTAAATTTTCTTAAAATATCACAGCAAATCCATGCTCAATAAATGGAGTCGGGGATAATTCTACCTATATCACTGCTATATCCAATCAGGTAAGGCGATCCTTCAATTATAGGTAATTCATTTCCCAAAGATAATTACGCTGTCGACCCTCGTCAATATTGTGGGATTCATTAATGAAGTTCACGCGGCATGGCAGAGCAGGCAATACAGTCCTGTTGATACATCGACGGTTCGACTTCTAAAGTAAACAACAAAATGGTACTTCGAGTCTCCAACGACGAAACTCCTCCGTACTCGTATCTAATCGAGTCTCAATTTTCTTTGAACTATTTTTCGTGGTTATAATATTTCCATACGTGTAATGAGATTTTCAAATAGAAAATAATTGGCTGCCACAGACACGTTACGAAGCTTATTTAGTTCCAACGAAATCAATATGAAAATGTAAGTAGGTATTACTTGATTATTGTACCTAATAGGTACCTACATAATGTGTAACAAGCCTTAATAGCCCAGGTTTTTATTTTTAGACAAAAATGGTCAAAGATGTGAAATCTCTAGTAACAAACTGAGGTAAATAAAATCTACTAGTATATGTGGTACTGAATCACCACTACCTTAAAGTCTCAAATCCGCCGACACTTGCATCTTCTTGAGGTATATAGGGTGTAGGCCAGGATTTAAGATAATATGGCCAAGATGCGAAATGTGCCATAACAAGCTCAATTTTGGTGCATATAGTCTACATTTGGTATTGAATCATAATCTAAAAGTCACCAACTCTCCGCAATATACAGGGTGACTCTGATCAAAATTTATTTTCAAAGTTTTTTAATGACAGCATATCGTTTCTCCCCCATTGGTTAGACAGAGTTGACCTGCAGTACACCTTTTATTGCAAAATCGTTTATTATAATGATAAAACCGCCACACTACTCCCAAACCACTCCAACCCCTGAAAGCCAGAATCAACAGTGGCGACCACCAGAAAAGCGCCGACACAATAAATTTTGACGAAGTCCCAGAGAAGTAATTTAACTATCTTATCTACGAGTATATAATATCTTTGAAACTCTGACAGCAGGTTAGGCACTAACCACACGATAAAGAAGAAGAAGAATATCTTTGAAAGGAATAGTGGTGGATTAGGAATTATAATGATAAATGTTACATTAAAATCCATAATATTGGCCAAGATATTGGCGGTACATTGCTGGGCACGTCAAACCTGGTTTTCCGACAATTACACCCCTTTTCACGACCACTACTGATAAAATGTAGCAACTAATCAGGCGCATGGGGTTGCTCTGTTGTAGTTAACTTTGAACATTTCTTGGAACTGATTTTTAATCGTTATTTTCCACAAATTGTAAAGGCGTATGTTATCCACGGGTACAATATTTTTTTTTTATAACTCAAAAAGAAAATGGCGAGTGTTACACAAAACGTGCGAGTACGTAAATGTGGACGCTCTTCGCATTCATTTTCTTGTAGGTATTCTAAAATGGGTTCCCAGTTTCGACTGTTCAATGAGCCTCGTACCAGATAAGTCGACATTACAAACCATACACACGCAGTTATAGCCTCTTATCGGAACAAAAATGACAAGCCCAAATTCTTACGAGGGTCCTTAAAAGGGATGGAATTTAAACGAGGATTTTACAGTATAAACGCCATCAGAAATGTTTGTTAACTTAAGCTGACTACGACTGAATAATTAAAGCGATATAACAGAGCTTTGAGGAAAATCATTAGGAAAATAAACATTCGTTGAATTTAATCTCGTGAATCTGAATGGAAGTCTCCCATTTGATTGAAAGAAACGATATGAAAATAGAATATTAAACATCGATGACTGCTGACAATCACTGACTCACCCTCCCTGTTACAAGCTTTCCCTAATGATATTCAACTTTATTACATTGATGATAGAGATTTTTCCGTCTTAGCAAATACTAACATCGGTTTTTTGTTGCTTTTACTCCGCCATCTTTTAAGCCGTCACGTCGTCGTTCCAGCTGGCTTCCAGCCGAATCTTTCACGCCTTATACACATATACGGAAGTCCGGTATACAACCAGATTTATATGTATGTATACATCGTTACGTATATGTATAACTCTAAATTATTCGTCGGGTTTTTTAACGGCAGAACCGAAAATTTCCAAACATTTTGTCCCCTCGTTTACATAAGAACGAATAATTTAAGCATCAAATTGTAGGCTTTCATGTAAATCGACCAAATATCAGACCGTTACTTGTTATTGGTAGTCCCTCGGGAACTCTTGACACAAATTTATCTCAAGAATGAATATCAAGACGACCTCAAGTAACGGGGGACAAGGGCAAGATGATGATGAATGAATATCTATGTGATGCTTAAATTCGAATAATAAAGTTCTACCGAATAGAGGTTGAAAACATTGTTTTCTTTAAAAATACTTCATTCATATTATTCATATAGGTATACATATAGATGAAACTGAATGTGCTTGTTGCAAGCAATATAACTAAAATGCTATAGGATAATTGTATTTTCGATTAAAACGTAACGTAATACGTGCGTGTATTTTAAGATCCAGCGAAATAATGTTCGTAGAAAACATTAATAAGTTGCTCTTTAAATCCAGTGTCTTAATAAAATCAGCTCCCGAAAGCGAGCCGCGCAGATGTTCAAAAACTTAAGTACACCTAATTACTTTAACAAAGTTCTTCGTTCATTTTCTATTAACTTACGAAAATAAGTAAGAAAGACATTTAAAATTAAAAACATAACTCAAGTAACTAGTTGGGGGCGAGTCAGCGTTCAAACTAATTAGTTTGTCCAACATTTATTACAAAACGTAACTATTGCGAAACAATGAGGACGGAAAAATGTGCTCGGAGAGTGGAGCTGGGCAGCATAGATATGAGGCTGCGTTCACGAACAAAAGTTTTGAATTGCAATAACAATGAGAGTTTAAAAGAGCTTCCGCGGAATTTGTACAACCGGCACCCCGGTTTTAATTTTTTCTTTACATTTCTTTACGTTCATTTTTAGATCCGTGAAGACGAAACCCGTGGAATCGCTTGTTAATTCACGTTCTTGTTTTCAGTTTTCTTTTGGGTTGAGACCAAGCCTATCACATTGAAAAGCAAAGAAATTAAAAATAGTGACATTTTATAACTAGCATGACATTACGCCTGTAAACCCCGAAGGGTTAGGCAGAGGTGTACAAAGTACCAACATTTTGCAAGTTGACATTCTTATTTTAAAGATTTTTAGTATAAACATTTTCGGCGTTCAGCTTTTTTATTAATAAAGTAGTAAGTAACTTAAACAATTTTTCACAGACTTCATATAATAGCTGTAATGGGTCAGTACAAGCGTTATATGATATATTTGTAAAAGTAGTTAACAAGGCGACAAAAACACAACACGACATCCCAATGATAAAAACATTTATTGATCCCAAAAAATGTTTCCGACCTAAACCCTACTGGAATCTCTCCTTGGCCAATTTAGTAGCACAACGTAGGTTAGCCTTGAGCCAATTTCGGAAAAACCCTACGCCACATAATCTTAACATACTGGATGGTAAAACACAGGAAGCTAAAGAAGCTATTCGGCTGGCAAGGTCAAATGACTTTCAAAATTACTGTAGCAGCATAGACGAGCAAACGTCTAGTTCGGAGATGTGGAAACGTATGAGATGGGCCAAAGGTTTTAGGTCACCAAATATTATCTGCCTATTTAGGTTGACCTCTGCCTCTTTAAGTTGACCTCTGCCTATTTAGGTTGACCTCTGCCTCTTTAAGTATACCTCTGCCTATTTAGGTTGACCTTTGCCTCTTTAAGTTGACCTCTGCCTATTTAGGTCGACCTCTGCCTCTTTAAGTATACCTGCCTCTTTAGGTAGACCTCTGCCTATTTAGGTTGACCTCTGCCTCTTTAAGTATACCTCTGCCTATTTAGGTAGACCTCTGCCTATTTAGGTAGACCTCTGCCTATTTAAGTTGACCTCTTCCTCTTTAAGTATACCTCTGCCTATTTAGGTTGACCTCTGCCTATATAGGTTGACCTCTGCCTATTTAGGTTGACCTCTGCCTCTTTAAGTTGACCTCTGCCTATTTAGGTTGACCTCTGCCTCTTTAAGTATACCTGCCTATTTAGGTTGACCTCTGCCTATTTAGGTTGACCTCTGCCTATTTAGGTAGACCTCTGCCTATTTAGGTTGACCTCTGCCTCTTTAAGTATACCTCTGCCTATTTAGGTTGACCTCTGCCTATTTAGATTGACCTCTGCCTATTTAGGTAGACCTCTGCCTATTTAGGTTGACCTCTGCCTATTTAGGTAGACCTCTGCCTATTTAGGTTGACCTCTGCCTCTTTAAGTATACCTCTGCCTATTTAGGTTGACCTCTGCCTATTTAGGTAGACCTCTGCCTATTTAGGTTGACCTCTGCCTATTTAGGTAGACCTCTGGCTATTTAGGTTGACCTCTGCCTCTTTAAGTATACCTCTGCCTCTTTAGGTAGAGGTCTGCCTATTTAGGTAGACCTCTGCCTCTTTAAGTATACCTCTGCCTACTTAGGTTGACCTCTGCCTCTTTAGGTAGACCTCTGCCTATTTAGGTTGACCTCTGCCTCTTTAGGTTGACCTCTGCCTCTTTAAGTTGACCTCTGCCTCTTTAGGCCAAAAATGTAACATACCCGGGGGGTGTGTGGGATCAAGTGTAAGATCCAATGTAAGAAATCATACAAGAGCAAAAAAAATGTGTGTGTGTGTGTTCTCCTATTAAAAATAAAAAAAAGATGTATGTGTAACAATAAAAGAATTTCGGGCGCCTTGGGAACGCACACTACATTTAAAAAATACTTGCCAGATACCAGAGATCTTTGCCTATTTCGGTTGACCTCTGCCTATCTTGGTAGACCTCTGCCTCTTTAAGTATACCTCTGCCTATTTAGGTTGACCTTTGCCTCTTTAAGTTGACCTCTGCCTATTTAGGTCGACCTCTGCCTCTTTAAGTATACCTGCCTCTTTAGGTAGACCTCTGCCTATTTAGGTTGACCTCTGCCTCTTTAAGTATACCTCTGCCTATTTAGGTAGACCTCTGCCTATTTAGGTAGACCTCTGCCTATTTAAGTTGACCTCTTCCTCTTTAAGTATACCTCTGCCTATTTAGGTTGACCTCTGCCTATATAGGTTGACCTCTGCCTATTTAGGTTGACCTCTGCCTCTTTAAGTTGACCTCTGCCTATTTAGGTTGACCTCTGCCTCTTTAAGTTGACCTCTGCCTCTTTAGGTAGACCTCTGCCTATTTAGGTTGACCTCTGCCTCTTTAAGTATACCTCTGCCTACTTAGGTTGACCTCTGCCTCTTTAGGTTGACCTCTGCCTCTTTAGGTAGACCTCTGTCTATTTCGGTTGACCTCTGCCTATCTTGGTAGACCTCTGCCTCTTTAAGTATACCTCTGCCTATTTAGGTTGACCTCTGCCTCTTTAAGTTGACCTCTGCCTATTTAGGTAGACCTCTGCCTATTTAGGTTGACCTCTGCCTCTTTAAGTATACCTCTGCCTACTTAGGTTGACCTCTGCCTCTTTAGGTTGACCTCTGCCTATTTAGGTAGACCTCTGCCTCTTTAAGTTTACCTCTGCCTATAGGCAGGTATACTTAAAGAGGCAGAGGTCAACCTAAATAGGCAGAGGTCAACTTAAAGAGGCAGAGGTCTACCTAAAGAGGCAGAGGTCAACCTAAGTAGGCAGAGGTATACTTAAAGAGGCAGAGGTCAACCTAAATAGGCAGAGGTCTACCTAAATAGGCAGAGGTATACTTAAAG